>CM026388.1:17011672-17092391 GCA_014843695.1 Archivesica marissinica
CAAATACCGCTGGCATCCGCAAATATGCTGGCATCCGCAAATATGCTGGCATCCGCAAATATGCTGGCATCCGCAAATACCGCTGGCATCCGCAAATACCGCTGGCATCCGCAAATATGCTGGCATCCGCAAATATGCTGGCATCCGCAAATATGCTGGCATCCGCAAATACCGCTGGCATCCGCAAATACCGCTGGCATCCGCAAATATGCTGGCATCCGCAAATATGCTGGCATCCGCAAATATGCTGGCATCCGCAAATACCGCTGGCATTAATATAAATTGTTATAGCTTGTTTCGTATTCGTTGAAAATAAAGTTTATACTTACCCATTTTGATCTTTAATGAACTGGTCCAAATGTAATTTCCTATAATTTATTGGTGCTAAGAATATCATTGACCATCCATGTCAGTTGCTTACAGTTACAGTTGCATGGTGTTGAATGTTGGTTAACGGAGGATTAAATCATTTGGAAGGTTTGGAAGATAATGATGGATTGTATGTACAGTTTGTATATCTGTCTAGGTGGATTGTATGTACAGTTTGTATACCTGTCTATGGTGGATTGTATGTACAGTTTGTATCTCTGTCTATGGTGGATTGTATGTAGTATGTACAGTTTGTATACCTGTCTATGGTGGATTGTATGTACAGTTTGTATGTCTGTCTATGGTGGATTGTATGTAGTATGTACAGTTTGTATCTCTGTCTATGGTGGATTGTATGTACAGTTTGTATATCTGTCTATGGTGGATTGTATGTACAGTTTGTATGTCTGTCTATGGTGGATTGTATGTACAGTTTGTATATCTGTCTATGTTGGATTGTATGTAGTATGTACAGTTTGTATATCTGTCTATGGTGGATTGTACAGTTTGTATATCTGTCTATGTTGGATTGTATGTACAGTTTGTATATCTGTCTATGGTGGATTGTACAGTTTGTATATCTGTCTATGGTGGATTGTATGTACAGTTTGTATCTCTGTCTATGGTGGATTGTACAGTTTGTATATCTGTCTATGGTGGATTGTATGTACAGTAACCCAATGTACAGTTTGTATACCTGTCTATGGTGGATTGTATGTACAGTTTGTATATCTGTCTATGGTGGATTGTATGTACAGTTTGTATATCTGTCTATGGTGGATTGTATGTACAGTTTGTATATCTGTCTATGGTGGATTGTACAGTTTGTATATCTGTCTATGGTGGATTGTATGTACAGTTTGTATGTCTGTCTATGGTGGATTGTATGTACAGTTTGTATATCTGTCTATGGTGGATTGTATGTAGTATGTACAGTTTGTATATCTGTCTATGGTGGATTGTATGTACAGTTTGTATGTCTGTCTATGGTGGATTGTATGTAGTATGTACAGTTTGTATATCTGTCTATGGTGGATTGTACAGTTTGTATATCTGTCTATGGTGGATTGTATGTACAGTTTGTATGTCTGTCTATGGTGGATTGTACAGTTTGTATGTCTGTCTATGGTGGATTAAGTATGTACAGTTTGTATACCTGTCTATGGTGGATTGTATGTACAGTTTGTATGTCTGTCTATGGTGGATTGTATGTACAGTTTGTATGTCTGTCTATGGTGGATTGTATGTACAGTTTGTATGTCTGTCTATGGTGGATTGTATGTACAGTTTGTATATCTGTCTATGGTGGATTGTATGTAGTATGTACAGTTTGTATACCTGTCTATGGTGGATTGTATGTACAGTTTGTATGTCTGTCTATGGTGGATTGTATGTAGTATGTACAGTTTGTATATCTGTCTATGGTGGATTGTATGTACAGTTTGTATATCTGTCTATGGTGGATTGTAGTAGTATGTACAGTTTGTATACTGTCTATGGTGGATTGTACAGTTTGTATATCTGTCTATGGTGGATTGTATGTACAGTTTGTATTCTGTCTATGGTGGATTGTACAGTTTGTATATCTGTCTATGGTGGATTGTATGTAGTATGTACAGTTTGTATACCTGTCTATGGTGGATTGTATGTACAGTTTGTATGTCTGTCTATGGTGGATTGTATGTACAGTTTGTATGTCTGTCTATGGTGGATTGTATGTACAGTTTGTATGTCTGTCTATGGTGGATTGTATGTAGTATGTACAGTTTGTATATCTGTCTATGGTGGATTGTACAGTTTGTATATCTGTCTATGGTGGATTGTACAGTTTGTATATCTGTCTATGGTGGATTGTATGTACAGTTTGTATATCTGTCTATGGTGGATTGTATGTACAGTTTGTATATCTGTCTATGGTGGATTGTACAGTTTGTATGTCTGTCTATGGTGGATTGTATGTACAGTTTGTATATCTGTCTATGGTGGATTGTATGTACAGTTTGTATATCTGTCTATGGTGGATTGTACAGTTTGTATGTCTGTCTATGGTGGATTGTATGTACAGTTTGTATGTCTGTCTATGGTGGATTGTATGTACAGTTTGTATCTCTGTCTATGGTGGATTGTATGTAGTATGTACAGTTTGTATATCTGTCTATGGTGGATTGTACAGTTTGTATGTCTGTCTATGGTGGATTGTATGTACAGTTTGTATATCTGTCTATGGTGGATTGTACAGTTTGTATGTCTGTCTATGGTGGATTGTATGTACAGTTTGTATGTCTGTCTATGGTGGATTGTATGTACAGTTTGTATCTCTGTCTATGGTGGATTGTATGTACAGTTTGTATGTCTGTCTATGGTGGATTGTACAGTTTGTATCTCTGTCTATGGTGGATTGTATGTAGTATGTACAGTTTGTATATCTGTCTATGGTGGATTGTATGTACAGTTTGTATATCTGTCTATGGTGGATTGTACAGTTTGTATGTCTGTCTATGGTGGATTGTATGTACAGTTTGTATATCTGTCTATGGTGGATTGTATGTACAGTTTGTATATCTGTCTATGGTGGATTGTATGTAGTATGTACAGTTTGTATACCTGTCTATGGTGGATTGTATGTACAGTTTGTATGTCTGTCTATGGTGGATTGTATGTAGTATGTACAGTTTGTATATCTGTCTATGGTGGATTGTATGTACAGTTTGTATATCTGTCTATGGTGGATTGTATGTACAGTTTGTATGTCTGTCTATGGTGGATTAAGTATGTACAGTTTGTATACCTGTCTATGGTGGATTGTATGTACAGTTTGTATATCTGTCTATGGTGGATTGTATGTACAGTTTGTATCTCTGTCTATGGTGGATTGTATGTACAGTTTGTATGTCTGTCTATGGTGGATTGTATGTACAGTTTGTATCTCTGTCTATGGTGGATTGTATGTACAGTTTGTATCTCTGTCTATGGTGGATTGTATGTAGTATTACAGTTTGTATATCTGTCTATGGTGGATTGTATGTACAGTTTGTATATCTGTCTATGGTGGATTGTATGTACAGTTTGTATGTCTGTCTATGGTGGATTGTATGTACAGTTTGTATGTCTGTCTATGGTGGATTGTATGTACAGTTTGTATCTCTGTCTATGGTGGATTGTATGTAGTATGTACAGTTTGTATACCTGTCTATGGTGGATTGTATGTACAGTTTGTATCTCTGTCTATGGTGGATTGTATGTAGTATGTACAGTTTGTATCTCTGTCTATGGTGGATTGTATGTACAGTTTGTATCTCTGTCTATGGTGGATTGTATGTACAGTTTGTATGTCTGTCTATGGTGGATTGTATGTACAGTTTGTATCTCTGTCTATGGTGGATTGTATGTAGTATGTACAGTTTGCTGGCTTTTGATTCTACCTGGGTGCCCATCCTGCAATGCTGCTCGGAGGAACATCCGGGTCAACAAATCTTGCTTTTTCAACCAACCCCTACAATTTTCACCCGAACCCCTACCATTTTCATCCGAACCCCTAACATTTTCATCCGAACCCCCAATATTTTCATCAGAACCTCTTCCATTTCCCCATCAACCCTACCATTTCCCACCAACCCTACCATTTCCCCATCAACCCTACCATTTCCCCATCAACCCTACTATTTCACCATCAACCCTACCATTTCCCCCCCCCCAACCCTAACCATTTCCCCATCAACCCTACTATTTCCCCATCAACCCTACCATTTCCCCCCCCCAACCCTACCATTTCCCCCCCCCCCAACCCTACCATTTCCCCATCAACCCTACCATTTCCCCTCAACCCTACCATTTCCCCCCCCAACCCTACCACTTCCCCCCAATCTACAATTACCCCCCAACCCTACCATTTCCCCCCATCATTACCATTTCCCCCTAACCCCCAACCATTTCCCCCTATCACTACCATTTCCCCCCAGCCCTACCATTTCCCCCCATCGCTACCATTTCCCCCCAATCCTACCATTCCCCCCCCCCCCATCGCTACCATTCCCCCCCCCCCCAGCCATACCATTCCCGCCCCCCCAACCCTACCATTTCCCCTCAACCCAACCATTTCCCCCCGCCCATCGCTACCATTCCCCCCCGCCCATCGCTACCATTCCCCCCACCCCCCCCAACCCTACCATTCCCGCCCCCCCAACCCTACCATTTCCCCCCAACCCAACCATTTCCCCCCAACCCTACCATTACCCCCCCAACCCTACCATTTCCCCCCATCGCTACCATTTCCCCCCATCACTACCATATCCCCTTAACACTTCCATTTCCCCCATTCCCCCCATCACTACCATTCCCCCCCCCCAACCCTACCATTCCCCCCCCCCCCAACCCTACCATTTCCCCCCAACCATACCATTCCCCCCAACCCTACCATTTCCCCCCATCGCTACCATTTCACCCCAACCCTACCATTTCCCCCCATTTCACCCCAACCCTACCATTTCCCCCCATCACTACCATTCCCCCCCCCAACCCTACCATTCCCCCCCCCCCAACCCTACCATTTCCCCCCAACCATACCATTCCCCCCCAACCCTACCATTTCCCCCCATCGCTACCATTTCACCCCAACCCTACCATTTCCCCCCATCGCTACCATTTCACCCCAACCATACCATTCCCCCCCAACCCTACCATTTCCCCCCATCGCTACCATTTCACCCCAACCCTACCATTTCCCCCCATCACTACCATTTCCCCCAAACCCTACCATTTCCCCCAAACCCTACCATTTCCCCCCCCCCCCATCGCTACTATTCCCCCCATCACTACCATTTCCCCCAAACTCTATCATTTCCCCCATTTCCCCCCATCACTACCATTTCCCCCCCCCCCCCACGCTACCATTTCATCCTTTATACCTAATCCTGTAGACATTTTGTAAGCTAATTGGCTTTAATAATGCCACAAATCGGCCTAGGTTTGCTTCACAAGTCTATAATGGCTGCCTCTGGGTTTCATGAGAAACTCAGTTATTCTGCGGTTAATGCTGTTGTTTTCTCAGCTGGACTATACAGAAATGTCTAGACACATCTGTAGTTTGTAACATGTCTGTTTCAGCTGTCTGTCTGTATCGTCTGTCTGTATCGTCTGTCTGTATCGTCTGACTGTATTGTCTGTCTGTATTGACTGTCTGTATCGTCTGTCTGTATCGTCTGTTTGTATCGTCTGTTTGTAACGTCTGTTTGTATTATCTGTTTGTATCGTCTGTTTGTATCGTCTGTCTGTATCGTCTGTCTGTATCCTATTTCATTTCAATTTCTTTTCATATCTTTTCATTCTTTGCATGTGGTGAATTAGAAACATTGTTGTAGCTGAGTGTGACATTGTAACTGAGTGTGGATTGTAACTGAGTGTGGCATTGTAACTGAGTGTGGATTGTAACTGAGTGTGGCATTGTAGCTGAGTGTGACATTGTAACTGAGTGTGGATTGTAACTGAGTGTGGCATTGTAACTGAGTGTGGATTGTAACTGAGTGTGGGATTGTAGCTGAGTGTGACACTGTAGCTGAGTGTGGATTGTAACTGAGTGTGACATTGTAACTGAGTGTGGCATTGTAACTGAGTGTGGATTGTAACTGAGTGTGGCATTGTAACTGAGTGTGGCATTGTAGCTGAGTGTGGCATTGTAACTGAGTGTGACACTGTAGCTGAGTGTGGATTGTAACTGAGTGTGACATTGTAACTGAGTGTGGCATTGTAACTGAGTGGATTGTAACTGAGTGTGGCATTGTAACTGAGTGCGGCATTGTAGCTGAGTGTGGCATTGTAACTGAGTGTGACACTGTAGCTGAGTGTGGATTGTAACTGAGTGTGACATTGTAACTGAGTGTGGCATTGTAACTGAGTGTGGATTGTACCTGAGTGTGGCATTGTACCTGAGTGTGGATTGTAACTGAGTGACATTGTAACTGAGTGTGGAGTATAACTGAGTGTGGCATTGTAACTGAGTGTGACACTGTAGCTGAGTGTGGCATTGTAACTGAGTGTGGATTGTAACTGAGTGTGACATTGTAACTGAGTGTTGCATTGTAACTGAGTGTTGCATTGTAGCTGAGTGTGACATTGTAACTGAGTGTTGCATTGTAGCTGAGTGTGACATTGTAACTGAGTGTGACATTGTAGCTGAGTGTGGCATTGTAACTGAGTGTGACATTGTAGCTGAGTGTTGCATTGTAGCTGAGTGTGACATTGTAGCTGAGTGTGACATTGTAACTGAGTGTGGCATTGTAACTGAGTGTGGCATTGATGGTTGATAGTTGTGAAGAGATGACTAACATCATTGATGATCGATAGTTGTGAAGAGATGACTAACACCATTGATGGTTGATAGTTTTGAAGAGATGGCTAACACCATTGATGGTCGATAGTTTTGAAGAGATGATGATGGTCGATAGTTTTGAAGAGATGACTAACATCATTGATGATCGATAGTTTTGAAGAGATGACTAACACCATTGATGGTTGATAGTTTTGAAGAGATGACTAACACCATTGATTGTCGATAGTTTTGAAGAGATGACTAACACCATTGATGGTTGATAGTTTTGAAAACGATAACGATAATTTGGGGGAGGGGGACTAGTGTGTTTGCACATAAAAAAGAAAACTATTATTTTCATGCATTAAAAACTCGACTTTTATCGTTTCAAAAACAGATTTGAAAATGTAAACAGTGTGTGGCTTACAGATAGCAATCTTGGTGTGCAAATAGCGGAAATGGTGAAAATAGTGAGGTAATTGTTGTGCTTTCTGGTATAGTGAGACAGTGGTGGAAAAATTATCTCTGGTCATAAGTTTATCATCTGTTGATGGATTGTATTGTGTGTGGTTTACGTTTATTTATCGTCGCTACTGGTATTGTGTGTGGTTTACGTTTATTTATCGTCGCTACTGGTATTGTGTGTGGTTTACGTTTATTTATCGTCGCTACTGGTGTGTGGTTTACGTTTATTTATCGTCGCTACTGGTATTGTATGTGGTTTACCTTTATTTATCGTCGCTACTGGTATTGTGTGTGGTTTACGTTTATTTATCGTCTCTACTGGTATTGTGTGGTTTACGTTTATTTATCGTCGCTACTGGTGTGTGGTTTACGTTTATTTATCGTCGCTACTGGTATTGTGTGTGGTTTACGTTTATTTATCGTCGCTACTGGTATTGTGTGTGGTTTACGTTTATTTATCGTCACTACTGGTTGCCCGTATGAGCGATGCCTCCTGGAAGTCGTGATAGCGCAGTGGATGCGAAAGGAACGGAGTTCGAAACCCTGCTGAAGCCATTACAATTGTGCCCTTGGGCAAGGCATTTAATTTCCACGTTGCCCTTCTCTCTCCCTCGTGGCGATGGATTCCATCAGGTCTCGAGAGTTGAAAGAACTCGCAATCGAGCTAAAATAAATTTGTACAAACTAAACTAAGATCCTGATAGTCATTTTAGATTTTTGGAGGATATTGCAATGATACAGACAGAGATCCATTCCAGAGTCTCCTGGTTCTTTTACGTGCACGGTGTAAAGCACCGACACAAGACCTCGGTTTAAAGTCCCGCCTGAAAGAGTGTTAATTTTATTAGGGTGAGATGGGGGATCGAACCTGCGATCCCTGGATTACCAGTCCAGCGTGTTACCACTGGACTACAGATCCGTCTGCGCCAAGCACATACTTGGTGTTGAATGGGTTAAATACTCATTAACCATCCATAGCATTAATCTGATAATCATCCTATGATGTCATTAACCCATTCAACACCAAGTAACTGAAATGGACTGGTCCATGATCAGTTTTTAGACCAATAAATTAATACGAAAATTACATTTGGACCAGTTCATTTATCAAAATGGGTCATTTTGTCTAAAATAGTAATATTACTGGCAAAAAGTGCAGATCCTGATGAGACGGCTCGTCACGAGCCGGCTCATCTGGATCTACACTTTTTGTAAGCCTATTTAGAGGTCTGTGGTGTTGAAAGGGTTAATGGTCCAATGGACTGTATTAGTTTATACAGATTTATTTTTAGCTTGATTGTGAAACAAGTTCTTAATGTTAATAATTTTGGCTGTCCGATTAGCGCAGTGGTTAGAGCGCTCGCTTCCCACCAATGCAACCCTGGTTCGATCCTCAGACCGGGAAGTATGTGAGATGGTACGGTGGTCGTCAGATCGGACAGGTGGGTTTTCTCCGGGTATTCCGGTTTCCTCCCACATAAATGACCACATATACGCTTTCATCTGCGAGAGTGATTAACCCTTACAGTGCGGGAACCGAGTTATCCCGGTTTCAAGCAAATTTGGTTCAGAAACGGGAACCGAGAATACTCGGTTTTCCAGGTAGGTGTTTCCCCAGGTCAATAATGGTAACAAACATGTAGCGCCATCTATTGGGGTCACTGCCAACCAATGAACGAGTGTATAAATATAATCTAGCACATCGATTGACTGTCTAATAATAAACGGTAACCTAATTATGAATAATTTGAATACACTTTTTGTACACGTGACGTTGTTTTGAAAGAAAATGGCAGACGCAGAAATAGATTTCGTAAATGAGTTTGGCAATTCCGATTCTGAAGGCGAATTCGAAGGCTTTGATCCCGAAGATGTGATACACAATTTTGAAGGACATTTTCCTACACACGATTGTATCGAATTAGACCATGATAGAGATTTCCCGAAAGATTTAGAGCGAAATCAGCGATCCACTCATTCCACCGTTTACCGGAAGCTCGGGTTTTCAACTTGAAATTGACGAAGAAGCGTCCCCCATTCAATATTTGTCATGCTTTTTGAAAGATACTGACTTTGACAATATTGCAAATGAAAGTAATAGATACTTTGCACAAATACTGTTACAGAAAACACCCAAATCACATTCCCGCATGCATGACTGGTACGACACAGTGGGTGGGGAAATAAAACAGTTTCTTGGATTGAAATTACCTTACCTCGTTAGTGACATTTACCTGTGTAATATTGAGAGGACACAGACATGTCATCATATTTGATTACTAAGGTAAATGATTTCTGACAAACATATATGCTATTACTTACCATATAGTGCCTGAAACATGAAGTATTTGCAGGTTTTATGTTGTTTTAACTTGTTTTCTTACCTGTGTCACACCTGTACAGGTAAAATACTTGTCCAATAGCAATTTTGTATACGCCAAGTTATTGGTAATTCTATATACAACAAACAACATATAGGGTTTATATACTTTTATTAGCAACTTAGTAACACAATTAATGGTTAACTAACAACACCCTTAAATTAATGAATTTTCTAAAATTAATTCAGTCCCTGCATACAATTACATGTAAAACATATTCAGCACTGTAAGGGTTAACATAAGTTGTTAAAACTTGCTTCGCACTAAACTTTAAAAGGAACATAAGCCACCAAGCATATATTACAAGGCACAAACAATCCAGTACCTCTATTCTAGTCGCTTCACTCGTGATAATAATGCTTTCAATATTCAATCTGTGAAATATTATTTTATCATATACTGAAACAAACAAATATATTCTATTATTTGAATTGAATCTTTTCAAAATATACAAATATTTTCTATTATATGAATTGAATCTTGACAAAATGTACAAATATTGTCTATTATATGAATTGAATCTTTTTAAAATGTACAAATATTTTCTGTTATATGAATTGAATCTTCAAAATGTACAAATATTGTCTGTTATATGAATTGAATCTTTTTAAAATGTACAAATATTTTCTGTTATATGAATTGAATCTTGACAAAATGCACAAATATTTTCTATTATATGAATTGAATCTTTTCAAAATGCAGGGTTCATTCTAGGTCAGAATGTTTGGGAGAAGTGAGAAAGCGCGTGATCGCTTCCTTAAATGGTGTTCTTTAATATACTTCTTCAAAATAGGGTTAAAATGCACAGTACAGCCATTAAATACAACATTTGAATAGAAGGAGTGCTTTATACTTACTAGACAAACTTTTGTTTGAAAATCATAAAAAACCAAAAAAAATTTTTTTTTTTTAGGGAGTTAGGGAGAGGTGGGGCCCCCAGAAGGCGAGTTCAGGGTCTGTAGTGCGACAATTTCGCCCACATCGCCCTCTAGAATGATCCCTGAAAATGTACATCTAACAGAGGAGTGTTCATGAATGACTTAATTGTTTAGTAGCCAAGGGAGACAATTAATATTAATTTCTACTTTTACTGAATGACTAATAATTATATAATAATTCTGAACAAAAAAAATCAAGTTACCATTTTACGGCTCCTTGTATCAAAACAACTATTTTGTTCTGCCTCAGGGGGTAGGGGCAGATGTGTGTTTGTCCCTTTTGGACATTTTTACCTGCAATTTCATGTGTACGTCAAAGTTTTAATTGTAGATAAAAATCTGTTTTGACTGTTAGAAATTTGAGGTCAAGTGAATATGGATTTGAAATTGAGTAGGGCACAGGTGCATTTCAATTTTAACAAACAGTTGACAAATACATTATAAAGAAGTTGTTAGTTAAATGAAGTGTATCAAGGTGTTTTTTTTGCTTTAAATATGACTGACTGCATTTCAAGTGAAAAACGTGTAATTGCTGAGGAGTTATAGAGAAGTTGATAGGCATTTTAAAATATTGGAATAAAACAGAGAACAGGTATTATTTGGTTTTATTGTGGATGTTTAAATATGACTGCATTTCAAGTGGAAAACGTGTAATTGCTGAGGTGTTGTAGAGAAGTTGATAGGCATTTTAAAATATTGGAATAAAACAGAGAACAGGTATTATTTGGTTTTATTGTGGATGTTTAGCAACTTGTAGTTTTTGTTCAGCTGTTGTAGACTGTAGGACCTAGGACTGTAGGGCGCTCTGTCATTCCGCTCCAGAAAGAACCTATTCAACCTTTTCCCACATTGTACGACATGTACGCTTTTATGCAACTGTATCGCCACACATAAATGGCATAAAATACAAGAAAGAATTTTGTTGGGTTAGCTAAGGGTCCTTTGTTGGGTTAGCTAAGGGTCCTTTGTTGGGTTAGCTAAGGGTCCTTTGTTGGGTTAGCTAAGGGTCCTTTGTTGGTTAGCTAAGGGCCCACTGTTGGGTTAGCTAAGGGCCCTTTGTTGGGTTAGCTAAGGGCCCTTTGTTGGGTTAGCTAAGGGTCTGTTGTTGGGTTAGCTAAGGGTCCTTTGTTGGGTTAGCTATGGGTCCTTTGTTGGTTAGCTAAGGGCCCACTGTTGGGTTAGCTAAGGGCCCATTGTTGGGTTAGCTAAGGGTCCTTTGTTGGGTTAGCTAAGGGTCCTTTGTTGGGGTAGCTATGGGTCCTTTGTTGGGTTAGCTAAGGGTCCTTTGTTGGGTTAGCTATGGGTCCTTTGTTGGGTTAGCTATGGGTCCTTTGTTGGGTTAGCTAAGGGCCCTTTGTTGGGTTAGCTAAGGGTCTGTTGTTGGATTAGCTAAGGGTCCTTTGTTGGGTTAGCTAAGGGTCCTTTGTTGGGTTAGCTAAGGGTCTGTTGTTGGGTTAGCTACGGGTCTGTTGGTTGGGTTAGCTAAGGGTCCTTTGTTGGGTTAGCTAAGGGTCTGTTGTTGGGTTAGCTAAGGGTCCTTTGTTGGGTTAGCTATGGGTCCTTTGTTGGTTAGCTAAGGGCCTGTTGGGTTAGCTAGGGCCTTGTTGGTACTAGGGTCCTTTGTGGTTAGCTAAGGGTCCTTTTGGTAGCTAGGGCCTTTGTTGGGTTAGCTAAGGGTCCTTTGTTGGGTTAGCTAAGGGTCCTTTGTTGGGTTAGCTAAGGGTCCTTTGTTGGGTTAGCTATGGGTCCTTTGTTGGGTTAGCTAAGGGTCCTTTGTTGGGTTAGCTAAGGGTCCTTTGTTGGGTTAGCTATGGGTCCTTTGTTGGGTTAGCTATGGGTCCTTTGTTGGGTTAGCTAAGGGTCCTTTGTTGGGTTAGCTATGGGTCCTTTGTTGGGTTAGCTATGGGTCCTTTGTTGGGTTAGCTAAGGGTCCTTTGTTGGGTTAGCTAAGGGTCCTTTGTATTTTCTATATGAAACATGTTTAAAGTTATTCTAGAAGTTTGGTAGGTCAGCCTAGGGTCATTTGTATATAACTATGTGAAAACTAGGGAGAAGTGATTCAGCAGAGGGAGATTTGAGGTAGGAGAGGGAGAAGTGAGGGAACAGAGGGAGAATTGAGGTAGCAGAGGGAGAAGAGAGGCAGCAGAGGGAGAAGTGAGGTAGCAGAGGGAGAAGTGAGGCAACAGAGGGAGCAGTGAGGCAACATAGGGAGAAGTGAGGCAATATAGGGAGAAGTGAGGCAATCATCAAGTACATAAACAACTTGAGGACAGACTTGCTAGAGTGCGCCCAAGCCCACCCTCCTCATAGAGTGCATAACCTTGCCACAATGTGATCCAGATCATTACCAACAGACACACACAGACACACACAGACACACACAGACACACACAGACACAGAGACACACAGACACACACAGAGACACAGACACACACAGAGACACAGAGACACAGACACACACACAGAGACACACACAGAGACACACACAGACAGAGGGACTGGGGTTAAAACATTATAACCTCCAAGCTGAGGTAACTATTTGTTTTAAAACTAAATCCTTTTTAAATATTTATTAGCTTTCTTCATTTGCCATCTGCCACCGAGCAACCTCAATGGAATAAACTCCCATTCTGTCATTTATCTGGTTAAATAATTCATTGCTTTCTAAATCATTAATTATTTCTTAATTGGTTTTTAAGCTGGTTTTTAAGCGATAAAAAGAATACATATTTCTTGGAGAGTAAAATTTACTCTTAATGTAACTTGTGCATGTTTCATGTGTACATATGGGGGGGGGGGAATGTTTGATAAAGAATGATTTATGAATCCTGCTTATTACAGTTTTAATTTAATTTACTGTAGAACACAATTTATTCGCGAGATTTTATATTTCGTTAATTTTCGCGATCTAAGTTGATCATTCAAATTGTCCCATCGCATATATTTCTTATTTTTCCTAGAAAGTAGGGCTTGATATTTCATTCAAATTGTCCCATCACATATATTTCTTATTTTTCTTAGAAAGTAGGGCTTGATATTTCATTCAAATTGTCCCATCGCGCTATATTTCTTATTTTTCTTAGAAAGTAGGGCTTGATATTTCATTCAAATTTTCCCATCGCATATATTTCTTAGTTTTCCTAGAAAGTAGGGCTTGACATTTGATTCAAATTTTCCCATCGCATACTTTTTCTTAGAAAGTAGGGCTTGATATTTCATTCAAATTTTCCCATCGCATATTTTTCTTAGAAAGTAGGGCTTGACTTTTTCCTTCAAATTTTCCCATCGCATATTTTTCTTAGAAAGTAGGGCTTGACTTTTTCCTTCAAATTTTCCCATCGCATACTTTTCTTAGAAAGTAGGGCTTGATATTTCATTCAAATTTTCCCATCGCATATTTTTCTTAGAAAGTAGGGCTTGACATTTTCCTTCAAATTTTCCCATCGCATACTTTTCTTAGAAAGTAGGGCTTGATATTTCATTCAAATTTTCCCATCGCATATTTTTCCTAGAAAGTAGGGCTTGACATTTTCCTTCAAATTTTCCCATCGCATATTTTTCCTAGAAAGTAGGGCTTGATATTTCATTCAAATTGTCCCATCGCGCTATATTTCTTATTTTTCTTAGAAAGTAGGGCTTGATATTTCATTCAAATTTTCCCATCGCATATATTTCTTAGTTTTCCTAGAAAGTAGGGCTTGACATTTGATTCAAATTTTCCCATCGCATACTTTTCTTAGAAAGTAGGGCTTGATATTTCATTCAAATTTTCCCAACGCATATTTTTCTTAGAAAGTAGGGCTTGACTTTTTCCTTCAAATTTTCCCATCGCATACTTTTCTTAGAAAGTAGGGCTTGATATTTCCTTCAAATTTTCCCATCGCATACTTTTCTTAGAAAGTAGGGCTTGATATTTCATTCAAATTTTCCCATCGCATATTTTTCTTATTTTTCTTAGAAAGTAGGGCTTGATATTTCCTTCAAATTGTCCCATCGCATATATTTCTTATTTTCCCTAGAAAATAGGGCTTTCGTCACTTTCTTGGAATAATAAGACAAATATTACACACTTGTTATCTGCTAAATTCTTCTACAGCATGTCTAAAGATTAATTACTATTCAATTTTAATGTAAATACCCAGAAATGGAAATGAACTAAATCTTTGTAATATGGTAAGAGATGTTGGATTATATAAATGTGTCTGACTGCCTGGCATCAACTAAATATGGACTGGATTGAATAAACTGGTCAGGATTAACATGATATAATATTAACTGAATTGATGAACAACAGATGAAGATATTGTATGTAACACATGGATTGTATTTTATAAATGCTTTTAAATCTGTCCTGTCTCTTTTCATCTATCCCATCCCATCCATCCCATCCTGTCCCATTCTATCCCATCATGTCCCATTATATCCCATCCTGTCCCATTCTATCCCATCCTGTCCCATTCTATCCCATCTCATCCTGTGCTATTCCATCCCATCTCATACTGTGTCCTCCCATCATGTACCATCCCCTCCCATCCTGTGCCCTCCCATCCTGTGCCCTCCCATCATGTGCCATCCCATCCTGTGCTCTCCCATCCTGTGCCCTCCCATCCTGTACCCTCCCATCATGTGCCCTCCCATCATGTGCCCTCCCATCCTGTGCCCTCCCATCCTGTGCCCTCCCATTATGTGCAATCCCCACTCATCCTGTGCCCTCCCATCCTGTACCCTCCCATCCTGTGCCCTCCCATCCTGTGCCCTCCCATCCTGTGCCCTCCCATCATGTACCATCCCCTCCCATCCTGTGCCCTCCCATCCTGTGCCCTCCCATCATGTACCATCCCATCCCATCCTGTGCCCTCCCATCCTGTGCCCTCCCATCCTATGCCCTCCCATTATGTGTAATCCCCACTCATCCTGTGCCCTCCCATAATGTACCATCCCCTCCCATCCTGTGCCCTCCCATAATGTACCATCCCCTCCCATCCTGTGCCCTCCCATCCTGTGTCCTCCCATCCTGTGCCCTCCCATAATGTACCATCCCCTCCCATCCTGTGCCCTCCCATCCTGTGCCCTCCCATCCTGTGCCCTCCCATCCTGTGCCCTCCCATCCTGTGCCCTCCCATTATGTAACATCCCCTCCCATCCTGTGCCCTCCCATCCTGTGCCCTCCCATCCTGTACCCTCCCATCCTGTGCCCTCCCATCCTGTGCCCTCCCATCCTGTGACCTCCCATCATGTGCCCTCCCATCCTGTGCCCTCCCATTATGTAACATCCCATCCTGTGCCCTCCTGTCCATCCCATCTCAGCTGGTACCCTCCTATCCTGTCCATCCCATCTCAGCTGGTACCCTCCTATCCTGTCCATCCCATCTCAGCTTGTACCCTCCCATCCTGTCCATCCCATCTCAGCTTGTACCCTCCCATCCTGTCCATCCCTTCCTGTGCCCTCCCATCCTGTGCCCTCCCATCTCAGCTTGTACCCTCCCATCCTGTGTCCTCCCATCTCAGCTTGTACCCTCCAATCCTGTGCCCTCCCATCTCAGCTTGTACCCTCCCATCCTGTGCACTCCCATCTCAGCTTGTACCCTACCATCCTGTGCCCTCCCATCCTGTGCTATCCCATTCTGAACCATTCCATCCAGTCCCATCCCAACCCAGTCCCATCCCAACCCAGTCAGCTACACTATATCCTGTACCGTCTGTCCATTCTATTCCATTTGATCCCATCGTGTCCCATTCCATGTTTTGATCACTGCCCGAAACATTTGCATACATTTTTATCTTCTGTTTTTCGGCTTTAGTATTGTTTTGTCTGGTTTTGTATGCAATGATTGCTTGTAATTCGTTTATTTTAGCAAAAACTGCAATTTCATGGTAATTTGTTGGGGAAAAAGTATACGAGTATTTGTTTTTTATATCTAACCTGTCTGTTTATATATATGATAGCTAGGCATTGTTAGCGTGCGAGATCGATTCCTTGGGAGTGAGTGCAATATCACTTAGCAAATACAAACATTTCATTGAGTCAATGTCACAACAATTCAAGGCCCCAGCGAGTCAATGTCTCGACCAGTCAATGTCTTGGCCAGTCAATGTCAATACCACAGTAATCAACCCAATCCCACCCTAATCAACCTAATCCCACCCTAATCAACCCAATTACACATTAATCAACCCAATCCCATCATAATCAACCCAATCCCACCATAATCAACCCAATTACACATTAATCAATCCAATCCCACCATGATCAACCCAATCCCACAATAATCAACCCAATCCCATCATAATCACAATCCCATCATAATCACAATCCCATCATAATCACAATCCCACCATAATCACAATCCCATCATAATCACAATCCCATCATAATCAACACAATCCCACCATAATCACAATCCCATCATAATCACAATCCCATCATAATCAACACAATCCCACCATAATCACAATCCCATCATAATCAACACAATCCCATCATAATCACAATCCCACCATAATCACAATCCCATCATAATCACAATCCCATCATAATCAACCCAATCCCACAATAATCACAATCCCATCATAATCAACACAATCCCATCATAATCACACAATCCCACCATAATCACAATCCCATCATAATCAACCCAATCCCACCATAATCACAATCCCATCATAATCAACACAATCCCATCATAATCAACACAATCCCACCATAATCAACACAATCCCACCATAATCACAATCCCACCATAATCAACACAATCCCATCATAATCAACACAATCCCACCATAATCAACCCAATCCCACCATAAGCAACCCAATCCCATCATAATCAACCCAATCCCACCATAAGCAACCCAATCCCATCATAATCAACCCAATCCCACCATAAGCAACCCAATCCCATCATAATCAACCCAATCCCATCATAATCAACCCAATCCCACCATAAGCAACCCAATCCCATCATAATCAACCCAATCCCATCATAATCAACCCAATCCCACCATAATCAACCCAATCCCACCATAATCAACCCAATCCCATCATAATCACAATCCCATCATAATCAACCCAATCCCACCATAATCACAATCCCATCATAATCGCAATCCCATCATAATCACAATCCCATCATAATCACAATCCCATCATAATCAACCCAATCCCACCATAATCACAATCCCATCATAATCACAATCCCATCATAATCACAATCCCATCATAATCAACCCAATCCCACCATAATCACAATCCCACCATAATCACAATCCCATCATAATCACAATCCCATCATAATCAACACAATCCCACAATAATCAACCCAATCCCCCCCCATCAACCCAATCCCCCACAATCAACCCAATCCCACCATAATCAACCCAATCCCACCATAATCAACCCAATCCCCCACATCAACCCAATCCCACCATAATCAACCCAATCCCCCACAATCAACCCAATCCCACCATAATCAACCCAATCCCATCATAATCAACACAATCCCACAATAATCAACCCAATCCCCCCCACAATCAACCCAATCCCCCACAATCAACCCAATCCCACCATAATCAACCCAATCCCACCATAATCAACCCAATCCCAACCATAATCAACCCAATCCCATCTTAACCCAATGCAACAAATCGCCTTTATCGAGAATAATTGAGTTGAACTGTTGGTTGAACGATTACTAGGTTTTACTGTATCAACTTCATCACAATAAAGACAATTTATTGTATCAGGTTGCATTGGGTGCAGCAAGGGGCTGTAGTATTTAGGGTTATGAGGGGCTCCCCATAGGGTATTCTTTGACAAGTCCAGATGACCACAGGTACTTATGATACTAGTACTCTGCACAACTCCCCTTTCCATGTTGAATGGACTGATCCAAATTGAGAGGTGGGTCATTCCATTATATCAGCAGTGGGTTACTAGCCCTAGTGCTTCACCCTCTTGTGTGGACTCTTCTCAAACATCAAGGGCAGTATCCCATCATATTTGTAAATATTGGTTCAGGTAGCCCTACCTGTAAAAAAGACCAAGTCGCAAAAGAAGGAAAACTCTGTTAACTATTTTTGTTGTTGTCCTATCAGTAGTAGCATGTAAATGATCAGACTATTTTTGTTGTTGTCCTATCAGTAGCAGCATGTAAATGATCAGACTATTTTTGTTGTTGTCCTATCAGTAGCAGCATGTAGATGATCAGACTGTTTTTGTTGTTGTCCTATCAGCAGCATGTAGATGATCAGACTGTTTTTGTTGTTGTCCTATCATTAGCAGCATGTAGATGATCAGACTATTGTTGTTGTTGTCCTATCATTAGCAGCATGTAGATGATCAGACTATTTTTGTTGTTGTCCTATCAGTAGTAGCATGTAGATGATCAGACTATTTTTGTTGTTGTCCTATCAGTAGCAGCATGTAGATGATCAGACTATTTTTGTTGTTGTCCTATCAGTAGCAGCATGTAGATGATCAGACTATTTTTGTTGTTGTCCTATCAGCAGCATGTAGATGATCAGACTATTTTTGTTGTTGTCCTATCAGTAGCAGCATGTAGATGATCAGACTATTGTTGTTGTTGTCCTATCATTAGCAGCATGTAGATGATCAGACTATTGTTGTTGTTGTCCTATCAGTAGTAGCATGTAAATGATCAGACTATTGTTGTTGTTGTCCTATCATTAGCAGCATGTAGATGATCAGACTATTTTTGTTGTTGTCCTATCAGTAGCAACATGTAGATGATCAGACTATTTTTGTTGTTGTCCTATCAGTAGCAACATGTAGATGATCAGACTATTTTTGTTGTTGTCCTATCAGTAGCAGCATGTAGATGCTCAGACTATTTTTGTTGTCCTATCAGCAACATGTAGATGATCAGACTATGTTTGTTGTTGTCCTATCAGTAGCAGCATGTAGATGATCAGACTATTTTTGTTGTTGTCCTATCAGTAGCAGCATGTAGATGATCAGACTATTTTTGTTGTTGTCCTATCAGTAGCAGCATGTAGATGATCAGACTATTTTTGTTGTTGTCCTATCAGTAGCATGTAGATGATCAGACTATTTTTGTTGTTGTCCTATCAGTAGCATGTAGATGATCAGACTATTTTTGTTGTTGTCCTATCAGTAGCAGCATGTAGATGATCAGACTATTTTTGTTGTTGTCCTATCAGTAGCAGCATGTAGATGATCAGACTATTTTTGTTGTTGTCCTATCAGTAGCAGCATGTAGATGATCAGACTATTTTTGTTGTTGTCCTATCAGCAGCATGTAGATGATCAGACTATTTTTGTTGTTGTCCTATCAGTAGCATGTAGATGATCAGACTAGTTTTGTTGTTGTCCTATCAGTAGCAGCATGTAGATGATCAGACTATTTTTGTTGTTGTCCTATCAGTAGCAGCATGTAGATGATCAGACTATTTTTGTTGTTGTCCTATCAGTAGCATGTAGATGATCAGACTAGTTTTGTTGTTGTCCTATCAGTAGCAGAGATATCAGACTATTTGTTGTCCTATCAGTAGCAGTAGATGATCAACTATTTTTTTGCCTATCAACAAGATGACAGACTATTGTTGTCCTATCAGTAGCAGCATGTAGATGATCAGACTATTTTGTTGCCACAACACAAATTGTTGTCCTATCAGTAGCAGCATGTAGATGATCAGACTAGTTTTGTTGTTGTCCTATCAGTAGCAGCATGTAGATGATCAGACTAGTTTTGTTGTTGTCCTATCAGTAGCAGCATGTAGATGATCAGACTAGTTTTGTTGTTGTCCTATCAGTAGCAGCATGTAGATGATCAGACTATTTTTGTTGTTGTCCTATCAGTAGCAGCATGTAGATGATCAGACTAGTTTTGTTGTTGTCCTATCAGTAGCAGCATGTAGATGATCAGAAATGACTTTGCATCTGTATCCCGGTTCCCTCCTCATACAGTTCAATTTGTCCTCCGTGGCCGAGTGGTTAAGGTCGTTTACTCCAAATCACATGTCCCTCACCACTGCAGGTTCGAATCCCACAGGGTGTGAGGAAGATATCGAGTTAGCTTGTAGAAGCTCTGATTTGTTCCTGTGCTTGAAGCTCGCTCGCTTCTCACCAATGCAACCCAGGTTCGATCCTCGGACCTGGAAGTATGTGAGATGGTACGGTGATCGCCAGATCGGACACCTAGGGGGTTTTCCTACATCAATAATACCTGGAGAGTCACCTTATCATCTAAGGTGTTTGTTTGTGTCATTTTAAACCACAAAAACAAACGATCCCCCCCCCCCCCCCGGGTCTGCCTCCGTGGTCGAGTGGTTACGGTCGCTGACTTGTATATCACTGCTACTAGCTTCCGATTTAATCCATTTGTTCTTGTATATTAATGTTGCAACATGATGTAAATATTGATAAAATAAAATATGTTTAAACTAACGTAAATATTGATAAAATAAAATATGTTTAAACTAACGTAAATATTGATAAAATAAAATATGTTTAAACTAACCTATCATCTCTGATGGTCACAGGTTCGAGCCCCGCTCAGGTCGTGTCTTATTTATATGAAAAAGTTGGCAGTTTCTTACGGAGGTTGGTGCACCCAAGTACTGGTTAACCGCTGGAGCCTGCCCAGGAAAGGTGTTGTTAGGTAAACTGCCCGCCGGTGATATAGCCCAAAATGGTGCTGAT
This sequence comes from Archivesica marissinica, assembly GCA_014843695.1. Taxonomy (NCBI): domain Eukaryota; kingdom Metazoa; phylum Mollusca; class Bivalvia; order Venerida; family Vesicomyidae; genus Archivesica; species Archivesica marissinica. The sequence goes on from CM026388.1 coordinate 17,032,809, forward strand.
GCAGGCGTAAAACCCGAAGTATCACATCACATCACAGCACATCACCCCCTCCCCCCCCACACACATACCCACAAAAAAAAAACGTACAATATTTGCAAAATTGAGAAAAATGGGACTGATTGCATGGTGAACAGCTTCATGTATTCAGTGTATTAATTATTAGGTTTCCTAGAGAGTGTAGCCATTTGCTTGCCCAGGTCACATGGCCATGTTATGATGTACATAGAAAATAACATTATAATTGGAGTTGGTAGTAATTTGATTAATTTGTATGTAACTAGACTGTGAAAACTGTAATATTGTAATGGTGTCTAAAAATGTGGTTGATTGAACAGTGTCATGTATTCTGTGTATTATTAGGCTGGGATGTGATTTCCTAGAGTTTGCTGCAATAAAAATCTGTGTTATTGGCAATCTTTAATATTATAGAGAAGGGAAAAAACATCCCCCCACATACAGCTGAGGCTCAATTTGTCTTGTTTTCTATTTTCAGGGTTTGGTATTGTCAATCGGAAGCAGTTACAAGTGGTTTTAACACTGGGGAAATAAATGCACAGGAATACATAATTGTCGCCAAGAGGAAATTAACAGTCTGTGGGTCTCACAGCTCTTAAATGGTGCAGCCAAGAAGATAGAAAGTTGTAAGACGAATTCCCAATCATTTAGATCTTTGGATGAATTTATATACCGGTACCAGTACGAAGTTTTGAAGGAATGAAAGATTAATTTGACAATAAACTGGAATTGAATGAACAGGAAAAGATTCCGGTACCAGTACGAAGTTTTGAAGGAATGAAAGATTAATTTGACAATAAACTGGAATTGAATGAACAGGAAAAGATTGTCGTTCATCTTGAAATAGACAGTTTTAGGTTCTCTATTATATTGTTTTTATCTCCCTGGTATTTTATCACTTTGGCTTGATTGAAGTGAATAAGTCAAAGAAATGAAACGGCAGAAATGATATAAGAGAAAGAATTGTGTATTTCCTGACTAGAATGTTGGTAGTGATATTGGAAGGCGGAAGTATTATAGATTGTGCAGTGTTGGATCCATTATAGATGGGGATATCGTCCACTACAATATCGGATTTATATATACTTATAGATATTGCTAAATTGACACTCACACACAATTTATTAGAGCAAGAGGCGAGGAGGTGGAGATAAAGACATTATCAATGAATGGATGGAACTAAAGATGCATCTGAGGACGATTCGGAATTAACGTTTAACGCATTTATTGAATAATCGGATTATTTTAGTTTTTTATGTTTTTGGAATTAGGTGTTGTAGTGGTTTCCTCGGTTACATGATTGTGTTCATTGGATTTAAAGTGTTTCCACGGTTACATGATTGTGTTCATTGGATTTAAAGTGTCAGAATGGGAATTGATCTGAGGATTCAAAATGGAGTCAAGTGTAAGAAAAAGGTGACAAGAATTGAGCTGCTTCAAGTCGGTTGTGTGTTGGGAGTTATTTCGCTCGTCTCAGGTAAGAACATAGGAAGCTTTCTATTTTTGGAACAAAGATTGTGCGATTTGTGGCCGAGAATACAGGGTTCCCTCTGTCTGATTTTTTTTTCTGTTCTGCATGCCACTAATTGAAACAAACTGGAGCCAATTTAAGAAACTTGGAGCCAACAAAGAGCCACATAATTCACAGAGAAATATTTGTCATGTATTTTGACAAACCATGTTGTGCCAAAAAAAGAAAAAACTAACAAATAAACAAATTGCGCCAAATATTTCCGCCAATTCACAACATTTTCGCCAGTATGTGTGTTGTGTGTTTGGTTGCAATTGACAGCAGGAACCATGGGATCATTTGAAATAAACCTCAGCTTGCCGTTTCATGGGAGTAATGTATAGAGGCAGATTTCATTGTATAGCTAAAAGTTTATAGTTTAGTTTATGCACGTTTCTGTTGTTTTTTTTTGGCGATCAATTTAAAAAAAGTGGCTTCTCGTCTTGTAAGCCAGTGATAAAAAAATTATAATAAATCTGAACATTTGTTTCTGACTTGATCATTGATGACAGGTCTATAACAAAATAACTCCCAAGCAAAGGCTTTCATAGCTCTGTCTGTAAACTGAACTTGTCAATAGCATTTTAGCAAATCAAATTTATTGTTGTGCATCAGTCAGGGATCATTCTAGAGGGAGATGTGGGCGAAATTGTCGGCCCTCTGGGGGTCCCACTTCTCCCTAAAAAAAAAAATTACACTGGCCCATTATAAAGTACTCGTATTCAAATGTTGTATTTAATGGTTGTACTGTGCATTTTAACCCTATTTTGCAGTTGTAAGTATATTAAAGAACACCATTTAAGGAAGCGATCACGCGCTTTCTCACTTCTCCCAAAAATTCTGTCCTAGAATGAACCCTGATCAGTGTATTTATTTTTTTGTGATTTGACATAATTTACAGTGTTTCAAACATGCTCCAGTTTTCTGTTAACAATCTTCCTCTTTGTAGCCTTGTAAGTAATACCAAAATAAAGCAGCCGCCCCCAACACCTAAAGCATACTGGTCACCATGTATTGATTGCTGTAGATATTTATCTGGTGTGAACACTTTCTATTCAACTGCATAACATAAACATCAGCTAAAACATTAGACAGTTATCAATCTCATAGCTGTTTTCTCTACTGTGCGTTTCTTGCATTTTGACTCCGTGAAATGAATGACCTGTGACGCAATGAGAATCGTTGAATGCGTTTTTGACTCCGTGAAATGAATGACCTGTGACGCAATGAGAATCGTTGAATGCGTTTTTGACTCCGTGAAATGAATGACCTGTGACGCAATGAGAATCGTTGAATGCGTTTTTGGACTCCGTGAAATGAATGACCTGTGACGCAATGAGAATCGTTGAATGCGTTTTTGACTCCGTGAAATGAATGACCTGTGACGCAATGAGAATCGTTTAATGCATTTTTGACTCCGTGAAATGAATGGCCTGTGACGCAATGAGAATCGTTGAATGCGTTTTTGACTCCGTGAAATGATGACCTGTGACGCAATGAGAATCGTTGAATGCGTTTTTGACTCCGTGAAATGAATGACCTGTGACGCAATGAGAATCGTTGAATGCGTTTTTGACTCCGTGAAATGAATGACCTGCAGACCTGTTTACTCCTACGGATTGTCCGTAGTTTCCACGGATAATACGTTGAAATTACGCACTACGTTTTGACATCGGAATACTACGGATTCCGAAAATTCCGAAAAATCGCGATTCGTTTCGGTAATTTCGGGTATTTCTGTAACGTTTTCACAATTTCGTCGCAGTGATGTCCCCTTACAGCCGCAGTGTGGCGCTTTGCTGATTGTCTAGGTCAGGTAAACGCTTTTTCTTGCTCTCGCGTTCATCGAAGTACCGGCGTCAAGCGTCCAGTGATAAAGACCACCAAGGTCACGATCGGACAAACATTAACAACAACAACAATACATTACGGCTACAATTTTGTGGTATTTTACACACATTGAATGAATTTGCGCGATGGTAGTGTGGTGCAGGTGTCTATGTCTTGATTTAACGTGGTATTGTTCACGGGGCGACAGGCGCTCCACGGTTATCAGCCCGGAACTATAGTGGCACGTCATATTATCGACACATCCCTATTACCGACACATCCCGTTATTTCTTGAACCATGAATCACTTGTGCATGCGAGTTTGTGGGAGGTGTAGTTCCCTGTAGAAAACATGTCTGATGCCATTCTTTTGGCAAATCAGTGGTCATGTGGCATTTTGCAAGATGGCTGCTGCCGTGCAAAAGTAAAATATTTTTCTTTTCTTCGTGTTTATATCCAAAGGCATGTAGGAGGAATGTTCAAATATGAAAATTTGATAAACTTGGCCTAGATAGTTTTGTTGCTGTACATAGTAAAAACCTTAAATATGTTGATAATAGGAGGTACCAGGCTAAAAAAACTTGATCTATTGACTATTCCCAGTAAGAAAATGCCTCTTTTTAGTTACAAAATATGGATTAAAAGTCCCTCAAATGCTCTCAGAATGCAGGATCTTGCATCTTGGATTTCAAAATTTTCTGGGGGAGACCCCCCTTACGAGACGGGGGTTAGCACCCCCTCTCGTGCTCTCCCCGCTGTCGTGGCCTTCGGCCCCTCAATTAGTGTCTTTGGCACTTCAATGCCCGTATACTGCAAAACTACTGACAGCTAACTAAAACTACTGACAGACGCTCTTTTGACTACTGAAGGTGTCGGCCCATGGTAAACAGGTCTGGACCTGTGACGCAACGAGAATCGTTGAATTCATTTTTGACTCCGTGAAATGAATGACCTGTGACGCAATGAGAATCGTTGAATGCGTTTTTGACTCCGTGAAATGAATGACCTGTGACGCAATGAGAATCGTTGAATGCGTTTTTGACTCCGTGAAATGAATGGCCTGTGACGCAATGAGATCGTTGAATGCATTTTTGTGACGCAGCAATGTTTTTACAGCGGATTGTTTATATATAGACACCTAACCGAGGTCTTGTGTCGGTGCTTTACTCTGTGCACGTAAAAGAACCAGTGGAGACTCTGGAATGAGTCTCTGTCTGTATTGATCATTGCACTATCCTCCAAACATCTAAAATGACTAATCTCTTCAGGGGGCGTCGCTCATATGGGCAACCGGTAGCGACGATAAATAAACATAAAACACACACAAAAACTGAAAATAAAATTATTTTGTTTGTATTCGAATACCGAAATAGGATTCGAATATTCAGTCAGGTATTCTGATATTCGAATATTCATTCCCATTCCTAATATATATATATATCAACTATATATCACTGCAACAATTAAAGCTGTCAGCAGAACTAACTGTTGATGTCATAGTTGTCAGGTGTACTGAGACCTAACGTCTCACAACAACATTTTTGTTGCAAACATGATTACTGTTTATTACCCAAAATGTTGATACAATAAAACTGGACAAGCAGGGATCATCCTATTGAGTGACATGGGTGAAATAGTAACCCTAGGGAGTAGGGATCCTGACTGCCCTGTGGGGGGTAGGAATTATTTTTCATACAAAACCTTGTCCAGTAAGCTACACTGGCCATTGTAAAGCACTCTTTCTATTCGTTGTATTTAATGGTCATTTTGTGTATTTTAACCCAATATAGTGAAATTTATTAACCCTTTCCCTCATAGAAGCATCTCTTGATGCCGTTACCAATACGACATACATTGACAATGTAGTAGCCAAACCAATGTTTATAATAAATGCCAGAATCTCGTGTAGTCCCAGTAATATCTATGGAGGTGGGATAGATATGGCCACTACTTATCCACTGCATGATAGCTAAATGGCTGTCGTGTGTATGGAGATATAATAGTATATTAACCTAAATCTCATGTAGTCCCAGTAATATCTATGGAGGTGGGATAGATATGGTGACTACTTATCCACTGCATGATAGCTAAATGGCTGTCGTTTGTATGGAGATATAATAGTATATTAACCTAAATCTCTATGTAGTCCCAGTAATATCTATGGAGGTGGGATATATATGGTGACTACTTATCCACTGCATGATAGCTAAATGGCTGTCGTGTGTATGGAGATATAATAGTATATTAACCTAAATCTCATGTAGTCCCAGTAATATCTATGGAGGTGGGATATATATGGTGACTACTTATCCACTGCATGATAGCTAAATGGCTGTCGTGTGTATGGAGATATAATAGTATATTAACCTAAATCTCATGTAGTCCCAGTAATATCTATGGAGGTGGGATAGATATGGTGACTACTTATCCACTGCATGATAGCTAAATGGCTGTCATTTGTATGGAGATATAATAGTATATTAACCTAAATCTCTATGAAGTCCCAGTAATATCTATGGAGGTGGGATATATATGGTGACTACTTATCCACTGCATGATAGCTAAATGGCAGTCGTTTGTATGGAGATATAATAGTATATTAACCTAAATCTCATGTAGTCCCAGTAATATCTATGAAGGTGGGATAGATATGGCGACTACTTATCCACTGCATGATAGCTAAATGGCAGTCGTTTGTATGGAGATATAATAGTATATTAACCTAAATCTCATGGAGGTAGGACGACTACTTATCCACTGCATGATAGCATTGTAAGGGTTAACCCTTTCCTTCATAGAGATTTAGGTTAATATACTATTATATCATAAAGTCCCATCTGAAAGACTGTTAATTTTATTAGGGTCAGATGGGGGATCGAACCTGCGACATTCAAGAAAAGAATCTTGCAGAAATGATAATATCGGACATAAGTCCCCATAATTAAAATCATTGCTACGCCCGTGTGTAAACAGACGACAATTAGTGTGTTAGCCGTTTTATGGGAAATTGTATCACAGGTCAGTGAGGTATGTGGTAGCCTAGCTGTCTCTATTGGACTATATATGGGCTATTGGTTGCTGTTTTAGTGACAAGAATGTGCCTCAGTGTCTACAGGGGGTGTCATTGTAAAGTGTAGACCAGATATTACTTGTCTCGGTGTCTACAGGGTGTCTGTAAAGTATAGAGAAGAGATTACTTGCCAGGCTCAGTGTCTACAGGGTGTCTGTGTAAAGACCAGACATACACTACTGGCAAGGCTCAGTGTCTACAGGGTGTCTGTGTAAAGACCAGACAGACACTACTGGCAAGGCTCAGTGTCTACAGCGTGTCTGTGTAAAGACCAGACAGACACTACTGGCAAGGCTCAGTGTCTACAGGGTGTCTGTGTAAAGACCAGACAGACACTACTGGCAAGGCTCAGTGTCTACAGGATGTCTGTGTAAAGACCAGACAGACACTACTGGCAAGGCTCAGTGTCTACAGGGTGTCTGTGTAAAGACCAGACATACACTACTGGTAAGGCTCAGTGTCTACAGGGTGTCTGTGTAAAGACCAGACAGACACTACTGGCAAGGCTCAGTGTCTACAGGGTGTCTGTGTAAAGACCAGACAGACACTACTGGCAAGGCTCAGTGTCTACAGGGTGTCTGTGTAAAGACCAGACAGACACTACTGGCAAGGCTCAGTGTCTACAGGGTGTCTGTGTAAAGACCAGACAGACACTACTGGCAAGGCTCAGTGTCTACAGGGTGTCTGTGTAAAGACCAGACAGACACTACTGGCAAGGCTCAGTGTCTACAGGGTGTCTGTGTAAAGACCAGACAGATACTACTGGCAAGGCTCAGTGTCTACAGGGTGTCTGTGTAAAGACCAGACAGACACTACTGGTAAGGCTCAGTGTCTACAGGGTGTCTGTGTAAAGACCAGACAGACACTACTGGCAAGGCTCAGTGTCTACAGTGTGTCTGTGTAAAGACCAGACAGACACTACTGGCAAGGCTCAGTGTCTACAGGGTGTCTGTGTAAAGACCAGACAGACACTACTGGCAAGGCTCAGTGTCTACAGGGTGTCTGTGTAAAGACCAGACAGACACTACTGGCAAGGCTCAGTGTCTACAGGGTGTCTGTGTAAAGACCATCTGTCCTGGACAGACACTACTGGCAAGGCTCAGTGTCTACAGGGTGTCTGTGTAAAGACCATACAGACACTACTGGTAAGGCTCAGTGTCTACAGGGTGTCTGTGTAAAGACCAGACAGACACTACTGGCAAGGCTCAGTGTCTACAGGGTGTCTGTGTAAAGACCAGACATACACTACTGGCAAGGCTCAGTGTCTACAGGGTGTCTGTGTAAAGACCAGACAGACACTACTGGCAAGGCTCAGTGTCTACAGGGTGTCTGTGTAAAGACCAGACATACACTACTGGTAAGGCTCAGTGTCTACAGGGTGTCTGTGTAAAGACCACTGGAATGCTGACCTGTCTGTATATACTACATATCTTGGCACATGTGTATTAATACCATGGCTAAATGTACATGCCAGTGCAAACTAGCTGAATTGAAGTAGCAGATGCCCTGGTCTGCTTTGCTTTAACAAATGGATACATAAGAAAGAACACTTCAGTTTCATAAATAAACATATATATAAACCGGCCATAAATGTGGGTATGTTTATTTGATGGCATATATGTACAGTGTATGTCCAAAGGAATTTACATTTCTTCTTAGTTCACTGAGCCAGCCAATTTATTGTTCTATCGTAGACTGGTTGCCATTATATTGTTCTACGTGTTTCATAGACTGGTTGCCAATTTATTGTTCTATCGTAGACTGGTTGCCATTATATTGTTCTACGTGTTTTATAGACTGGTTGCCATTATATTGTTCTACGTGTTTCATAGACTGGTTGCCATTATATTGTTCTACGTGTTTCATAGACTGGTTGCCATTATATTGTTCTATGTGTTTCATAGACTGGTTGCCATTATATTGTTCTACATGTGTCATAGACCGGTTGCCATTATATTGTTCTACGTGTTTCATAGACTGGTTGCCATTATATTGTTCTACGTGTTTCATAGACTGGTTGCCATTATATTGTTATATACGTGTTTCATAAACCGGTTGCCATTATATTGTTCTACGTGTTTCATAGACTGGTTGCCATTATATTGTTCTACGTGTTCCATAGACTGGTTGCCATTATATTGTTCTATGTGTTTCATCGACTGGTTGCCATTATATTGTTCTACGTGTTTCATCGACTGGTTGCCATTATATTGTTCTACGTGTTTCATCGACTGGTTGCCATTATATTGTTCTACGTGTTTCATAGACTGGTTGCCATTATATTGTTCTACGTGTTTCATAGACTGGTTGCCATTATATTGTTCTACGTGTTTCATAGACTGGTTGCCATTATATTGTTCTACGTGTTTCATAGACTGGTTGCCATTATATTGTTCTACGTGTTTCATAGACTGGTTGCCATTATATTGTTCTACATGTGTCATAGACCGGTTGCCATTATATTGTTCTACGTGTTTCATAGACTGGTTGCCATTTATTGTTCTACGTGTTTCATAGACTGGTTGCCATTATATTGTTCTACATGTGTCATAGACCGGTTGCCATTATATTGTTCTACGTGTTTCATAGACTGGTTGCCATTATATTGTTCTACATGTTTCATAGACTGGTTGCCATTATATTGTTCTACGTGTTTCATAGACTGGTTGCCATTATATTGTTCTATCATAGACTGGTTTACCGTTTACCATAATACCATTAATAGTCTTTCAGTTGGGACTTTAAACCGAGGTCTCGTGTCGGTGCTTTACACCGTGCACGTAAAAGAACAAGAAGAGACTCTGGAATGGGTCTCTGCCTGTATCATTGCACTATTCACCAAAAATCTAAAATGACTAATCTCTTCAGGAGGTGTCGCTCATATGGGCAACCGGTAGCGACGATAAATAAACGTAAAACACACACTATCAACCTCGTGGCGATGGATTCCATTAGGAACGAGGTCTCGAGAGTGATTAATATAAGTTGTAAGAACTTGTTTCGCAATCAAGCTAAAATAAATTTGTATAAACTAGATTAACTAGTTTGTATTTTATTCTTCATTCTTCATTTATATTTCACATAATTATGTTCGGTACTCTTTGATCCAGCATTTAATTCTAATTGATGCTCTACCATATAGTTCATGTAATTTGAATTTAAAGTGGTTTTAAACACTTAATGGCACTTGATATAGTTTGAATGGCTCAAAATTACATGATAACTAATCCCCCAATATGGTTCTGATTATCATTGTTTTAAACATATTTTTGTTTTATATGCAAAACCTGTGATAGTGGTCACTTAAAGGAACATACATACATACATACCTCTCTATTAACCCATTTCATTCTGGATACCGTTCAAACAGTATTTGCAAAGAACATAGAGCCAGATCAGCCGCCACGGAACATGCCGTCTGATCAGGCTCTATGCTGTTTGCTATTCAGATCATCTTGCTAAGACACTTGGCTATGTAGCAAACAACATAGATCCTGATCCTGATCTATGTTGTTTGCAAAAGCCTTTAAATGTATCCAGAATGAAATGGGTTAAGCAGCCAACGTGTATTAAAGTTTTCAAACTTAAATTAAGATATAAATTAGAACAAACGTAGGTTCCCGCCCTCCTCACTGTTGCTTCAGTGGAGTAATGAATGTGCAGTCAGTCAAACCTGTGTTAGTGGTCACCTCTATTAAACAGCCAACCTGTATTAACCCATTCAACACCAAGTAACTGACATGGACTGGTCCATGATATTTTTAGACCAATAAATTAATAACAAAATTACATTTGGATCAGTTCATTTATCAAAATGGGTAATTTTTTCTCTCTAAAAATAGTTATATTACTTGAAAAAAGTGCAGATCCTGATGAGACGGCTCGTCACGAGCCGGCTCATCTGGATCTACACTTTTTTGTAAGCCAATTTAGAGGTCAGTGGTGTTGAAAGGGTTAAGCAGCCAGTTTACAGGTTACCAATATGTTGTTCTATTGTACATCTGACCTCTATTAAGCAGCCACCTGTGCTAAGCAGCCACTTTCTGTTATTCCCTTGGCTGGCTGCTTAAGACAGGTTTGAATGTACATATTTAATGATACTTAATCCTCACACACTTGAAACAAATGAATCAGTCGTCGTTTCATTATCAATCATCAGGGATCATTCTAGTGGGCGGAATTGTCGCCCTAGGGACTAGGGCTGCGTATTGCCAGACCCCTTCCGATACGATACGTATTGCAATACGGGACTGCCGATACGATACGATACAGGCAATATCGGAGAACGGATCCAGCTTTAGGGTCATAGCAAATGACCTCTCTATGTGAGCACTTGACCTCCGTTTGAGTCCTGTCTCGTCTGGGCTACTGTAGGATAGAGTAACGTCAATGATGCTCATGATGTCAACATGTATTTGTTTATAGGACATTTGTTATTTAGCGCCGATTTTGACGTTTTGGATCCGTCTAATCAAGGTAGTAAAAATACTAAAAATAACCAACAAAGTCATTCAGAGTAGAACAGTATTAAGTTATTAATCAATAAAGTTTTTATAGATTTCTCTATATATCCCCCCAAAAAAACAATACCTAGATCTTAATACTTTGAAGGTCACTATCAAGAAGATTTTTCTTTAAAAAGATCAAAGAATCAACAGGCTCTGGTCTAGCTCTAAAAATATATAGATCTAGTTCTTGTATGAGGCTATGAGCATAGGCCTACTGGTAATAAAACCAACTACAGGGTACATATTTTGTTTATTAGCCTACATATCCCAAACCATACAATAAATAATGGATTAGCTCTAGATTTATAATTCCAAGCTCTTGCAAATCTGGGATCCCAACTATTATATGGTTCTCTATGAGTCCGCGCCCGTTGCTAAAAATAGCAATGTCATCCGGAAGTCAACAAGGTCAAATAATTCGAAAAATACAACTCGTAGATTTTAAGCCCGATTTATAATTTCAAAGCAAATAAGCTGATATTCCCAGGTCAATATAGTTTAAACATTGGTTTGTTGTAGCATATAATAAAGACTAAAATGTGTAAAACTAAAGACCTGTTTCAATGTGGTGACGTTTTTATTGTTAAACACCACTTTAAAAATTCGAACTTGCGTGATAGCTTTAACGCTAGCTCTGCAGCAGCAGCACCACGCTTTGAGGAATGCTAAATATAAAAATAACAGCAAAGTTTTGCTCATTTAGCGAACGTTTTCAAGTATTTTAATTAGAATCGGTAGAAAAAACACACAATGGAATTTTACTCTTCGATACGGCCGATATACGCGATACAGACCCTCCCGATACGATACGCATATATGTTCGTCAGCGTATCGCGGTATACCGGTATATCGCCGCAGCCCTACTAGGGACCCTGACTTCGCACTCTGGGGGCACCACTTCTAAAAAAAAAATATATAAAATAAAAAAAAAAAATAAAAAAAATATGTTGGTTTTTACGATTTTCAAACAAAATTTTGTCTAGTAAGATACACTGGCCCATTATAAAATACACTCCTTCTATTCAAATGTTGTATTTCATGGTTGTACTGTGCATTTTAACCCTATTTTGCAGAAGTATATTAAAGAACACCATTTAAGGAAGCGATCACGCGCTTTCTGACCTAGAATGAACCCTGATCATTCATTACAAATCCATCTTTTCGGCTTTCTGTTGCCATGATAACTAATCCCGATATGGTTCTGATTATAAGATATAGTGTGTGCTTAGGTAGGATTTTTTGTGGATGTTTGGTTTATTTATTTATTTATTTTACAACGATTGCGAAGCAAGTTCTAGCAACTTATATTAATCACTGTTGTTGGCGCGGATGAAAGCGTATATGTGGTTATTCGTGTGGGAGGAAACCGGAGTACCCGGAGAAAACCAATATAGTAGCCAAACCAATGTTCATAAACCCTTTCCCTCATAGAAGCACCTCTTGACGCCATTACCAATACGACATACATTGACAATGTAGTAGCCAAACCAATGTTCATTAACCCTTTCCCTCATAGAAGCACCTCTTGACGCCATTACCAATATGACATACATTGACAATGTAGTAGCCAAACTAATGTTCATAAACCCTTTCCCTCATAGAAGTACCTCTTGACGCCATTACCAATATGACATACATTGACAATGTAGTAGCCAAACTAATGTTCATAAACCCTTTCCCTCATAGAAGCACCTCTTGACGCCATTACCAATATGACATACATTGACAATGTAGTAGTCAAACCAATGTTCATAAACCCTTTCCCTCATAGAAAAGTAGCCAAACCAATGTTCATAAAAAAGGCCAGATTCTCATGTAGTCCCAGTAATATCTATGGAGGTGGGATAGATATGGCGACTACTTATCCACTGCATGATAGCTAAATGGCTGTCGTTTGTATGGAGATATAATAGTATATTAACCTAAATCTCTATGAAGTCCCAGTAATATCTATGGAGGTGGGATAGATATGGCGACTACTTATCCACTGCATGATAGCTAAATGGCTGTCGTTTGTATGGAGATATAATAGTATATTAACCTAAATCTCTATGAATCCCAGTAATATCTATTGAGGTGGGATAGATATGGCGACTACTTATCCACTGCATGATAGCTAAATGGCTGTCGTTTGTATGGAGATATAATAGTATATTAACCTAAATCTCTATGTAGTCCCAGTAATATCTATGGAGGTGGGATAGATATGGCGACTACTTATCCACTGCATGATAGCTAAATGGCTGTCGTTTGTATGGAGATATAATAGTATATTAACCTAAATCTCTATGAAGTCCCAGTAATATCTATTGAGGTGGGATAGATAAGGCGACTACTTATCCACTGCATGATAGCTAAATGGCTGTCGTTTGTATGGAGATATAATAGTATATTAACCTAAGTCCCAGTAAAACCTAAATCTCATGTAGGAAAGGGTTAATATGTAATCGGTCACCTGGTGTTTTATAGAATTTAGAGCAAATTAATAACCTTATAATATCAATATTCATATCATCGTATTTGATAGATTTTATGACAGATCTTTATGCAGTGTATACTGTATACAGTCAAACCTGTGTTAAGCAGCCAGTCAAGGGAGTCAGAAAATGGCTGCTTAACACAGGTGGCTGCTTAACCCATTCAACACCAAGTAACTCACATGGACTGGTCCATGATATTCATAAACCAATAAATGAATCAGAAAATCACATTTGGACAAGTTCATTTATCAAAATGGGTAATTATGTCTAAAAATAGTCATATCACTGGCAAAAAGTGCAGATCCTGATGAGCCGGCTCGTGACGAGCCGGCTCATCAGGATCTACACTTTTTGTAAGCCTATTTAGAGGTCTGTGGTGTTGAAATAGTGCGGAAATAATACTCGGAAGGGGCTAGGATTTTCCTCTAAAAATAACAGCTAGTTAGTTTATACAAATTTATTTTAGCTCGATTGCGAAACAAGTTATTTCAACTTATGTAAATCACTCTCGAGACCTCATTCCTGATGTAATCCATCGCCACGAGGGAGAGAGAAGAGGCAACGTGTAATTTAAATGCCTTGCCAAAGGGCACAATCGTAACGGCTCCAGTGGGGCTCGAACTCCGGACCTTTCGCACCTGAAGCGAACGCGCATCCACTGCGCTATCACGACTTTCATAGCTAGTTAGTCGCTACATTCTGTTTTTGACCTAAGCAGTCGGTGCAGTGTGACTTTTAACTCCCAAAAACAAACAATATATCGTTTGTGATTAATATAAGTTGTAAAAACTTGTTTCGCAATCGAGCTAAAATAAATTTGTATAAACTAAACAACCTTATCATTTTTATGGGTCACGGTGTTTAAACAGTGATTTATAGGCTGGGTCACAGTGTTTAAACAGTGATTTATAGGCTGGGTCACAGTGTTTAAACAGTGATTGACAGACTGGGTCACAGTGTTTAAACAGTGATTGACAGACTGGGCCACAGTGTTTAAACAGTGATTGACAGACTGGGTCACAGTGTTTAAACAGTGATTTATAGGCTGGGTCACAGTGTTTAAACAGTGATTGACAGGCTGGGCCACAGTGTTTAAACAGTGATAGACAGACTGGGTGACAATGTTTAAACAGTGATTGATAGACTGTGCCACAGTGTTTGAACAGTAATAGACAGACTGGGTCACAGTGTTTAAACAGTGATTGAGAGACTGGGTCACAGTGTTTAAACAGTGATTGACAGACTGGGTTACAGTGTTTAAACAGTGATTGACAGACTGGGTCACAGTGTTTCAACAATTATTGACAGACTGTGCCACAGTGTTTCAACAATTACTGACAGACTGTGTCTCAGTTTTTAAAGTATGAGTGAAGGCCAAACTAAGCCGTGTTTCTTTCCTTAATTAATAGGCCCAGACTTCAGCTATATTGTTACTTATTAGGTGTTATGAGGTATTATTCTTAGAAAGAAAATGTTGTAATTCCAGGAAATAATATTCCTATGAAGCTTCCAGACACAAGTTGTAACATATATTGAAACATAAGATTTGATTTAATGTGAGGCTTGCGGAGGACACTTATTGGATGGAGGACACTTATTGGATGGAGGACACTTATTGGATGGAGGACATTTATTGGATGGAGGACACTTATTGGACGGAGGACACTTATTGGATGGAGGACACTTATTGGATGGAGGACACTTATTGGATGGAGGACACTTATTGGACGACTTATTGGACGGAGGACACTTATTGGACGACTTATTGTACGGAGGACATTTATTGGATGGAGGACACTTATTGGATGGAGGACACTTATTGGACGACTTATTGGACGGAGGACACTTATTGGATGGAGGACACTTATTGGACGACTTATTGGACGGAGGACACTTATTGGACGACTTATTGGACGGAGGACACTTATTGGACGACTTATTGGACGGAGGACACTTATTGGACGACTTATTGGACGGAGGACACTTATTGGACGACTTATTGGACGGAGGACACTTATTGGATGGAGGACACTTATTGGACGGAGGACACTTATTGGATGGAGGACACTTATTGGACGGAGGACACTTATTGGATGGAGGACACTTATTGGATGGAGGACACTTATTGGACGACTTATTGGACGGAGGACACTTATTGGATGGAGGACACTTATTGGACACTTATTGGACGGAGGACACTTATTGGACGGAGGACACTTATTGGACGACTTATTGGACGGAGGACACTTTTTGGACGGAGATTTGTCGAGACGTGGCTAATCTTCCAAGTTTGCACTGAACTAATTACACTTAGAAGCTGTCTTCTTCTCTCTATGGTTGTCTGAGACACCGGAATGTTCTCATTACTGAAAGCTATATGAAAATTAAGACCGGATAGAGCAGGGGCGTAGCTTGGCTGGAATTGGAATCGATGTGTAGGCCAACTTAAAACGTAAGACGGGAGGGGGTCCGGGGGATCGTCCCCAGGAAAACTATAGCGTATATAATTTAAACGTGGCCTCGCGATTTTTGTTGCAGATTTGGCATTTTTATTTTTTCGATTTTTCGGGGGAAAGTGTAGGCCATGGCCTACACGGCCTATAGGAAGCTACGCCAATGTAGATGTTAGGTGAACACTGACAGTTTTTTCATTAACCCTTTCAACACCACATACCTATATAGGCTTACAAAAAAAGTGTAGATCCAGATGAGCCGGCTCGTGACAAGCCGTCTCATCAGGATCTGCACTTTTTTCAAGTAATATAGCTATTTTTAGAACAAAAATTACCCATTTTGATAAATGAACTGATCCAAATGTAATTTTGTTTTATTAATTTATTGGTCTAAAAATATCATGGACCATGGATCCTACCTTACATTTCACTTGGGGGCAGATGTCCTACCTTACATTTCACTGGGGGGGGGGCAGATGTCCTACCTTACATTTCTACTGGGGGGGGGCAGATGTCCTACCTTACATTTCTACTTGGGGGCAGATGTCCTATCTTACATTTCTACTGGGGGGGGGCAGATGTCCTACCTTACATTTCTACTGGGGGCAGATGTCCTACCTTACATTTCTACTGGGGGCAGATGTCCTACCTTACATTTCTACTGGGGGCAGATGTCCTACCTTACATTTCTACTGGGGGGCAGATGTCCTACCTTACATTTCTACTGGGGGCAGATGTCCTACCTTACATTTCTACTGGGGGCAGATGTCCTACCTTACATTTCTACTGGGGGCAGATGTCCTACCTTACATTTCTACTGGGGGCAGATGTCCTACCTTACATTTCTACTGGGGGCAGATGTCCTACCTTACATTTCTACTGGGGGGGGGGGCAGATGTCCACCTATCCATTTTTTGGACTGGGGGGCAGATATCCGGGAGCATATGTCCGTATACCCGATTAACCACGGGGAGGGGAAGGGAGGGGAGGGGAGGGGAGGGAGGATAAGTAAACATTGCAAAAAAACAGGAACACAGCAATAATCCTGGCCTGTGTCTGCAATAAAATGAGAGAGTTCTCCACATTAATTTCTTATCTACTGTACTGTAGCAGAAACTATATGATTTGTTTCCCTCTATTGGGAATAAATTGCTGTTACAAAGCCAGGGGGGATTTCATTTTGATTGTTTTGTATTCTTATATTTCATCTGGCAAAT
This sequence comes from Archivesica marissinica, assembly GCA_014843695.1. Classification (NCBI taxonomy): domain Eukaryota; kingdom Metazoa; phylum Mollusca; class Bivalvia; order Venerida; family Vesicomyidae; genus Archivesica; species Archivesica marissinica. The sequence goes on from CM026388.1 coordinate 17,049,891, forward strand.
AAATGCAAGGTTCCTGCTGTCGGTCGCCAATGGCGCCAATTGCGACAAAAAACAAATATTGGCGCTAAATTTTGTGAATTGGCGCAACTTTTTTTTTATAACTTTTTTTTTTTTGCACATGTTTTGTCGAATACATTGCTTGAAATATTTCTTTGTGAACTATATGGCTCTTAGTTGGCTCCAAGTTTAAATTGGCTCCAGTGTTTTTCAACAGAAAAGTGAAGTGAAGAGAAGTGACGCAGACAAACATTCAGACAGATAATTCCCTGTTGTTTAACCCGTAACTTGCTAATCACAACTAAAGTCGCTTTTGCAAACAGCATATAGCCAGATCAGACAGCAAGTTCTGATCAGACGTCGCAGAATGTGTCATCTGATCCAGCTCTATGCTGTTTGCTATTCAGATAGTGGAGCTAATACATGTGAATATATGCAAACGATATAGATCTGACGCGCGTAACGCGAAACACTTGTCGGAATACATGTAAGAAGACAACATAGATCGTGATCAGAATGTATGTTGATCTATGTTGTTTGCACATTCATTCCAATTTATTCGGCATTATAACCCCATAACCTGCCAAATAAATTGGACGGAATGTACAAACAAAATAGATCCAGATCAGCCGTGGCGTAACGTCCGATCAGGATCTATGTTTGATATTAAGACAAGTGTTTTAACTCCACTATTCGAATAGCAAACAGCATAGAGCCTAATCAGCCGGTATATTCTGTTCCGTCTGATCAGAACGTTTCGTCTGATCTGATTCTATGCTGTTTAGTTGTGTGTGTGTGTGTTTTACGTTTATTTATCGTCGCTACCGGTTGCCCATATGAGCGACGCCTCCTGAAGAGATAAGTCATTTTAGATTTTTGGAGGATAGTGCAATGATACAGACAGAGACCCATTCCAGAGTCTCCTCTGGTTCTTTTACGTGCATGGTGTAAAGCACCAACACGAGACCTTGGTTTAATGTCCCAGTCCAGTTTGTTATCGCCGAACAACAGATCTGTCTGTAAGACTTCAGTTGTGATTGGCAGATTAATGACAGGAATGAAGGACTCGTTAATAGTAAAATAGACAAAGTAGTAGTGTGAACAGGGTATAATTGAATAATTCTGTTCCTAGTGTGAACAGGGTATAATTGAATAATTCTGTTCCTAGTGTGAACAGGGTATAATTGAATAATTCTGTTCCTAGTGTGAACAGGGTATATAATTGACAATTTCTGTTCCTAGTGTGAACAGGGTATAATTGAGTAATTCTGTTCCTAGTGTGAACAGGGTATAATTGAGCATTTGATCAAATATGGTAAATCCTGTAGTTATAGCACTCCCGGGATTTAACGATTGCAAATGAATGTGTTACTAGAACTTTTCGTAGATTGTAAGAATGTGGGAGATATGTGTGGGAGATATCTGGAGTGATGGGTGTGAGTGACTGTAGCATTAATTAGAATCTATATGAATACCAAATAAAGTGGAAAATGTTGTTTCGGACAATTTTCTCAGAATGCTTATTTTTATTCCCCGGAAATGTCTGATCAAGATGGTCTGCGACATATAATTGGGAAGAACTGTTGAGCTGCGCAGGGCGAAATTTGATTTTACTGACTGACATGTTGCTCTGACCCGCAGACTAACTGATTGCACAGTCTGATTAGAGCAGTTGTTAGCACGCTTGTTTCACTACCCGTGTTAGAATCTCCGACCGGGAAGTAATCGGGTTCATGCCCAGCCGTAGCCATTGTGCCCTTATGCAAGGCATTTAAATTCCACACCGCCTCTTCTCTCCCTCTTGGCGATGGATTCCATCAGGAATGAGGTCTCGAGAGTGATTAATAAATAATAATAAAGTTGTAAGAACTTGTTTCGCAATCAATCTAAATTAAATTTGTATCAACAAATTTCCTATCTACTGTTAGGGAGAATTCAGGGGCAGTAACTGACCAATGTCTGAACACGAATTCAGGGGCAGTAACTGACCGATGTCTGAACAGGAATACAGGGGTAATAACTGACCGATGTCTGAACAGGAATTCAGGGGCAGTAACTGACCGATGTCTTAACAGGAATTCAGGGGATTCATGGGCAGTAACTGACCAATGTCTGAACAGGAATTCAGGGGCAGTAACTGACCAATGTCTGAACAGGAATTCAGGGGTAGTAACTGACCGATGTCTGAACAGGAATTCAGGGGTAGTAACTGACGATGTCTGAACAGGAATTCAGGGGCAGTAACTGACCGATGTCTGAACAGGAATTCAGGGGCAGTAACTGACCGATGTCTGAACAGGAATTCAGGGGCAGTAACTGACCGATGTCTGAACAAGAATTCAGGGGCAGTAACTGACCGATGTCTGAACAGGAATTCAGGGGCAGTAACTGACCGATGTCTGAACAGGAATTCAGGAGCAGTAACTGACCGATGTCTTAACAGGAATTCAGGGGATTCAGGGGCAGTAACTGACGATGTCTGAACAGGAATTCAGGGGCAGTAACTGACCGATGTCTTAACAGGAATTCAGGGGATTCAGGGGCAGTAACTGACGATGTCTGAACAGGAATTCAGGGGCAGTAACTGACCGATGTCTGAACAAGAATTCAGGGGCAGTAACTGACTGATGTCTGAACAGGAATTCAGGGGCAGTAACTGACCGATGTCTGAACAGGAATTCAGGGGCAGTAACTGACCGATGTCTGAACAGGAATTCAGGGGCAGTAACTGACCGATGATGTCTGAACAGGAATATTACTTTAAGCATAATTAATCCGGCGCGATATAGCCTGAACTGTGCTGATGCGCCGTTAAACCAAATACTCACTCACTCACTCACTTAAGCATAATTATATTGTTCCTTGGTGAATCATGTACATGTATGGCAGAACTGTACTATAATAATAACAAAGCAAATTGGGTTTAGAAAGATGAAAGTAATTAATATATTTATGGACTGGAATGCATAGAGATGTTTTGATAAAATAGTTTATGGACTGGAATGCAGAAAGATGTTTTGATAATATATTTTATGGACTGTAATGCAGAGATATGTTTTGATAATATATTTTATGGACTGGAATGCAGTGAGATGTTTTGATAATATATTTTATGGACTGGAATGCAACCCCCATATAATTTACAGGGAAATATTTTCTTATCTTCTCCACCCCATAGAGTTTGCTGGGAAATCTGTATACTTACCTACTCCACCCACATAGAGTTTACAGGGAAAATATGTACTTAACCTACTCCACCCCTATAGAGTTTGTGGGAAATATGTACTTACCTACTCCACCCTATAGAGTTTACAGGGAAATATGTACTTACCTACTCCACCCCATAGAGTGTACAGGGAAATATGTACTTACCTACTCCACCCTCATAGAGTTTACAGGGAAATATGTACTTACCTACTCCAACCCCATAGAGTTTACACGGAAATATGTACTTACATACTCCAACCCCATAGAGTTTACACGGAAATATGTACTTACATACTCCACCCCCATAGAGTTTGCTGGGAAATATGTACTTACCTACTCCACCCACATAGAGTTTACAGGGAAAATATGTACTTAACCTACTCCACCCCTATAGAGTTTGTGGGAAATATGTACTTACCTACTCCACCCTATAGAGTTTACAGGGAAATATGTACTTACCTACTCCACCCCATAGAGTGTACAGGGAAATATGTACTTACCTACTCCACCCTCATAGAGTTTACAGGGAAATATGTACTTACCTACTCCAACCCCATAGAGTTTACACGGAAATATGTACTTACATACTCCAACCCCATAGAGTTTACACGGAAATATGTACTTACATACTCCACCCCCATAGAGTTTGCTGGGAAATATGTACTTACCTACTCCACCCCCATAGAGTGTACAGGGAAATATGTACTTACCTACTCCACCCCCATAGAGTGTACAGGGAAATATGTACTTACCTACTCCACCCTCATAGAGTTTACAGGGAAATATGTACTTACCTACTCCACCCCCCATAGAGTTTACAGGGAAATATGTACTTACATACTCCACCCTCATAGAGTTTGATGGGAAATATGTACTTACATACTCCACCCCCATAGAGTTTGCTGGGAAATATGTACTTACCTACTCCACCCTATAGAGTTTACAGGGAAATATGTACTTACCTACTCCACCCCATAGAGTGTACAGGGAAATATGTACTTACCTACTCCACCCCCATATAGTTTACAGGGAAATATGTACTTACCTACTCCAACCCCATAGAGTTTACACAGAAATATGTACTTACCTACTCCACCCTATAGAGTTTACAGGGAAATATGTACTTACCTACTCCACCCCCATAGAGTTTACAGGGAAATATGTACTTACATACTCCACCCCCATAGAGTTTGCTGGGAAATATGTACTTACCTACTCCACCCCCATAGAGTTTACAGGGAAATATGTACTTACATACTCCACCCCCATAGAGTTTGCTGGGAAATATGTACTTACCTACTCCACCCTATAGAGTGTACAGGGAAATATGTACTTACCTACTCCACCCCCATAGAGTTTGCTGGGAATATGTACTTACCTACTCCATCCCCATAGAGTTTACAGGGAAATATGTACTTACCTACTCCACCCTATAGAGTTTACAGGGAAATATGTACTTACCTACTCCACCCCCATAGAGTTTACAGGGAACTATGTACTTACATACTCCACCCCATAGAGTTTGCTGGGAAATATGTACTTACCTACTCCACCCCATAGAATTGCTGGGAAATATGTACTTACCTACTCCACCCCCATAGAGTTTACAGGGAAATATGTACTTACCTACTCCACCCCCATAGAGTTTACAGGGAAATATGTACTTACATACTCCACCCCCATAGAGTTTGCTGGGAAATATGTACTTACCTACTCCACCCCCATAGAATTTGCTGGAAATATGTACTTACCTACTCCACCCCCATAGAGTTTACAGGGAAATATGTACTTACATACTCCACCCCCATAGAGTTTACAGGGAAATATGTACTTACATACTCCACCCCCATAGAGTTTACAGGGAAATATGTACTTACATACTCCACCCCCATAGAGTTTACAGGGAAATATGTACTTACCTACTCCATCCCCATAGAGTTTACAGGGAAATATGTACTTACCTACTCCACCCCCATAGAGTTTACAGGGAAATATGTACTTACCTACTCCATCCCCATAGAGTTTACAGGGAAATATGTACTTACCTACTCCACCCCCATAGAGTTTACTGGGGAATATTGTAGATTGTAGGAGATATATTGTTCTGGCCTTTGTTATGGGCTGTTCACTTTGATTGATATTTGTCAATGTGTGGATTCGATAATCGTGTCAAATTTTGAAAAGGGGGGGAATTAAAGGGTTAAATATCTTTTGTAAATGATTTTGGAGATAAATTTTAGTTTTCACTCGTGTATGTGCAGAGAGCTATAAAGTTAACATATGTGGTCCTCTCTACATCCGAATTTTCGGCGTAACCTGGTTTTCCTCGAAAAAGGCTTTTTAAGCAGAATATTCATGCGTGATTTCCTTGAAAAAGTATTTTTAAGCCGAATTACATCCGAATTTTGTATATATATATATATATATTACTAGTTCCCAGTCCGGAACAATCAACCTGTAATTTATAATGTTAATGTTTCTTTGCTCTCCTTGACTGATCTCCGCTTGCTTTAATTCTCTTACTGGTGTAATTATGTTTTCCCCAAGTAGATCTATCTTGGCAGCTCATCATTTCACCTAATCAAACTTTTATATGCTTTTATTCAACCTTTAATGTGTTTTCTATGTCTCATGTAAGAATGCTCCAGTCTGGAACCATGAGTTTCAGTGGAGATAACAGTAATCTATGAATGCATCTCATCTCCCATCACATGCTTACAGGAGTCACATACTTATGTTTACTGATTTCTGTTATTTAGACTGAATATATTTCATTGATCCTAATTGACTAAATGGAGATCTACGAGAGTTTCTGGGTTATCACAGTAGTTTCTCCTTGGAGATCTATGAATGGTTCTTGTTTATTACCGCAGTAGTTTCTCCTTGGAGATCTATGAATGGTTCTTGTTTATTACCTCAGTAGTTTCTCCTTGGAGATCTATGAATGGTTCTTGTTTATTACCTCAGTAGTTTCTCCTTGGAGATCTATGAATGGTTCTTGTTTATTACCTCAGTAGTTTCTTCTTGGAGATCTATGAATGGTTCTTGTTTATTACCGCAGTAGTTTCTCCTTGGGGATCTATGAATGGTTCTTGTTTATTACCGCAGTAGTTTCTCCTTGGAGATCTATGAATGGTTCTTGTTTATTACCTCAGTAGTTTCTCCTTGGAGATCTATGAATGGTTCTTGTTTATTATCTCAGTAGTTTCTTCTTGGAGATCTATGAATGGTTCTTGTTTATTACCTCAGTAGTTTCTCCTTGGAGATCTATGAATGGTTCTTGTTTATTACCTCAGTAGTTTCTCCTTGGAGATCTATGAATGGTTCTTGTTTATTACCTCAGTAGTTTCTTCTTGGAGATCTATGAATGGTTCTTGTTTATTACCGCAGTAGTTTCTCCTTGGGGATCTATGAATGGTTCTTGTTTATTACCGCAGTAGTTTCTCCTTGGAGATCTATGAATGGTTCTTGTTTATTACCTCAGTAGTTTCTCCTTGGAGATCTATGAATGGTTCTTGTTTATTATCTCAGTAGTTTCTTCTTGGAGATCTATGAATGGTTCTTGTTTATTACCTCAGTAGTTTCTCCTTGGAGATCTATGAATGGTTCTTGTTTATTACCTCAGTAGTTTCTCCATGGAGATCTATGAATGGTTCTTGTTTATTACCGCAGTAGTTTCTCCTTGGAGATCTATGAATGGTTCTTGTTTATTACCTCAGTAGTTTCTCCATGGAGATCTATGAATGGTTCTTGTTTATTACCGCAGTAGTTTCTCCTTGGAGATCTATGAATGGTTCTTGTTTATTACCTCAGTAGTTTCTCCATGGAGATCTATGAATGGTTCTTGTTTATTACCGCAGTAGTTTCTCCTTGGAGATCTATGAATGGTTCTTGTTTATTACCTCAGTAGTTTCTCCATGGAGATCTATGAATGGTTCTTGTTTATTACCGCAGTAGTTTCTCCTTGGAGATCTATGAATGGTTCTTGTTTATTACCTCAGTAGTTTCTCTATGAGACAGACCATTATAAATAAATGGGAGTTCTATGTGTTTTAAGTCTGGAGCCAAATGTGCCGAATTTACTAAAGTTGAGAGTCCATTGAGCTAGGGTACCATTAGTTGTGCACCCATGTCCAAAACAAGTCTGGAGCCAAACTCTTCCGAATTTACTAAAGTTGAGAATCCATTAGTGTATACCCATGTCTAAAACACTGTTCAGAGGGGTACGCTACATTCACGTATAATCTCATGAATGACCATGCGCGCGATGTAACCTTGTGACTGATTGTCCGTCGCACGGTACACATGCAAACCCTGTACACATGTGTAGAAGATGAATGCAAATACACGTAATGTGCCGTCTTATCAGGCTCTATGCTGTTTGCTATTCAGATGATCTTGTTAAGACACTTGGCTATGTAGCAATCAACATAGCCGTACATCCCTTTAAATGTATCCAGAATTAAATGGGTTAACAGGAACCGGTAAACACAATCAAGTAAGTGAACTTGTATTGGTGAATAGTAATAGTGTAGATAAAGCATTATTTTAATAGTGAATCGTGTTGTTATCTGTGACTATCTCAGTGTTCATTTTAGGTTAGAATTTTTGGGAGAAGTGAGAAAGCGCGTGATCGCTTCCTTAAATGGTGTTCTTTAATATACTTCTGCAAAATAGGGTTAAAATGCACAGTACAGTAAAATTTTGTTTGAAAATCGTAAAAACCAACACAAAAAAATTAATTAATTTTTATTAGGGAGAAGTGGGGCCCCCAGAGGGCGAAGTCAGGGTCCCTAGGGCGACAATTTCGCCCTCTAGAATGATCCCTGTATCTATCTATCTATCTATCTATCTATCTATCTATCTATCTATCTATCTATCTATCTATCTATCTATCTATCTATCTATCTATCTATCTATCTATCTATCTATCTATCTATCTATCTATCTATCTATCTATCTATCTATCTATCTATCTTCTGCTAATGTCGAACCCCTCGCGTCAAAAACCGCAAAGAAGTTAAAAGTATGAGTAGTTAAAAGTATAATTTAAGAAGGTAATGAAAATAAGTTGTGGTAAAAGTTTAAAAGCAGCTGGGCAGAACAACTAGGGACTGGCATGTTCAATATGGCAAACTGCCGTATTGAATTGCTCTATGGTAGGGAGATGGACAATGTCAGGAGGAAGGTGGTTCCAATGGTAGATTGTTCTTGGAAAAAAGGAAAACTTGTAGTAGTCTGTAGTTGCTGTAATTAACCTATAGCTTAAGGAATGGCAATGGCGAGCAGGACGGGAGAGAGGAACTAGGTAATTTTCAATGGGAATAGCAACAAGATCATTATGAATTTTATACATAAGGGATATAACCCCCATAGTGAATCGTGTTGTTATCTGAGACACCCCCATTAGTGACAGATCTATTAATTAAGCTCGACACTACATTGATCCCTCGGCTGGACCGGCACACTTTAATACCATTAGGCTGGGTTCCATAATCGTGGGTGCTGTTTTCCTTCGGAATTGTCACTAATCCACTTAGAATTGCCCAAAGCTGGCCATTAACAGAGAGAGTGATGGTCAATTTGCAAGCTGTCTCCACATTTGTCTTAGTTTGTGTTGTCATGTGAATCTAATGGACTGGAGCAAAATTGCTTTAGGCCATCATAAAATAAATGGTAGATTCTCATCTCTGCCTGCCTCGACACCTAAAGACCCGCCTAAATTTATTGGTAGAAATTATTATTTGGCCGGCACAATGCAATAATGGGCACTCGATGGAAATCTTTCAAAACAAAAATCGGAAAAAAATTATTAGTTTATACAAATTTATTTTAGCTCGATTGTGAAACAAGTTCTTACAACTTCTATTAATCACTGTCGAGACCTCATTCCTGATGGAACCCATCGCCACGAGGGAGAGAGGCAATATGAATTTAAATTCCTTGCCTAATGGCACAACCGTAACGGCTCCAGCGGGGCTCGCACATGAAACGAATGCGTTTCCACTGCGCTATCACGACTATCCACTGATAACAATTGTCTGTGATGATAACATGTGTCTGGTCTCTTATAATTAGTGTTTCCCCTAAGCAGGAATAGGAAGGCGGCCCGCCATTTTTGGGGCCGCCCTTGTGCCCGAAATTCCGAAAATGTCCGCCCTTGTGTGCCTAAATTCTCAATAAAACTTGATTATAAGTATTGCAATATTGCCTGGAATCCCTCAACAAACACCAGTCCTGTGTTAGACTGACGCTATAATCTGGAATACACAGGTTTACGATCACTATGCTGTGAAATGTCCATCTATGCACTGTGTAGCTAGCCTAGAGCAACATTGACTTTGCTCAAGATATTGAACACGTGTTTTAACTGACTACGTCATATCTTTCCCACCAATGCAATGTGGCATGCAAGGGGTCCTAGCAAGAATGTACGTTACTTGTCGTAGTCTTCATATTGATTTAATAGAAATTCAAAACATAAATCAAGAGACTATTAAATGTGTCGTCTGCTGGTTATGTATATTGAAGAGGCAATAAATTTGACACGTAATCATGATACGTGCCCAATCAAGTAAATTTTCGCACAATTATGCCCCAATTTCCGTTTGAGTCATTGTAATAACAAATGTAGGGGATTATCGGCGCGCAATGTCCAGTTACGAGTTCTTTATAGTGAAGTCACAGACATATTGTCCCGTGTGTGCAAATCTCATAATTGGCGCTAATTGATTCAAATAGTCCCCAATTTGTTCTTATAGTCTCGCATTTTTAGTTTTACTGGGTCACAGCATATGGATTGTCCCATTGCACCGATCGGAAATTCCGCCAACAGATGTCAAGTTTATATATGTACGTTTCGATTTAAATGAATGTAAATGCATTATTGTTGTAATTTTCTGGATTACATTTTTGTTTAGATAATTGATAATCGCGGATATCACACCATTGTCACGCCTTATAATATATTTTGAATCTAAATACGCAATAGGTTACAAAATTGATTCGTCCTCAAAATGTTTCGTACTCGAAAATTGATTCGTCCTCAAAATGTTTCATACTCGTAATAACATAAATAAGACCATGTCAGTTCTGCCCTTATGAGTACAGGCAACATGAAAAAATGCCCTTTTTGTACCTGCGCCCTGCCCTTTTTTCAGTCTGGGGGAAACACTAATAATTCTCATAGAATGGCTGTGTAATATTATATATTATATGTGTAGTATGCATAGAGGAGACTGACTGAAATAAATAATATAATATATTTTCTCCAATTAAAATTTATAAGACAGTAACCTAATATTCTCTATATATACAATCGTCATTATTTTCATTACCTGCATGTAAAGAGTTAGCACAAACAATTGTCAGAGGTAAACCAATCCCTGCCCCCCTCCACACCCCTCGCCAGCATTTTGAAAACAATTTTGATTAGAATTCAGGATTTATTTGATCATGGCCTTAATGCAATTTGAGCAGGACAGAGAATGAGCCAGGAACCGGGTTATTGGACATTAATGTTGGGCTGTTCAAGGAAAGACCGGAAGAGCACAACCATGAACAACGAAGAAGTCATTAAATAGAGAGACACACACAAATACAGAGAGATGCATCCCCCACACACACACTGGTATTCGAAGAAGTCATTAAATCAGGGTTCATTCTAGGTCAGAATTTTTGGGAGAAGTGATTGCTTCCTTAAAATGGTGTTCTTTAACCCTTTCAACACCACAGACCTCTAAATTGGCTTACAAAAAAATGTAGATCCAGATGAGCCGGCTCGTGACGAGCCGTCTCATCAGGATCTGCACTTTTTGCAAGTAGTATTACTAATTTTAGACAAAATTACCCATCTTGATAAATGAACTGGTCCGAATGTAATTTTCTTATTCATTTATTGGTCTAAGAATATCATGGACCAGTCCATGTCAGTTACTTGGTGTTGAAAGAGTTAATATACTTCTGCAAAATAGGGTTAAAATGCACAGTACAACCATTAAGTACAACATTTGAATAGAATGTGTGCTTTATAATGGGCCAGTGTATCTTACTAGACAAAATTTTGTTTGAAAATCGTAAAAACCCAAAAAACTATTTTTTTAATTTGAAGTCAGGGTCCCTAGGGCGACAATTTCGCCCACATCGCCCTCTAGAATGATCCCTGTTAAATAGAAAGATACACACAAATACAGAGAGATGCATCCCCCCACACACTGGTATTCGACACAAAATCATATATTTGGACTTTACAGTGCCTTCCTTACAAGGCCAAAAAAATATATGACCCATTTTTTACACCCCAACCCTGATTTTCTTCCCTCTGAAATTTTGAGACGAAAAAAATATATTAAAGTTTTGTTTTTCACATTGTTTTCTATGCCCAAAGTATGGTAAAAAAAAAATCGGCATGAAACAGTAAAGACGGGGTATTTTTTGGGCCTAAGCCAAAAACGATCTAATATGTAAAATATTGGACTGTGTGAGGCACGTAGTGAATGATCCATCCTAAAATCAACTTTTTCAGGCCAAACTTTGACCCTCGACTTATGGCTGAGGTCGACTTATGGCTGAGATCGACTTACGGTCGGGAATATATTATAGTAATAGCCAAACTTTGACCCTCGACTTATGGCTGAGATCGACTTACGGTCGGGATTATATTGTAGTAATAGCCAAACTTTGACCCGCGACTTATGGCTGAGATCGACTTACGGTCGGGAATATATTGTAGTAATAGCCAAACTTTGACCCTCGACTTATGGCTGAGGTCGACTTACGGTCGGGAATATATTGTAGTAATAGCCAAACTTTGACCCTCGACTTATGGCTGAGGTCGACTTACGGTCGGGAATATATTGTAGTAATAGCCAAACTTTGACCCTCGACTTATGGCTGAGGTCGACTTACGGTCGGGAATATATTGTAGTAATAGCCAAACTTTGACCCTCGACTTATGGCTGAGGTCGACTTACGGTAGGGAATATATTGTAGTAATAATAATACTAAGCTGTAATGTCCCAGGGCAATGCTGGAGCAAACATTTGTTGACTCAGATGAAAAATGAATCATGAACATGAAATGATTGATGTTAATGATTATCAAGATCACAGAGAAGCTTGCATATAAATTCCGCATCATTAAGAAGCAATTACCCAGAATACTGATTGATTTCATGGTTTAATTGCCCCTTGATTGATATCTACGTAATGGTAGTATTAATATGATACAGTTGTTGGTTGTTTTATGTTAAATGGCTATTTAAATGTTCATTGTGTGGGTAGGTATAGTATATATATGTGATAATAATACACCTTTGATAGACATCTTAGAATGTTTTTTGGATGTACAGGACCAGACCCATCTTAATATTGCGTCATACATATTCATAGATATTTCCAGTCTTTCAGATGGGACATTAAACCGAGGTCTCGTGTCGGTGCTGTACACCGTGCACGTAATAAAAACAGAGGAGACTCTGGAATGGGTCTCTGTCTGTATCATTGCACTATCCTCCAAAAAATCTAAAATGACTAATCTCCTCAGGAGGCGTCGCTCATATGGGCAACCGGTACGACGATAAATAAATGTAAAGCACACACAAACCTTTGATAGACATCTTAGATATTTCTATATTGCACAGGATTTTTATGATGTACAGGACTAGACCAGTCTTAATATTGCCTCATAAATATTCATAGATATTTCCAGAACGAGGCTTAGTTTATACAAATTTATTTTAGCTCGATTGCGAAACAAGTTATTTCAACTTATATAAATCCCTCTCGAGACCTCATTCCTGATGGAATCCATCGCCACGAGGGAGAGAAGAGAAGAGGCAACGTGGAATTTAAATGCCTTGCCTAAGGGCACAATCGTAATGGCTCCAGTGGGGCTCGAACTCCGGACCTTTCGCACCTGAAGCGAACGCGCATCCACTGCGCTATCACGACTTCCACAAACGAGGCTTACTAAACATAGCAACTCTCACAGCTTCCCAAAGTTACTACAAGTATTAATGGCTTCTTGAATGCCAAGTGAAAGAGATTTAGGTTTAGTACTATCGTAGGCATTGGAGCAGGGTCCGCGACCACGGCATCAATATTTTGGCCAAGCAGGCGGATTTTTTATTTTATACTTGTGGAAGTTATGTCCGCGACCTCAATATGTTGGCAAGCCGGGTGTATTTATATTTTATACTTGTGGAATTTATACGCCATATTGCAAGTGACGGCTACATGTATGTAGATCTACTCTGGGTTCCGTGATATATACCGTGGTACCAGGCATATGGTGATATATATACCGTGGTACCAGGCGTATGGTGATATATATACCGTGGTACCAGGCGTATGGTGATATATATACCGTGGTACCAGGCGTATGGTGATATATATACCGTGGTACCAGGCGTATGGTGATATATATACCGTGGTACCAGGCATATGGTGATATATATACCGTGGTACCAGGCGTATGGTGATATATATACCGTGGTACCAGGCGTATGGTGATATATATACCGTGGTACCAGGCGTATGGTGATATATATACCGTGGTACCAGGCGTATGGTGATATATATACCGTGGTACCAGGCGTATGGTGATATATATACCGTGGTACCAGGCGTATGGTGATATATATACCGTGGTACCAGGCGTATGGTGATATATATACCGTGGTACCAGGCGTATGGTGATATATATACCGTGGTACCAGGCGTATGGTGATATATATACCGTGGTACACGTATGGTGATATATATACCGTGGTACCAGGCATATGGTGATATATATACCGTGGTACCAGGCGTATGGTGATATATATACCGTGGTACCAGGCGTATGGTGATATATATACCGTGGTACCAGGCGTATGGTGATATATATACCGTGGTACCAGGCGTATGGTGACATATATACCGTGGTACCAGGCGTATGGTGATATATATAGTGTGGTACCAGGCGTATGGTGATATATATACCGTGGTACCAGGCGTATGGTGATATATATAGTGTGGTACCAGGCGTATGGTGACATATATACCATGGTACCAGGCGTATGGTGACATATATACCGTGGTACCAGGCGTAAGGGGGCACCACTAACATATTATCTAATTGTTTGATAACATCAACTAATGCTTGTTGTTTCAGGTGCTAATGTTCCCACGTTTACAAATTTCTATTTCTCTACGGAGCCCAGCGATGTCATAGGATATAAAGGGAGGTCACTCCAACTGCCTTGTTCTGTGGTACACGCTAACCGGGGTCAACCATCGGTAAACTGGTACAAAGATGGAAAGGTCATTGACTTCAGTGGGGAAAGAAGGTTTGTATTTATTTTCTATAGTGGTAGGGTGCAGGGCAGGCAGGGTTGGTCAGAAAAGGGCAGGGTGCAGTTTGAGCGACAAAGAGGATAGGCGCGGCAGGGGGTATTTGGGGGGGTTCCCCCCTATATAAATTTGCTAACTTACGGTGATTGACAGCTAATTCTGCTTGATCAAAGAGGCAGTAAGGTGGTACATGTGTGGCAAAATGGCAGACGAGTTAGAGTTTATAACCCTTTTAGGTCAACCCCCTCTCCCCCCCCCACTCACCTGTTGAGGCCTATAAAATAAATTTAATTGTCATTTCTCTCTAGAAAAAACTACTACCATGGCATAACCTAGGTAGTAAATTTAAACAATAATTATTACCACTGGTATCAGTGGAATGTGGAAATGTTTTCCATAAACAGCTATGTAAGTGCCAGAATGATGCTCTGTGTGTGCAATACCCCCCCCTCTCCCCCCCAAATTACACCCACCCTCCATAAATTGGTGATGTCTCGTGCCCCCAACCATCTTCCAAATATTTAAATATTTTCATGCACCCCCTTCCATTCACTCCCCCCACCCTTTCCGACTGAAAATGCCCCCATGTACTAACATCAGTCCAGTCCCATCAGAACCCCATCGGAACTAGATAATTAATACCACTCGTCCCCATTCCATCCACCCAAAACCCACGCACCCACCCTCGCACCCACCCACGCACCCACCCATGCACCTGGAAATAGTGGATCCCCTGGTGCTTTTTCTCAAGAGAACTTGTTAGTTTAGTTTATACAAATTTATTTTAGCTCGATTGCAAAACAAGTTATTACAACTTATAATAATCACTGTCGAGACCTCATTCCTGGTGGAATCCATCACCACGAGGGAGAGAGAAGAGGCAACGTGGAATTTAAATGCCTTGCCTTGGGGCACAATCGTAATGGCTCCAGTGGGGCCTTTCACACCTGAAGCAAATGCGCTACCATGGCGCTATCACGACTGCCACAAACTTGTTGATGTGGGTGGCTATTCAATATATATGGCATTAATTTGTTCACTTTCAATGATTTCAGATATCAATTGGCAAATAATGGTTCTCTGCTCATGTCAGAAGTCACAGACAGGAAGTCCAATACAGACTCAGGAAGTTATCAATGTACTGCCACCTGGGAAGGGCAGACAATCATGTCCAAGAACTGCACTGTGCAGATAGCAGGTACTGGTTACCTCCCCTTGGAGGATATGTACAGATATCTATCTCAAGATTTAGATATAATCCAGGGCTCAAGCTAGGCTCCAAATTTCGGGAGAAGTTACTTCTCCCTCCAGATGATTTAGGGAGAAGTGAGAAAATTTAGGTAGAAGTGGGGAGACTTTTGAATGACTGCAAATAGTGAAACCGTATTTAGTCGAGGTTTGCAGGATATACATTGTAGGAACTATTGTATGTAGAAAAGCTGCAGGGAATTCACTAGACTGAAAGTGAAAGAGTCAATGACCCTTGAGGTCAAATCTCAAGAGTATCGAGCTGTATATTTCAAGAGTCACTAATATTATGCATGTTGGTACTTTCCGTACAGGTAACCCCCCCCCCCCCGACCATATAATTACCTCTAGGCCAATGTGTGTCTTTGGTGCAACCAGACCTAATCTTTTTTATCACAATTAGAGAAAACATTGACTACATTGCCGAGTTGTGTTTAGGACCTTACAACTAAGTTTCATGTTTTTTTGTAACTTGTATAGTTCTACATTGTATCCCATCTGCATTTAATTTTATTATGCACGAAATAGATACGAAACGGATCGAGTACGGTTCCACGACATTGTAAAACTGTTAATTTGCGTACATTTCTTATATAAGGCGGACATATTCATTTCAATATCTATGAAAGTTTGAATATAACTCGTATCATTTGCGAAATCAACTAAAAGTCGAATCCGAAACTTGTGTAAGTTTTTTGTTGTTACAAGCACTGGCTTCAGAAACGTTGCAATCAGGGCCCCGGCATCAGCATATTCGAAATGCATGATTCTATACTGGCTATCAATTTTATATATGCTGCATAAATGTAGCACTGAAAACCAGTCTGATAAATTTAGTCACATTACCTTGACCCGAGTAATTTTCCGTAAATGACTTTCCGATTTTCAGCAAATTGATTTTTTATTAGTCAATTTTCGCACATATTTTCAACAGTTTTAGCAAGTATGTGTATTTCAACACTGATTGTTATAAATAGGTATCCTGGCAGTGTGTATTCCAAACGACGAAGCAAACAAACGGATTAGAAAACATCGATAATTATGTAAAATTGTATTACATCGGCGTGTGATTGATTTTATTAAGTTTATTATCCGGATTAGCTTTTGGCTCAAGGTCGTATTTTGGACTGTCAAAATGTCATACGACGATACGGATTATCATTAATTAGCAAGTATGCCCTCCAGAAATAAGGCGAAGTGGATGTCGCCCTGGTGTCTATTTTAGGCGAAGTGGCGGGGGGAAAAAAGGGATCACTTCACTCACATCGCCCTCTAGCGTGACCCCTATTATTTAAGGAGTATTTTATAAGCAATACTGAACATGCTAAAGATCATACAAACAGTACAACAAATTACCTATCTAAACTAAGTCTTTGCATGCTGGGTAAAATAAAAGTTATAAATAGTTCAAATAATTGTAGAAGCCCTTCATGGTCGAGTGGTTATGGTCGCTGACTTGTATACCACTGTAACCTATCATCACTGATGGTCCACCTTCATTGTTGAATGGTTACGGTCGCTGACTTGTATACCACTGTAACCTATCATCACTGATGGTCCACCTTCATTGTTGAATGGTTACGGTCGCTGACTTGTATATCACTGTAACCTATCATCACTGATGGTCCACCTCCATGGTCGAGTGGTTATGGTCGCTGACTTGTATACCACTGTAACCTATCATCACTGATGGTCCGCCTTCATGGTCGAGTGGTTACGGTCGCTGACTTGTATACCACTGTAACCTATCATCACTGATGGTCCGCCTTCATGGTCGAGTGGTTACGGTCGCTGACTTGTATACCACTGTAACCTATCATCACTGATGGTCCGCCTTCATGGTCGAGTGGTTACGGTCGGTGACTTATATACCACTGTAACCTATCATGACTGATGGTCAGGGCATTTGAGCTGATGTGAAACTGGCCACGTCATAACCCTTTACGAATGTTGCTATTTCCAGGAATTAGTAGAAGTTTCCACATCGACCCCCAAGACGCAGAAGTCTACCTGTCGGATACAGCCATGTTCCAGTGCGCAATTCACTCAGTGCCACACGCTAACATCACATGGTTTAAAGACGATACTTTAGTGATAGATCGGACTAACAAATTTAGAACTTACCCGGAAGGTGTTTTAGAAATATATAATGTGGAATTCAGTGATTTAGGGACGTACCATTGTCTGGCTGAGGGTGTCGATAGGACACGGCGGAGTGGCGATGCTAAACTGTCTCAGAGGAAAGCAGGTAAGGGGCCATCCATATTTGGTATCACGCGACCCAGATAAATTTAGGTGGGTAGGTAGGTCGAAAAATTGTTTGTTTTTTTGTTTGCATCTGTATAAAAGGCTATATAAGTTGTTTGTTTGGCATCACGCGACCCAGATAATTTTAGGTGGGTAGGTAGGTCGAAAAAGTGTTTGTTTTTTGGTTTGCATATAAAAGGCTATAAAAGTTGTTCGTTTGTCATCACGTGACCCAGATAATTTTAGGTGGGTAGGTAGGTCGAAAAAGTGTTTGTTTTTTGGGGAGGCCTGCACGGGCTTGGTTACGCCTATATGCTTTTCCAGGAAAGCGAATAATTCAGTGTTTCTGATGGTTGTGTTAACCCTGCTGAGTAAATAAAATCATATTTGCAAACAACATAGATCCAGATCTGCCACGGCGTAACAACCACGTCTGATCAGGATCTATGTTGTTTGCTATTCAGCCAAATGTATTAGCTCCACTATCCGAATAGCAAACAGGATAGAGCCTGATCATACGCCACTGGTTAACCGCTGGAGCCTGCCCAGGAAAGGTAAACTGCCCGTCAGTGATATACCCTAAAATGGTGCTGATGCAGGCGTAAAACCCAAACAAGCAAACAATATGCGCCTAAATCATTTTTAGCATATCTTATTCACATTGCATCCCTAACACAGTGACTGCAATTTCGCCTTTTTAAGCAAGCGAATGACTTTAATCGTGTAAATGATACTTCAGAGATAGAGAATGAGTTCCAAGGAATACAGCCGGCCTTCACCTTGAAGCCCAGGGACACGTCTGCCATGCTCGGCTCAAAGGTCATCTTGTTCTGTGGTGCATTTGGTCTCGGATCTGACATGAAGAAGCCCACAATCACCTGGCTTAAAGATGAACGTTTGATAGATTTGTGAGTATATTTGTTACTATGACGTTAAGGAGTTGTCATCTATTGTTACCCGTCATCCATGGCTTTGCACAATGATTTTGTAAATCGTGTACAATGAGATAAATAGGAAACAAATACCACTTCTTGCTTGTTTGTGCGCATTACTGTGATTTTGGAAAGAAATATGTTGCACTGTGTTACTTTCCTGGGCCAACATCACAGTCTTTCCCACAACACAACATTTATTCTCTAAGCTTGTGATTCTGTACTCGCCTCGCAACATTTATTCTCTAAGCTTGTGATTCTGTACTCGCCTCGCAACATTTATTCTCTAAGCTTGTGATTCTGTACTCGCCTCACAACATTTATTCTCTAAGCTTGTGATTCTGTACTCGCCTCACAACAGTTATTATCTAAGTCTGTGATTCTGTACTCGCCTCACAACAGTTATTATCTAAGTCTGTGATTCGTTACCCACAACACAACATTTATTATCTAAGTCTGTGATTCGTTACCCACAACACAACATTTATTATCTAAGTCTGTGATTCGTTACCCACAACACAACAGTTATTCTTGAAGTCTGTGATTCGTTGCCCACAACACAACAGTTATTCTTGAAGTCTGTGATTCGTTACCCACAACACAACAGTTATTATCTAAGTCTGTGATTCGTTACCCACAACACAACAGTTATTCTCGAAGTCTGTGATTCGTTACCCACAACACAACAGTTATTATCTAAGTCTGTGATTCGTTACCCACAACACAACAGTTATTATCTAAGTCTGTGATTCGTGACCCACAACACAACAGTTATTCTTGAAGTCTGTGATTCGTTACCCACAACACAACAGTTATTCTCGAAGTCTGTGATTCGTTACCCACAACACAACAGTTATTATCTAAGTCTGTGATTCGTTACCCACAACACAACAGTTATTATCTAAGTCTGTGATTCGTTACCCACAACACAACAGTTATTATCGAAGTCTGTGATTCTGTACTCGCCTCACAACATTTATTATCTAAGTCTGTGATTCGTTACCCACAACACAACAGTTATTATCGAAGTCTGTGATTCGTTACCCACAACACAACAGTTATTCTTGAAGTCTGTGATTCGTTGCCCACAACACAACAGTTATTCTCGAAGTCTGTGATTCTGTACTCGCCTCACAACACAACAGTTATTCTCGAAGTCTGTGAATCATTGCCCACAACACAATTATTATCTAAGCCTGTGATTCTTTGCCCACAACAGTTATTCTTGAAGTCTGTGATTCGTTGCCCACAACACAACAGTTATTCTCGAAGTCTGTGATTCGTTGCCCACAACACAACAGTTATTCTCGAAGTCTGTGATTCGTTGCCCACAACACAACAGTTATTCTCGAAGTCTGTGATTCGTTACCCACAACACAACATTTATTATCTAAGTCTGTGATTCGTTACCCACAACACAACATTTATTATCTAAGTCTGTGATTCGTTACCCACAACACAACAGTTATTCTTGAAGTCTGTGATTCGTTGCCCACAACACAACAGTTATTCTTGAAGTCTGTGATTCGTTACCCACAACACAACAGTTATTATCTAAGTCTGTGATTCGTTACCCACAACACAACAGTTATTCTCGAAGTCTGTGATTCGTTACCCACAACACAACAGTTATTATCTAAGTCTGTGATTCGTTACCCACAACACAACAGTTATTATCTAAGTCTGTGATTCGTGACCCACAACACAACAGTTATTCTTGAAGTCTGTGATTCGTTACCCACAACACAACAGTTATTCTCGAAGTCTGTGATTCGTTACCCACAACACAACAGTTATTATCTAAGTCTGTGATTCGTTACCCACAACACAACAGTTATTATCTAAGTCTGTGATTCGTTACCCACAACACAACAGTTATTATCGAAGTCTGTGATTCTGTACTCGCCTCACAACATTTATTATCTAAGTCTGTGATTCGTTACCCACAACACAACAGTTATTATCGAAGTCTGTGATTCGTTACCCACAACACAACAGTTATTCTTGAAGTCTGTGATTCGTTGCCCACAACACAACAGTTATTCTCGAAGTCTGTGATTCTGTACTCGCCTCACAACACAACAGTTATTCTCGAAGTCTGTGATTCTTTGCCCACAACAGTTATTCTTGAAGTCTGTGATTCGTTGCCCACAACACAACAGTTATTCTCGAAGTCTGTGATTCGTTGCCCACAACACAACAGTTATTCTCGAAGTCTGTGATTCGTTGCCCACAACACAACAGTTATTCTCGAAGTCTGTGATTCGTTACCCACAACACAACAGTTATTAACAAAGTCTATGATTCGTTGCCCACAACACAACAGTTATTATCTAAGTCTGTGATTCGTGACCCACAACACAACAGTTATTCTTGAAGTCTGTGATTCGTTACCCACAACACAACAGTTATTCTCGAAGTCTGTGATTCGTTACCCACAACACAACAGTTATTATCTAAGTCTGTGATTCGTTACCCACAACACAACAGTTATTATCTAAGTCTGTGATTCGTTACCCACAACACAACAGTTATTATCGAAGTCTGTGATTCTGTACTCGCCTCACAACATTTATTATCTAAGTCTGTGATTCGTTACCCACAACACAACAGTTATTATCGAAGTCTGTGATTCGTTACCCACAACACAACAGTTATTCTTGAAGTCTGTGATTCGTTGCCCACAACACAACAGTTATTCTCGAAGTCTGTGATTCTGTACTCGCCTCACAACACAACAGTTATTCTCGAAGTCTGTGAATCATTGCCCACAACACAATTATTATCTAAGCCTGTGATTCTTTGCCCACAACAGTTATTCTTGAAGTCTGTGATTCGTTGCCCACAACACAACAGTTATTCTCGAAGTCTGTGATTCGTTGCCCACAACACAACAGTTATTCTCGAAGTCTGTGATTCGTTGCCCACAACACAACAGTTATTCTCGAAGTCTGTGATTCGTTACCCACAACACAACAGTTATTAACAAAGTCTATGATTCGTTGCCCACAACACAACAGTTATTATCTAAGTCTGTGATTCGTTGCCCACAACACAACAGTTATTCTCGAAGTCTGTGATTCGTTGCCCACAACACAACAGTTATTCTCGAAGTCTGTGATTCGTTGCCCACAACACAACAGTTATTCTCGAAGTCTGTGATTCGTTGCCCACAACACAACAGTTATTCTCGAAGTCTGTGAATCGTTGCCCACAGCACAACAGTTATTCTCGAAGTCTGTGATTCGTTACCCACAACACAACAGTTATTCTTGAAGTCTGTGATTCGTTACCCACAACACAACAGTTATTCTCGAAGTCTGTGATTCGTTACCCACAACACAACAGTTATTATCTAAGTATGTGATTCGTTACCCACAACACAACAGTTATTATCTAAGTCTGTGATTCGTTACCCACAACACAACAGTTATTATCGAAGTCTGTGATTCTGTACTCGCCTCACAACATTTATTATCTAAGTCTGTGATTCGTTACCCACAACACAACAGTTATTATCGAAGTCTGTGATTCGTTACCCACAACACAACAGTTATTCTTGAAGTCTGTGATTCGTTGCCCACAACACAACAGTTATTCTCGAAGTCTGTGATTCTGTACTCGCCTCACAACACAACAGTTATTCTCGAAGTCTGTGAATCATTGCCCACAACACAATTATTATCTAAGCCTGTGATTCTTTGCCCACAACAGTTATTCTCGAAGTCTGTGATTCGTTGCCCACAACACAACAGTTATTCTCGAAGTCTGTGATTCGTTGCCCACAACACAACAGTTATTCTCGAAGTCTGTGATTCGTTGCCCACAACACAACAGTTATTCTCGAAGTCTGTGATTCGTTACCCACAACACAACAGTTATTAACAAAGTCTATGATTCGTTGCCCACAACACAACAGTTATTATCTAAGTCTGTGATTCGTTGCCCACAACACAACAGTTATTCTCGAAGTCTGTGATTCGTTGCCCACAACACAACAGTTATTCTCGAAGTCTGTGATTCGTTGCCCACAACACAACAGTTATTCTCGAAGTCTGTGATTCGTTGCCCACAACACAACAGTTATTCTCGAAGTCTGTGAATCGTTGCCCACAGCACAACAGTTATTCTCGAAGTCTGTGATTCGTTACCCACAACACAACAGTTATTATCTAAGTCTGTGATTCGTTACCCACAACACAACAGTTATTATCGAAGTCTGTGATTCTGTACTCGCCTCACAACATTTATTATCTAAGTCTGTGATTCGTTACCCACAACACAACAGTTATTATCGAAGTCTGTGATTCGTTACCCACAACACAACAGTTATTCTTGAAGTCTGTGATTCGTTGCCCACAACACAACAGTTATTCTCGAAGTCTGTGATTCTGTACTCGCCTCACAACACAACAGTTATTCTCGAAGTCTGTGAATCATTGCCCACAACACAATTATTATCTAAGCCTGTGATTCTTTGCCCACAACAGTTATTCTTGAAGTCTGTGATTCGTTGCCCACAACACAACAGTTATTCTCGAAGTCTGTGATTCGTTGCCCACAACACAACAGTTATTCTTGAAGTCTGTGATTTGTTGCCCACAACACAACAGTTATTCTCGAAGTCTGTGATTCGTTGCCCACAACACAACAGTTATTCTCGAAGTCTGTGATTCGTTGCCCACAACACAACAGTTATTCTCGAAGTCTGTGATTCTGTACTCGCCTCACAACACAACAGTTATTCTCGAAGTCTGTGAATCATTGCCCACAACACAATTATTATCTAAGCCTGTGATTCTTTGCCCACAACAGTTATTCTTGAAGTCTGTGATTCGTTGCCAACAACACAACAGTTATTCTCGAAGTCTGTGATTCGTTGCCCACAACACAACAGTTATTCTTGAAGTCTGTGATTTGTTGCCCACAACACAACAGTTATTCTCGAAGTCTGTGATTCGTTGCCCACAACACAACAGTTATTCTCGAAGTCTGTGATTCGTTGCCCACAACACAACAGTTATTCTCGAAGTCTGTGATTCGTTGCCCACAACACAACAGTTATTCTCGAAGTCTGTGATTCGTTGCCCACAACACAACAGTTATTCTCGAAGTCTGTGATTCGTTACCCACAACACAACAGTTATTAACAAAGTCTGTGATTCGTTGCCCACAACACAACAGTTATTCTCGAAGTCTGTGATTCGTTGCCCACAACACAACAGTTATTCTCGAAGTCTGTGATTCGTTGCCCACAACACAACAGTTATTCTCGAAGTCTGTGATTCGTTGCCCACAACACAACAGTTATTCTCGAAGTCTGTGATTCGTTGCCCACAGCACAACAGTTATTCTCAAAGTCTGTGATTCGTTGCCCACAACACAACAGTTATTAACGAAGTCTATGATTAGTTGCCCACAACACAACAGTTATTCTCGAAGTCTGTGATTTGTTGCCCACAACACAACAGTTATTCTCGAAGTCTGTGATTCGTTGCCCACAACACAACAGTTATTAACGAAGTCTATGATTCGTTGCCCACAACACAACAGTTATTATCGAAGTCTGTGATTCGTTGCGCACAACACAACAGTTATTCTCGAAGCCTGTGATTCGTTGCCCACAATACAACAGTTATTATCGAAGTATGTGATTCGTTGCCCTCAACACAACAGTTATTCTTGAAATCTGTGATTCGTTGCCCACAATACAACAGTTATTCTTGAAATCTGTGTTTCATTGCCCGCTGAGAGACTGAGTACGTATGGCGTATAGTCCCTCACCGCTGGGGGGAACGTCAAATGATTTCATGTGAGGGTCCAGATGGGTTGCGGCAGGTTGGTGGTTCTACTCGGGTGCACGTGCGGCAGGTTGGTGGTTCTACTTGGGTGCACGTGCGTGCCTGATATACAGCTCAGTTGGTCGTCCTCAATCAATAATAGCTGGAGAGTCACCATATGACCTAAGCTGTTTGTGCGATTGACTTAAACCCCCCCAAAAAACAACTAACATTTAACCCTTTCAACACCACAGACCTCTAAATAGGCTTACAAAAAGTGTAGATCCAGATGAGACGGCTCATCACGAGCCGTCTCATCAGGATCTGCACTTTTTGCCAGTGATATGACTATTTTTAGACATAATTACCCATTTTGATAAATGAACTTGTCCAAATGTGATTTTCTGATTCATTTATTGGTTTATGAATATTATGGACCAGTCCATGTGAGTTACTTGGTGTTGAATGGGTTAAGAAACATATGCCATGTGTTTTCCATCTACAGGAATAAGGACGGCCGAGTGACCATGATTGGTGGAGGTAACCTGCAGATTCTAGACGTGAGACTAGCCACGCCCACTAATCCCGAGACCGACGATGCAAGCTATATGTGCAGGGCAGGAAATGATGTGGATTCTGTCGATGCTGAAGCCCGGCTTACTGTTCAAGGTAAGTCTTGCTGGTTACTGGCTGCTGATTGGTTTATGTTGTCTCTGGACTAGATCCCCAGATAAAGCTTGTATATTACTGGTATGCTTCCCTATGTGGAACCCCCGGTTCTACAGCAGTCATTGCGACTATTGCTGGTTTATAGGAACTGTACTATTGGTATGGCTGGTTTATAGGAACTGTACTATTGGTATGGCTGGTTTATAAGAACTGTACTATTGGTATGGCTCGTTTATAGGAACTGTACTATTGGTATGGATGGTTTATAGGAACTGTACTATTGGTATGGCTGGTTTATAGGAACTGTACTATTGGTATGGCTGGTTTATAGGAACTGTACTATTGGTATGGCTGGTTTATAGGAACTGTACTATTGGTATGGCTGGTTTATAGGAACTGTACTATTGGTATGGCTGGT
Source organism: Archivesica marissinica (assembly GCA_014843695.1). Taxonomy (NCBI): domain Eukaryota; kingdom Metazoa; phylum Mollusca; class Bivalvia; order Venerida; family Vesicomyidae; genus Archivesica; species Archivesica marissinica. The sequence continues at coordinate 17,075,722 of CM026388.1, forward strand.
TGAACTGTACTATTGGTATGGATGGTTTATAGGAACTGTACTATTGATATGGCTGGTTTATAGGAACTGTACTATTGGTATGGCTGTTTGATAGGAACTGTACTATTGGTATGGTTGGTTTATAGGAACTGTACTATTGGTATGGTTGGTTTATAGGAACTCTACTATTGGTATGGCTGTTTGAACTGTACTATTGGTATGGTTGGTTTATAGGAACTGTACTATTGGTATGGCTGGTTTATTGGAACTGTACTATTGATATGGCTGGTTTATAGGAACTGTACTATTGGTATGGATGGTTTATAGGAACTGTACTATTGGTATGGCTGGTTTATAGGAACTGTACTATTGGTATGGCTGGTTGAACTGTACTATTGGTATGGATGGTTTATAGGAACTGTGCTATTGGTATGGATGGTTTATAGGAACTGTACTATTGGTATGGTTGGTTTATAGGAACTGTACTATTGGTATGGCTGGTTGAACTGTTCTATTGGTGTGGCTGGTTTATAGGAACTGTACTATTGGTATGGCTGGTTTATAGGAACTGTACTATTGGTATGGCTGGTTTATAGGAACTGTACTATTGGTATGGCTGGTTTATAGGAACTGTACTATTGGTATGGTTGGTTTATAGGAACTGTACTATTGGTATGGCTGGTTGAACTGTACTATTGGTATGGATGGTTTATAGGAACTGTACTATTGGTATGGTTGGTTTATAGGAACTGTACTATTGGTATGGTTGGTTTATAGGAACTGTACTATTGGTATGGTTGGTTTATAGGAACTGTACTATTGGTATGGCTGTTTGAACTGTACTATTGGTATGGTTGGTTTATAGGAACTGTACTATTGGTATGGCTGGTTTATAGGAACTGTACTATTGATATGGCTGGTTTATAGGAACTGTACTATTGGTATGGCTGTTTCATAGGAACTGTACTATTGGTATGGTTGGTTTATAGGAACTGTACTATTGGTATGGTTGGTTTATAGGAACTGTACTATTGGTATGGCTGTTTGAACTACTATTGGTATGGTTGGTTTATAGGAACTGTACTATTGGTATGGCTGGTTTATAGGAACTGTACTATTGGTATGGCTGGTTTATAGGAACTGTACTATTGGTATGGATGGTTTATATGAACTGTACTATTGGTATGGCTGGTTGAACTGTACTATTGGTATGGCTTGTTTATAGGAACTGTACTATTGGTATGGTTGGTTTATAGGAACTGTACTATTGGTATGGTTGGCTTATAGGAACTGTACTATTGGTATGGCTGTTTGAACTGTACTATTGGTATGGCTGGTTTATAGGAACTGTACTATTGGTATGGTTGGTTTATAGGAACTGTACTATTGGTATGGTTGGTTTATAGGAACTGTACTATTGGTATGGCTGTTTGAACTGTACTATTGGTATGGTTGGTTTATAGGAACTGTACTATTGGTATGGCTGGTTTATAGGAACTGTACTATTGATATGGCTGGTTTATAGGAACTGTACTATTGGTATGGTTGGTTTATAGGAACTGTACTATTGGTATGGCTGGTTTATAGGAACTGTACTATTGGTATGGTTGGTTTATAGGAACTGTACTATTGGTATGGCTGGTTTATGGGAACTGTACTATTGGTATGGTTGGTTTATAGGAACTGTAGGAACTGTACTATTGGTATGGCTGGTTGAACTGTACTATTGGTATGGCTGGTTTATAGGAACTGTACTATTGGTATGGCTGGTTTATAGGAACTGTACTATTGGTATGTCTGGTTGAACTGTACTATTGGTATGGTTGGTTTATAGGAACTGTACTATTGGTATGTCTGGTTGAACTGTACTATTGGTATGGTTGGTTTATAGGAACTGTACTATTGGTATGGTTGGTTTATAGGAACTGTACTATTGGTATGTCTGGTTGAACTGTACTATTGGTATGGCTGGTTTATAGGAACTGTACTATTGGTATGGCTGGTTTATAGGAACTGTACTATTGGTATGGCTGGTTTATTGGAACTGTACTATTGGTATGGTTGGTTTATAGGAACTGTACTATTGGTATGGCTGGTTTATAGGAACTGTACTATTGGTATGGCTGGTTGAACTGTACTATTGGTATGGATGGTTGAACTGTACTATTGGTATGGCTGGTTGAACTGTACTATTGGTATGGCTGATTTATAGGAACTGTACTATTGGTATGGATGGTTGAACTGTACTATTGGTATGGCTGGTTTATAGGAACTGTACTATTGGTATGGCTGGTTTATAGGAACTGTACTATTGGTATGGCTGGTTTATAGGAACTGTACTATTGGTATGGATGGTTTATAGGAACTGTACTATTGGTATGGTTGGTTGAACTGTACTATTGGTATGTCTGGTTGAACTGTACTATTGGTATGGATGGTTTATAGGAACTGTACTATTGGTATGGCTGGTTTATAGGAACTGTACTATTGGTATGGCTGGTTTATAGGAACTGTACTATTGGTATGGCTGGTTTATAGGAACTGTACTATTGGTATGGCTGGTTGATAGGAACTGTACTATTGGTATGGATGGTTTATAGGAACTGTACTATTGGTATGGCTGGTTGAACTGTACTATTGGTATGGCTGGTTTATAGGAACTGTACTATTGGTATGGCTGGTTTATAGGAACTGTACTATTGGTATGGAGGGTTTATAGATACTGTACTATTGGTATGGATGGTTTATAGGAACTGTACTATTGGTATGGCTGGTTTATAGGAACTGTACTATTGGTATGGCTGGTTGAACTGTACTATTGGTATGGCTGGTTTATAGGAACTGTACTATTGGTATGGCTGGTTGATAGGAACTGTACTATTGGTATGGATGGTTTATAGGAACTGTACTATTGGTATGGCTGGTTTATAGGAACTGTACTATTGGTATGGCTGGTTTATAGGAACTGTACTATTGGTATGGATGGTTTATAGGAACTGTACTATTGGTATGGCTGGTTGATAGGAACTGTACTATTGTTATGGCTGGTTTATAGGAACTGTACTATTGGTATGGCTGGTTTATAGGAACTGTACTATTGGTATGGCTGGTTTATAGGAACTGTACTATTGGTATGGCTGGTTTATAGGAACTGTACTATTGGTATGGCTGGTTGATAGGAACTGTACTATTGGTATGGCTGGTTGATAGGAACTGTACTATTGGTATGGCTGGTTTATAGGAACTGTACTATTGGTATGGCTGGTTTATAGGAACTGTACTATTGGTATGGCTGGTTTATAGGAACTGTACTATTGGTATGGCTGGTTTATAGGAACTGTACTATTGGTATGGCTGGTTTATAGGAACTGTACTATTGGTATGGCTGGTTGATAGGAACTGTACTATTGGTATGGATGGTTTATAGGAACATTACTATTGGTATGGCTGGTTTATAGGAACTGTACTATTGGTATGGCTGGTTGATAGGAACTGTACTATTGGTATAGCTGGTTTATAGGAACTGTACTATTGGTATTTGTGATTCTCTGTGGTTCCAACAATACTAGTTAAGAAGCTTTTATGTAAATGAGATGTAAATCCAAGACTATCAATCATGTACGATTTGACCCGCGTTGTATTGGTGCTCCGTAAACTCAACTGGGCAACCACAACAATAGTTTTGGAGTTTATATACAGTCAAACCTGTGTTAGTGGCCACCTCTATTATACAGTCAAACCTGTGTTAGTGGCCACCTCTATTATACAGTCAAAACTGTGTTAGTGGCCACCTCTATTATACAGTCAAACCTGTGTTAGTGGCCACCTCTATTATACAGTCAAACCTGTGTTAGTTGCCACCTCCATTAAGCAGCCAACCTGAATTAAGCAGCCAGTTTCCATATTCCCAATATGTTATTTGATTATAAGATTGACCTCTACAGTCAAACCTCTCTAGAGCAAACACCATCCAGATACATCGAGATTGGTTGTTGTAGAGAGGTTGTTGTTCTAGGGAGGTTCAACTTTTTGAAGTCTGGAAGTGCGCGAATAGTCAGTACAATTGTACTTTCGGTAAATATTCAACAAAAACTGACTCAAAGCATTGAAAATTCAACTTCTTTTTAATACATATAACTATACAGTATACATATATCAGTCTGAAACTAAACACAGATTTTATGTTTGCTTGAAAAAGTCATTGATTTTACTCTGAGGTCCAGCTGAGGACAAAATGTGTTAAAATCCCCCAGATTATCATTATGCAAATCTAGACAATTGTGTACATTTAACGATTTATGTTTTCAATACATCAAAGTCAAAACATCTGATAAATTACGCATTTCAATTGTATAAAAAACAAACAACACATCTGTCGCATCACGGCAATTATCACTTCCATGCTAAATTTCATAAAAGAAGCTCCATAAATAACGCTAATTGTAAGTTTGTTTTCAAAATATGGTCGGCCTTTTCACATAAATGGTTTCCGAATAACCTGGTTCCCATCCGCAATTTATATATATATATTCAAACACATAACTGTTAGGAAACCAGATGTATACATAGTGTGATTCTATTGTTAGCTATTTTTAGAATTGGGAAATACATGTACAAGATATTTTGGGATTTATTGTCTGTTCTTGGGAGGTTTTACGCATCGATGGGTGGGAAATTGACTGTCGTTGTGCGTTGTAGAGAGGTGTCGTTCGTGAGAGGTGAAATTACATTAAAATCCAACGGGAGGGAATAAAGGTGACGTAATAAAGAGGGTGTCGCTCCTGAGAGGTGGCGTTTTGGGAGGTGGGACTGTATTAAGCAACCACCTGTGCTAAGCAGCCACTTACTGTGATTCCCTTGGTTGGCTGCTTAAGACAGTTTTACCTGTATGTCAGGTAGACGTATACATGCGTGTGTAGCGGAGATGTTCTGTGTGCAATGATGTGTGACCCATGTTTTGTATTGTTTCAGTTGCACCCTCCTTTATACTCCAACCTCAGAACAAATTTGCCAACGAGAAATCGGATGTAACCATTCCATGCCAGGCAGGTGGACAACCCAAACCAGACATTACGTGGTTTAAGAACGGCAAGCCCATAGTGCAGAGCCCTTACTTCGAAATATCGGGCAAGAACAATCTGACAATACGGGGTTTGATCATGTCAGATACGGGTTTCTATCAGTGCCTCGCTGGCAGTTCACTGGGGAGTATCCAGGCAACCGTTCAGTTGAAGGTTATACAGCAAAGTGAGTGTTTGTTTTACATCTTTCCATGTAGTCACAGCGGATCCTCCGTGGCTGAGTGGTATACTTCTTGTAGTCACAGCGGATCCTCTGTGGCTGAGTGGTATACCTCTTGTAGTCACAGCGGGTCCTCCGTGGCTGAGTGGTATACTTCTTTTAGTCACAGCAGATCCTCCGTGGCCCGGGTGGTATATTTCTTGTAGTCACAGTGGATCCTCTGTGACCTGAGTGGTATACTTCTTTTAGTCACAGCGGATCCTCCGTGGCCCGGGTGGTATATTTCTTATATTCACAACGGATCCTCCGTGACCGAGTTATATATGTTAAAACTACAGAGCTTAAGAGCTTAACAGAGAGTTAATAATTTAAAAAAGTTGGCAGTTTCTTACGGAGGTTGGTGCACCCAAGTACTGGTTAACCGCTGGAGCCTGCCCAGGAAAGGTGTTGTTAAGTAAACTGCCTGCCGGCGATATAGCCCAAAATGGTGCTGATGCAGGCGTAAAACCCGAAATATAACATAATAACATAATTTAAAAAATCATAGAACCTGTATTAACACTGCCGAGATCAGAATTATATAGTGAAAAGATGCATCTGTTGTCGTGTGGTTACTGTCGCTGACTTGTATACAACTGTAGCCTATCATCACTGATGGTCACTGCAACCCATCATCACTGATGGTCACTGCAACCTATCATCACTGATGGTCACTGCAACCCATCATCACTGATGGTCACTGCAACCTATCATCACTGATGGTCACTGCAACCCATCATCACTGATGGTCACTGCAACCCATCATCACTGATGGTCACTGCAACCTATCATCACTGATGGTCACTGCAACCCATCATCACTGATGGTCACTGCAACCTATCATCACTGATGGTCACTGCAACCCATCATCACTGATGGTCACTGCAACCCATCATCACTGATGGTCACTGCAACCTATCATCACTGATGGTCACTGCAACCCATCATCACTGATGGTCACTGCAACCTATCATCACTGATGGTCACTGCAACCCATCATCACTGATGGTCACTGCAACCCATCATCACTGATGGTCACTGCAACCTATCATCACTGATGGTCACTGCAACCCATCATCACTGATGGTCACTGCAACCTATCATCACTGATGGTCAGTCATTGCAACCTATCATCACTAATGGTCACTACAACCTATCATCACTGATGGTCAGTCATTGCAACCTATCATCACTGACGGTCAGTCATTGCAACCTATCATCACTGATGGTCACTGCAACCTATCATCACTGATGGTCACTGCAACCCATCATCACTGATGGTCACTGCAACCCATCATCACTGATGGTCACTGCAACCCATCATCATTGATGGTCACTGCAACTCATCATCACTGATGGTCACTGCAACCTATCATCACTGATGGTCACTGCAACCCATCATCACTGATGGTCACTGCAACCCATCATCACTGATGGTCACTGCAACCCATCATCACTGATGGTCACTGCAACCCATCATCACTGATGGTCACTGCAACCCATCATCACTGATGGTCACTGCAACCCATCATCATTGATGGTCACTGCAACCTATCATCACTGATGGTCACTGCAACCCATCATCACTGATGGTCACTGCAACCCATCATCACTGATGGTCACTGCAACCTATCATCACTGATGGTCACTGCAACCCATCATCACTGATGGTCACTGCAACTCATCATCACTGATGGTCACTGCAACCTATCATCACTGATGGTCACTGCAACCCATCATCATTGATGGTCACTGCAACCTATCATCACTGATGGTCACTGCAACCCATCATCACTGATGGTCACTGCAACCTATCATCACTGATGGTCACTGCAACCTATCATCACTGATGGTCACTGCAACCCATCATCATTGATGGTCACTGCAACTCATCATCACTGATGGTCACTGCAACCTATCATCACTGATGGTCACTGCAACCTATCATCACTGATGGTCACTGCAACCTATCATCACTGATGGTCACTGCAACCTATCATCACTGATGGTCACTGCAACCTATCATCACTGATGGTCACTGCAACCTATCATCACTGATGGTCACTGCAACCCATCATCACTGATGGTCACTGCAACCCATCATCACTGATGGTCACTGCAACCCATCATCACTGATGGTCACTGCAACCCATCATCACTGATGGTCACTGCAACTCATCATCACTGATGGTCACTGCAACCCATCATCACTGATGGTCACTGCAACCCATCATCACTGATGGTCACTGCAACCCATCATCACTGATGGTCACTGCAACCTATCATCACTGATGGTCACTGCAACCCATCATCACTGATGGTCACTGGTTCGAGCCCCGCTCAGGCTGGCTGTTTATATGAAAAAGTTGGCAGTTTCTTACGGACGTTGGTGTACCAAGTACAGTGGAACCTCTCTAAACCGGTCATCTTCGGGACTGGATAAAAAGTCCGGTTTACAGAGGTTTCCGGTTTTCAGAGGTTTTTTATTAATGTGTTTTCAAAACTGCATAATTATAGCCTTTATAAAGTGATATTATTTTGTAAAACAAATGGTCAAAAGTTGCGAAAATCATAATTATCTAGTGTGACTGGATTATATTGTGCTTTCACAGGTGATCAAACGGTTGCATCAAACAATAAATTACGAGATTCACAAAATCATTTATTCGTTATCAAACAAGTTTTATAATTGCCTATATGATAGTAATCTACACATGATTATAATCCCCCAGTCAGCCTGACATCTTATAATCTTGCTCGGTTATCACACGTTCATAGATCAAACGCGCACCGTTAAAAACGAGATTGGAAAGTGTCAGCAGTGTGTCAATTTATGACGGATTACACAAACAAATTCAACACTTTTTAGTTTATTGATGAAGACCTATGTCGCCTAAAAGTTGTTCCAGTTTTGGGAGGTGAAATTACATCAAACTGTACCCAAATTATGCAAATTTTTCGTCCGGTTTCCGGAGTTGAGAGGTTCCGGTTTTCAGAGTGATTTTATGTAAGAAATAAAGAAGAAACAATTCGGGACTTTGAAAAACGTCCGGTTTTGGGAGTATTCCGATTTAGAGAGGGTCCGGTTTTGGGAGGTTCCACTGTACTGGTTAGCAGCTGGAGCCTGCCCAGGAACGGTGTTCAAATGTTGCCCCCCCCCCCCGCGCTATGGATGGTGCTGATGACGGCGTAAAACCTGAACAAACAAACATTGTAAACAATTTACTTTTTTTATCTTTTAAATTGACAATGTCTCTCAGTCAATAGAAATTAGTTTATACAGATTTATATTAACTTGATTGTGAAACCAAGTTCTTACAACATAATATTAATCACTCTCGAGACCTCATTCCTGATGGAATCCACCGCCACGAGGGAGAGAGAAGAGGCAATGTGGAATTTAAGTGCCTTGCCTAAGGGTATAATTGTAACGGCTCCAACTTATATTAATCACTCTCGATACCTCATTCCTGATGGAATCCACCGCCACGAGGGAGAGAGAAGAGGCAATGTGGAATTTAAGTGCCTTGCCTAAGGGTATAATTGTAACGGCTCCAGCGGGGCTCGAACACCGGGCTGCTCATGCATTGAGTAAACGCGCTAACACTGCGCTAACACTGCGCTATCAGAACTTCCACTCGGTGTCGGAGTTTCATGGCTGACGGGTCAATAGAAATTAGTTTATACAAATTTATTTTAGCTCAATTGCGAAACAAGTTATTACAACTTATATTAATCACTCTTGAGACCTCATTCCTGATGGAATTCATCGCCACGAGGGAGAGTGGAATTTAAATACCTTGCATAAGGACACACTCATAACAGCTCCAGCTGGGCTCAAACTCCAGACCTTTCGCACCTGAAGCGAACGTGCATCCACTGCTCTATCACGACTTCCACAATAGAAATTGTCATGCACGATACATAAAGTGCGTGAATTGTTTTCTGGGGGAAAGGCCTGCAGGTGTATGTGATACAATTAATGCCATACCTCAATGTTACACCAGATTCTGGGGGAAAGGCCTGCAGCTGTATGTGATACAATTAATGCCATACCTCAATGTTACACCAGATTCTGGGGGAAAGGCCTGCAGGTGTATGTGATACAATTAATACCATACCTCAATGTTACACCAGATTCTGGGGGAAAGGCCTGCAGGTGTATGTGATACAATTAATGCCATACCTCAATGTTACACCAGATTCTGGGGGAAAGGCCTGCAGGTGTATGTGATACAATTAATGCCATACCTCAATGTTACACCAGATTCTGGGGGAAAGGCCTGCAGGTGTATGTGATACAATTAATGCCATACCTCAATGTTACACCAGATTTTGGGGGAAAGGCCTGCAGGTGTATGTGATACAATTAATGCCATACCTCAATGTTACACCAGATTCTGGGGGAAAGGCCTGCAGGTGTATGTGATACAATTAATGCCATACCTCAATGTTACACCAGATTCTGGGGGAAAGGCCTGCAGGTGTATGTGATACAATTAATGCCATACCTCAATGTTACACCAGATTCTGGGGGAAAGGCCTGCAGGTGTATGTGATACAATTAATGCCATACCTCAATGTTACACCAGATTCTGGGGGAAAGGCCTGCAGGTGTATGTGATACAATTAATGCCATACCTCAATGTTACACCAGATTCTGGGGGAAAGGCCTGCAGGTGTATGTAATACAATTAATGCCACACCTCAATGTTACACCAGATTCTGGGGGAAAGGCCTGCAGGTGTATGTGATACAATTAATGCCATACCTCAATGTTACACCAGATTCTGGGGGAAAGGCCTGCAGGTGTATGTGATACAATTAATGCCATACCTCAATGTTACACCAGATTCTGGGGGAAAGGCCTGCAGCTGTATGTGATACAATTAATGCCATACCTCAATGTTACACCAGATTCTGGGGGAAAGGCCTGCAGGTGTATGTGATACAATTAATGCCATACCTCAATGTTACACCAGATTCTGGGGGAAAGGCCTGCAGGTGTATGTGATACAATTAATGCCATACCTCAATGTTACACCAGATTCTGGGGGAAAGGCCTGCAGGTGTATGTGATACAATTAATGCCATACCTCAATGTTACACCAGAATGTAATATGTACCTGATCAGGCCAATATTATTGATACTTAAATTTTATTATTTTATTTTATATCTATTTTTATTATTATAATTTTATTATTTCTAATTTTATTATCCGTGGCCGAGTTGTTACGGTCGTTGGCTTCAAATCACTTACCCCTCACTAATACATGTTTGAATCCCACTGTTGGTGTCAAATTATTTCATGTGAGGAAGCTATCCAGCTGTCTTGCAGAAGGTCAGTGGTTCTACCCAGGTGCCTGTCCGTGTCTGGAATACTGCTCGAAGTGGCCTCCGGAGTCTTTCTACACCAATAATAGCTGGAGAGTCGCATATAACCTAAGTTGATGTGAACCCATTCAACACCAAGTAACTGATATGGACTGGTGCATGATATGTTTAGCTCAATAAATGAATAAGAAAATTACATTTGGACCAGTTCATTTATCAAAATGGGTCAATTTTGTCTAAAAATAGTAATATTACTGGCAAAAAATGCAGATCCTGATGAAACGGCTCGCGATGGCAAAAAGTGCAGACCCTGATGAGACGGCTCGTGATGGCAAAAAGTGCAGACCCTGATGAGACGGCTCGTGATGGCAGAATCATCAGGATCTGCACTTTTTGCAAGCCTATTTAGAGGTCTGTAGTGTTGAAAGGGTTAAACTATAAAAAGAAACTAATCATGTTATTTGTTATTTTTATTATTTGTAATTTATGTTCCCCCATCAGTGCCTCAGTATTTTTAGCTTTCAGAAGCTGAATGTTTGCAAACATGGAACCAGCTTCGATTAATCACAAAATTCATCATTTTCTATAAAACATTAATTTCTGGTTAGCTACCTCCAACCATTCCAACAGACCTTATATTGATTTGTCCAGTTCACAACACAGACGGATCTGTAGTCCAGTAGTTAACACGCTGGACTGGTAATCCAGGGATCGCAGGTTTGATCTGCCGTCTGACCCTAATAAAATTAACAGTCTTTCAGATGGGACATTAAACAGAGGTCTCGTGATGGTGCTGTATACCGTGCACGTAAAAAGAACCAGAGGAGACTGGAATGAGTCTCTGTCTGTATCATTGCAATCTAATCTCTTCAGGAGGCGTCGCTCATATGGGCAACCGGTAGCGACGATAAATAAACGTAAAACACACGCAAAAACTGAAAATAATTTTTTTTTTTTTGTATTTGAATACCGAAATAGGATACGAATATTCATTCCCATTCCTAATATATATATATCACTGCAACAATTAAAGCTGTCAGCAGAACTAACTGTTGATGTCATAGTTGTCAGGTGTACTGAGACCTAACGTCTCACAACAACATTTTTGTTGCAAACATGATTACTGTTTATCACCCAAAATGTTGATACAATAAAACTGGACAAGCAGGGCTTATCCTATTGAGCGACATGGGCGAAATAGTAACCCTAGGGAGTAGGGATCCTGACTGCCCTGTGGGAGGGGGGGATTATTTTTCATACAAAACCTTGTCCAGTAAGCTACACTGGCCATTGTAAAGCACTCTTTCTATTCGTTGTATTTAATGGTCATTTTGTGTATTTTAACCCAATATAGTGAAATCTATTAACCCTTCCCCCATAGAAGCATCTCTTGACGCCGTTACCAATACGACAAATATTGACAGTGCGCATGTAGTCTTTGTTTAAGTTGTAGTAATTACTTTGTTCCCTTTAGTGACCAAATACAAGAATTTCTTAGCGAGAAAAGAACCGTCAGTTTTATTAGTTTCATCTTGTGTTTCTTCTGTTAGTTTTGCACCTTTTGCTTTACTTTGATTTCTTTTTGCGACGATAAATAAACATAAACACACATGCGCATGTAGTCTTTGTTTAAGTTGTAGTAATTACTTTGTTCCCTTTAGTGACAAAATACAACAATTTCTTAGCGAAAAAAGAACTGTTAGTTTTATTAGTTTTCATCTTTTGTTCTTTCTGTTAGTTTTGCACCTTTTGCTTTATTTTGATTTCTTTCACCCCGTTTTCCACAGATTCCCAATTACCCATCAACCCTTCAACACCATCTATCTATTATCACGTCCATCGTTCAGGAGCGTACAGTGCCACCTCGCCCGACGACGTGCCCTCACAGCCACTCAAGCTCATGGCGGCGATTGTGTCTACACGGTTTATTACCATGACCTGGAACGCCCCCGAGCGCGTCGGAACATCAGAGATTATTGCATACACTGTGCGATGGCAGGAGATTGGTTCAGTTAGGTAAGTGTAGGTTTATTCTAGGTTCATTGCCCGCCCTCTATTAAACAGCCACCTGTGATATGCAGCCACTTTCTGTGATTCTCGTGGCTGGCTGCTGAAGATAGGTTTGACTGTATACAGTGAATTAACTATGCGGAAACAACTGTTATACTTGGCATGTTAAACCTATTTGGTTGTTTGGTCATGCAAGTGACACAAATTCTGTGGAAAATGTGACGGGGGGTGATTAACGAGTACATACCCTGGGTATAACGATTTCCGGTGACATAAGAGGCTATGTAAATACCCTGGGTATACCGATTTCCGGTGACATAAGAGACTGTGCAAATACCCTGGGTATACCGATATCCAGTGACATAAGAGACTGTGCAAATACCCTGGGTATACCGATATCCAGTGACATAAGAGACTGTGCAAATACCCTGGGTATACCGATTTCCGGTGACATAAGAGACTGTGCAAATACCCTGGGTATACCGATTTCCGGTGACATAAGAGACTGTGCAAATACCCTGGGTATACCGATTTCCGGTGACATAAGAGACTGTGCAAATACCCTGGGTATACCGATTTCCGGTGACATAAGAGACTGTGCAAATACCCTGGGTATACCGATTTCCGGTGACATAAGAGACTGCAAATACCCTGGGTATACCGATTTCCGGTGACATAAGAGACTGTGCAAATACCCTGGGTATACCGATTTCCGGTGACATAAGAGACTGTGCAAATACCCTGGGTATACCGATATCCAGTGACATAAGAGACTGTGCAAATAATGTCCACTTTCAATTAAGCATGATGATATTTATTTTATTGCATGCAATATCAGTTAGTAAGAAATAAATCATAACTGAATCAATAACAAAGTGAAAGCAACAGCACTGGCTTCCATCTGATATTTACGCGGGGATATCAATTATTTTAGATTTATTTATTTTACAACGATTGCGAAACAAGCTTTTAATAACTTATATTAATCACTCTCGTTGGTGCGGATGAAAGAGTCAATGTGGTCATTCGTATGGGAGGAAACAGGAATTCCCGGAGAAAACCCACCTGTCCGATCTGGCGACCACCGTACCATCTCATATACTTCCCAATCCGAGGATCGCACCCAGGTTACATTTGTGAGAAGCGAGTGTGCTAACCACTGCGTTAATCGGACAGCTAAGATATTTGTGGTTTATTCTTATGCATCAGAACTCCAAGCCATGTTTTATTCCCTGATAAACGCCCGCAAGACAAACGTTAATATTATTTCATAAATAAAGATCGGTATGGCGTAGGGTCCGCCTCCGTGGTCGAGTGGTTAAGGTCGCTGACTTGTATACCACTGTAACCTATCATCACTGATGGTTCGAGCCCCGCTCAGGTAGTGTCTCATTTATATGAAAAAGTTGGCAGTTTCTTACGGAGGTTGGTGCACCCAAATACTGGTTAACCGCTGGAGCCTGCCCAGGAAAGGTGTTGTTAAGTAAACTGCCCGCCGGCGATATAGCCCGAAATGGTGCTGATGCAGGCGTAAAACCCGACATATAACATATAGGTATGGCGTAGTGATACATTTAGTTTGTTTTGTTGTTTAAAGTCCCATAAACAGCTCAGTTCCTATTCCTACTGGTAATGCTCTGAGCAGTATTTGTAGTTTAAAGTCCCATAAACAGCTCAGTTCCTATTCCTACTGGTAATGTTCTGAGCAGTATTTGTAGTTTAAAGTCCCACAAACAGCTCAGTTCCTATTGCTACTCTCAAGATATTACTGGTAATGCTCCATGTAGTATTTGTAGTTTAAAGTCCCACAAACAGCTCAGTTCCTATTGCTACTCTCAAGATATTACTGGTAATGCTCTGGGCAGTATTTGTTGTTTAAAGTCCCACAAACAGCTCAGTTCCTATTCCTACTCTCAAGATATTACTGGTAATGCTCCATGTAGTATTTGTTGTTTAAAGTCCCACAAACAGCTCAGTTTCTATTCCTACTCTCAAGATATTACTGGTAATGCTCTGAGCAGTATTTGTAGTTTAAAGTCCCACAAACAGCTCAGTTCCTATTCCTACTCTCAAGATATTACTGGTAATGCTCTGGGCAGTATTTGTTGTTTAAAGTCCCACAAACAGCTCACTTCCTATTGCTATTCTCAAGATATTACTGGTAATGCTCTGGGCAGTATTTGTTGTTTAAAGTCCCACAAACAGCTCACTTCCTATTGCTATTCTCAAGATATTACTGGTAATGCTCTGGGCAGTATTTGTTGTTTAAAGTCCCACAAACAGCTCAGTTTCTATTCCTACTCTCAAGATATTACTGGTAATGCTCTGGGCAGTATTTGTTGTTTAAAGTCCCACAAACAGCTCAGTTCTATTCCTATTCTCAAGATATTACTGGTAATGCTCTGAGCAGTATTTGTTGTTTAAAGTCCCACAAACAGCTCACTTCCTATTGCTATTCTCAAGATATTACTGGTAATGCTCCATGCAGTATTTGTTGTTTAAAGTCCCACAAACAGCTCACTTCCTATTGCTATTCTCAAGATATTACTGGTAATGCTCTGGGCAGTATTTGTTGTTTAAAGTCCCACAAACAGCTCAGTTCCTATTCCTACTCTCAAGATATTACTGGTAATGCTCTGGGCAGTATTTGTTGTTTAAAGTCCCACAAACAGCTCACTTCCTATTGCTATTCTCAAGATATTACTGGTAATGCTCTGGGCAGTATTTGTTGTTTAAAGTCCCACAAACAGCTCACTTCCTATTGCTATTCTCAAGATATTACTGGTAATGCTCTGGGCAGTATTTGTTGTTTAAAGTCCCACAAACAGCTCACTTCCTATTGCTATTCTCAAGATATTACTGGTAATGCTCTGGGCAGTATTTGTTGTTTAAAGTCCCACAAACAGCTCACTTCCTATTGCTATTCTCAAGATATTACTGGTAATGCTCTGGGCAGTATTTGTTGTTTAAAGTCCCACAAACAGCTCACTTCCTATTGCTATTCTCAAGATATTACTGGTAATGCTCTGGGCAGTATTTGTTGTTTAAAGTCCCACAAACAGCTCAGTTTCTATTCCTACTCTCAAGATATTACTGGTAATGCTCTGGGCAGTATTTGTTGTTTAAAGTCCCACAAACAGCTCAGTTTCTATTCCTACTCTCAAGATATTACTGGTAATGCTCTGAGCAGTATTTGTTGTTTAAAGTCCCACAAACAGCTCACTTCCTATTCCTACTCTCAATATATTACTGGTAATGCTCTGGGCAGTATTTGTAGTTTAAAGTCCCAAGAACAGCTCACTTCCTATTGCTATTCTCAAGATATTACTGGTAATGCTCCATGTAGTATTTGTTGTTTAAAGTCCCACAAACAGCTCACTTCCTATTGCTATTCTCAAGATATTACTGGTAATGCTCTGGGCAGTATTTGTTGTTTAAAGTCCCACACACAGCTCAGTTTCTATTCCTACTCTCAAGATATTACTGGTAATGCTCCATGTAGTATTTGTTGTTTAAAGTCCCACAAACAGCTCAGTTCCTATTCTCAAGATATTACTGGTAATGCTCCATGTAGTATTTGTTGTTTAAAGTCCCAAACACAAACAGCTCACTTCCTATTGCTATTCTCAAGATATTACTGGTAATGCTCTGGGCAGTATTTGTTGTTTAAAGTCCCACAAACAGCTCACTTCCTATTCCTATTCTCAAGATATTACTGGTAATGCTCTGGGCAGTATTTGTTGTTTAAAGTCCCACACACAGCTCAGTTCCTATTGCTACTCTCAAGATATTACTGGTAATGCTCCATGTAGTATTTGTTGTTTAAAGTCCCACAAACAGCTCAGTTCCTATTCCTACTCTCAAGAAATTACTGGTAATGCTCCATGTAGTATTTGTTGTTTAAAGTCCCACAAACAGCTCAGTTCCTATTCCTACTCTCAAGATATTACTGGTAATGCTCTGGGCAGTATTTGTTGTTTAAAGTCCCACACACAGCTCAGTTCCTATTGCTACTCTCAAGATATTACTGGTAATGCTCCATGTAGTATTTGTTGTTTAAAGTCCC
>CM026388.1:17093391-17156288 GCA_014843695.1 Archivesica marissinica
GTTGTTTAAAGTCCCACAAACAGCTCACTTCCTATTCCTACTCTCAATATATTACTGGTAATGCTCTGGGCAGTATTTGTAGTTTAAAGTCCCAAGAACAGCTCACTTCCTAGTGCTATTCTCAAGATATTACTGGTAATGCTCCATGTAGTATTTGTTGTTTAAAGTCCCACAAACAGCTCACTTCTATTGCTATTCTCAAGATATTACTGGTAATGCTCTGGGCAGTATTTGTTGTTAAAGTCCCACACACAGCTCAGTTTCTATTCCTACTCTCAAGATATTACTGGTAATGCTCCATGTAGTATTTGTTGTTTAAAGTCCCACACACAGCTCAGTTCCTATTGCTACTCTCAAGATATTACTGGTAATGCTCCATGTAGTATTTGTTGTTTAAAGTCCCACAAACAGCTCAGTTCCTATTCCTACTCTCAAGAAATTACTGGTAATGCTCCATGTAGTATTTGTTGTTTAAAGTCCCACAAACAGCTCAGTTCCTATTCCTACTCTCAAGATATTACTGGTAATGCTCTGGGCAGTATTTGTTGTTTAAAGTCCCACACACAGCTCAGTTCCTATTGCTACTCTCAAGATATTACTGGTAATGCTCCATGTAGTATTTGTTGTTTAAAGTCCCACAAACAGCTCAGTTCCTATTCCTACTCTCAAGAAATTACTGGTAATGCTCCATGTAGTATTTGTTGTTTAAAGTCCCACAAACAGCTCAGTTCCTATTCCTACTCTCAAGATATTACTGGTAATGCTCTGGGCAGTATTTGTTGTTTAAAGTCCCACACACAGCTCAGTTCCTATTGCTACTCTCAAGATATTACTGGTAATGCTCCATGTAGTATTTGTTGTTTAAAGTCCCACAAACAGCTCAGTTCCTATTCCTACTCTCAAGATATTACTGGTAATGCTCTGGGCAGTATTTGATGCATTGGCGGGTGCATTAAATACTGCTCGGGGATACCCGGATAGAACCGTCGATCTTTTTTGCAAGCCAGCTGAAGAGCTTCCTCACTTGAGAAAATATGATTTCGTAATTTTGTTGCAGGGAGAGAATTCTCAATACTAGTTCCCAGGAGGCGAACATCATGCACCTGAAGCTGAATACAATTGAGAAAATATGATTTCGTAATTTTGTTGCAGGGAGAGAATTCTTAATACGAGTTCCCAGGAGGCAAACATCATGCACCTGAAGCCGAATACAGAGTACCAGTTCTGGATAGCTGCGTATAACAAGTATGGAGCTACCATCGTACCCGCCAAGCTCAAGATCAAAACTCAGGAAGAAGGTTCGTGTAAAACGGTTTTATTTGTATGAGATTAACCCATTCAACACCAAGTAACTTACATGGACTGGTCCATGATATTCATAAACCAATAAATGAATCAGAAAATCACATTTGGACAAGTTCATTTATCAAAATGGGTAATTATGTCTAAAAATAGTCATATCACTGGCAAAAAGTGCAGATCCTGATGAGACGGCTCGTCACGAGCCGGCTCATCTGGATCTACACTTTTTGTAAGCCTATTTAGAGGTCTGTGGTGTTGAAAGGGTTAATAACTTATTCAAACTTTGTGGAATCTCCAGAGACATGAGAAATGTACAGTTTATTATTATTGGATATCAAATTAAACATAAACAATACTTAGACGTAAATTTAATCCTGAATCTCGGTGCCTTTTCTATCTATAAATCTTATTTTTTGAGTAACAGAGAGAACTATCTCTTATCCTATCTCATTACTTTTTTATAATGAACTAAAGATATTATTTACATACCTAAGCAGTCGCAATACTGTATCTGCATTTATGAAACGTTTTATGTCACAAGTAGAGCGCACATTTGCTCATGTTTGACCTTATCATATATGCTATTGCTGTAATTAGGATGTTTATTTAAGTTATCACAACTACTTGTTACCAAGATATATTACATTTTGTCACAATTGTAGAATGTTGATCATTATGTAAATATTGCATGAAATGAAAATAAATGAAGCTGTAGGTTTCACCAAAAAAAAAAAAAAAAAATGTTTTTATTTAATTAAACGTTTATTTATCGTAGACACTTAGTTGGGGTTACAGTCGGTCTCCGCGTACTTTGTTGTGTTTATTGTTTTTACAATATCGATATCGATACATTCAAGTCTGCTTCCATGGTCGAGTGGTTAAAGTTGCTATCTTGTATACCACTGTAACCTACCATCACTGATTGTCACTGGTTCGAGCCTCGTCTCTTTATATGAAAAAGTTTCTTACGGAGGTTGGTGCACCAAGTACTGGTTAACCGTTGGAGCATACGCATGAAAGGTTTTGTTGGGTAAACTGCCCGCCGGCTATATAACCCAAAATAGTGATCATGCAGGTGTAAAACCCAACCAAAACAAACAAACAGTCATAAATTGTTAAAACTTGTTTCGCGATCGTTGTAAAATAAATAAATTTTATACTAAGAAGAAATTAAAATGATTGACTTTTTAATAAATATCTGTTTATAGATGATGTACCGAGTGAACCACAGAATATAATAGCTACACCCCTGTCCCCTACTAGTATCCAGGTAACGTGGGATACCCCTGCACAGACCAAGGGCCCCCTACTGGAGTACATCCTGTTCTACTACGTTGATGGTGCCGTCGAGGAAGATGAGGTTTGTATGACAACTGTAGTAATTTATTCCCCACTTTTCTACAAATTAGGGAAATATAGAACTAGTATCTACCCAATTCATGTGTACATTCATCTTTATTCTTAGAACTAGTAGTATCTGTCCAATTCATGTGTACATTCATCTTTATTCTTAGAACTACTAGTATCTGCCCAATTCATGTGTACATTCATCTTTATTCTTAGAACTAGTAGTATCTGTCCAATTCATGTGTACATTCATCTTTATTCTTAGAACTAGTAGTTTCTGCCCAATTCATGTGTACATTCATCTTTATTCTTAGAACTACTAGTATCTGCCCAATTCATGTGTACATTCATCTTTATTCTTAGAACTAGTAGTATCTGACCAATTCATGTGTACATTCATCTTTATTCTTAGAACTAGTAGTATCTGCCCAATTCATGAGTACATTCATCTTTATTCTTAGAACTACTAGTATCTGCCCAATTCATGTGTACATTCATCTTTATTCTTAGAACTACTAGTATCTGCCCAATTCATGTGTACATTCATCTTTATTCTTAGAACTAGTAGTATCTGCCCAATTCATGTGTACATTCATCTTTATTCTTAGAACTAGTAGTATCTGCCCAATTCATGTGTACATTCATCTTTATTCTTAGAACTACTAGTATCTGCCCAATTCATGTGTACATTCATCTTTATTCTTAGAACTACTAGTATCTGCCCAATTCATGTGTACATTCATCTTTATTCTTAGAACTAGTAGTATCTGTCCAATTCATGTGTACATTCATCTTTATTCTTAGAACTAGTAGTATCTGCCCATTCATGAGTACATTCATCTTTATTCTTAGAACTACTAGTATCTGCCCAATTCATGTGTACATTCATCTTTATACTTAGAACTAGTAGTATCTGCCCATTCATGAGTACATTCATCTTTATTCTTAGAACTACTAGTATCTGCCCAATTCATGTGTACATTCATCTGTATTCTTAGAACTAGTAGTATCTGCCCAATTCATATGTACATTCATCTTTATTCTTAGAACTACTAGTATCTGCCCAATTCATGCGTACATTCATCTTTACTTAGAAATACTAGTATCTGCCCAATTCATGAGTACATTCATCTGTATTCTTAGAACTACTAGTATCTGCCCAATTCATATGTACATTCATCTTTATTCTTAGAACTACTAGTATCTGCCCAATTCATGCGTACATTCATCTTTATTCTTAGAAATACTAGTATCTGCCCAATTCATGAGTACATTCATCTGTATTCTTAGAACTACTAGTATCTGCCCAATTCATATGTACATTCATCTTTATTCTTAGAACTACTAGTATCTGCCCAATTCATGTGTACATTCATCTTTATTCTTAGAACTACTAGTATCTGCCCATTCATGAGTACATTCATCTGTATTCTTAGAACTACTAGTATCTGCCCAATTCATGTGTACATTCATCTTTATTCTTAGAACTACTAGTATCTGCCCAATTCATGAGTACATTCATCTTTATTCTTAGAACTACTAGTATCTGCCCAATTCATGTGTACATTCATCTTTATTCTTAGAACTACTAGTATCTGCCCAATTCATGTGTACATTCATCTTTATTCTTAGAACTAGTAGTATCTGACCAAACATTCATCTTTATTCTTAGAACTACTAGTATCTGCCCATTCATGTGTACATTCATCTTTATTCTTAGAACTAGTAGTATCTGCCCAATTCATGAGTACATTCATCTTTATTCTTAGAACTACTAGTATCTGCCCAATTCATGTGTACATTCATCTTTATTCTTAGAACTACTAGTATCTGCCCAATTCATGTGTACATTCATCTTTATTCTTAGAACTAGTAGTATCTGCCCAATTCATGTGTACATTCATCTTTATTCTTAGAACTAGTAGTATCTGCCCAATTCATGTGTACATTCATCTTTATTCTTAGAACTACTAGTATCTGCCCAATTCATGTGTACATTCATCTTTATTCTTAGAACTACTAGTATCTGCCCAATTCATGTGTACACACACAAACACAACCCCACAACATTCATCTTTATTCTTAGAACTAGTAGTATCTGTCCAATTCATGTGTACATTCATCTTTATTCTTAGAACTAGTAGTATCTGCCCATTCATGAGTACATTCATCTTTATTCTTAGAACTACTAGTATCTGCCCAATTCATGTGTACATTCATCTTTATACTTAGAACTAGTAGTATCTGCCCATTCATGAGTACATTCATCTTTATTCTTAGAACTACTAGTATCTGCCCAATTCATGTGTACATTCATCTGTATTCTTAGAACTAGTAGTATCTGCCCAATTCATATGTACATTCATCTTTATTCTTAGAACTACTAGTATCTGCCCAATTCATGCGTACATTCATCTTTACTTAGAAATACTAGTATCTGCCCAATTCATGAGTACATTCATCTGTATTCTTAGAACTACTAGTATCTGCCCAATTCATATGTACATTCATCTTTATTCTTAGAACTACTAGTATCTGCCCAATTCATGCGTACATTCATCTTTATTCTTAGAAATACTAGTATCTGCCCAATTCATGAGTACATTCATCTGTATTCTTAGAACTACTAGTATCTGCCCAATTCATATGTACATTCATCTTTATTCTTAGAACTACTAGTATCTGCCCAATTCATGTGTACATTCATCTTTATTCTTAGAACTACTAGTATCTGCCCATTCATGAGTACATTCATCTGTATTCTTAGAACTACTAGTATCTGCCCAATTCATGTGTACCTTCATCTTTATTCTTAGAACTACTAGTATCTGCCCAATTCATGAGTACATTCATCTGTATTCTTAGAACTACTAGTATCTGCCCAATTCATGTGTACATTCATCTTTATTCTTAGAACTACTAGTATCTGCCCAATTCATGTGTACATTCATCTTTATTCTTAGAATTAGTAGTATCTGCCCAATTGATTTAACATTCATCTTTATTCTTAGAACTACTAGTATCTGCCCAGTTCATGTGTACATTCATCTTTATTCTTAGAACTAGTAGTATCTGCCCAATTCATGTGTACATTCATCTTTATTCTTAGAACTACTAGTATCTGCCCAATTCATGTGTACATTCATCTTTTTTCTTAGAACTAGTAGTTTCTGCCCAATTGATTTAACATTCATCTTTATTCTTAGAACTACTAGTATCTGCCCAATTCATGAGTACATTCATCTTTATTCTTAGAACTAGTAGTATCTGCCCAATTGATTTAACATTCATCTTTATTCTTAGAACTACTAGTATCTGCCCAGTTCATGTGTACATTCATCTTTATTCTTAGAACTAGTAGTATCTGCCCAATTCATGTGTACATTCATCTTTATTCTTAGACCTAGTAGTATCTGCCCAATTCATGGTACATTCATCTTTATTCTTAGAACTACTAGTATCTGCCCAATTCATGTGTACATTCATCTTTATTCTTAGAACTAGTAGTATCTGCCCAATTCATGTGTACATTCATCTTTATTCTTAGAACTACTAGTATCTGCCCAATTCATGTGTACATTCATCTTTATTCTTAGAACTACTAGTATCTGCCCAATTGATTTAACATTCATCTTTATTCTTAGAACTAGTAGTATCTGCCCAATTCATGTGTACATTCATCTTTATTCTTAGAACTACTAGTATCTGCCCAATTCATGTGTACATTCATCTTTATTCTTAGAACTACTAGTATCTGCCCAATTCATGTGTACATTCATCTTTATTCTTAGAATTAGTAGTATCTGCCCAATTGATTTAACATTCATCTTTATTCTTAGAACTACTAGTATCTGCCCAGTTCATGTGTACATTCATCTTTATTCTTAGAACTAGTAGTATCTGCCCAATTCATGTGTACATTCATCTTTATTCTTAGAACTAGTAGTATCTGCCCAATTCATGTGTACATTCATCTTTATTCTTAGAACTAGTAGTATCTGCCCAATTCATGTGTACATTCATCTTTATTCTTAGAACTAGTAGTATCTGCCCAATTCATGAGTACATTCATCTTTATTCTTAGAACTAGTAGTATCCGACCAATTCATGTGTACATTCATCTTTATTCTTAGAACTAGTAGTATCTGCCCAATTCATGAGTACATTCATCTTTATTCTTAGAACTAGTAGTATCTGCCCAATTCATGTGTACATTCATCTTTATTCTTAGAACTACTAGTATCTGCCCAATTCATGTGTACATTCATCTTTTTTCTTAGAACTAGTAGTTTCTGCCCAATTGATTTAACATTCATCTTTATTCTTAGAACTACTAGTATCTGCCCAATTCATGAGTACATTCATCTTTATTCTTAGAACTAGTAATATCTGCCCAATTGATTTAACATTCATCTTTATTCTTAGAACTACTAGTATCTGCCCAGTTCATGTGTACATTCATCTTTATTCTTAGAACTAGTAGTATCTGCCCAATTCATGTGTACATTCATCTTTATTCTTAGAACTAGTAGTATCTGCCCAATTCATGGTACATTCATCTTTATTCTTAGAACTACTAGTATCTGCCCAATTCATGTGTACATTCATCTTTATTCTTAGAACTAGTAGTATCTGCCCAATTCATGTGTACATTCATCTTTATTCTTAGAACTACTAGTATTTGCCCAATTCATGTGTACATTCATCTTTATTCTTAGAACTACTAGTATCTGCCCAATTGATTTAACATTCATCTTTATTCTTAGAACTAGTAGTATCTGCCCAATTCATGTGTACATTCATCTTTATTCTTAGAACTACTAGTATCTGCCCAATTCATGTGTACATTCATCTTTATTCTTAGAACTAGTAGTATCTGCCCAATTCATGTGTACATTCATCTTTATTCTTAGAACTACTAGTATCTGCCCAATTCATGAGTACATTCATCTTTATTCTTAGAACTACTAGTATCTGCCCAATTCATGTGTACATTCATCTTTATTCTTAGAACTAGTAGTATCTGCCCATTCATGAGTACATTCATCTTTATTCTTAGAACTAGTAGTATCTGCCCAATTCATGTGTACATTCATCTTTATTCTTAGAACTAGTAGTATCTGCCCAATTCATGAGTACATTCATCTTTATTCTTAGAACTACTAGTATCTGCCCAATTCATGTGTACATTCATCTTTATTCTTAGAAATAGTAGTATCTGCCCAATTCATGTGTACATTCACATATAAACAGTTTATGCAAATAAACATGTTGTTTAGATAAGCAAACATGTATATATTTATATATATATTAGCTTAGAACTCTCGTATTAACATTGGCCTCTCTTTTCATGTATGGCTTTCCGTCATTATAATGTCGACTGATTTGTGCATGTAAACAGTAAACTGTCGATCTGTTGATTCAGGAAAACAGCCAACTGTTGATCTGTTTGTGTGGATATTCCGTTGATTTGTTTGTGTGAAGATTTGGGACTTGTTCTGGAGACGTCCGACTCCGTGGTCGAGTGGTTAAGGTCGCTGACTTGTATACCACTGTAACCTATCATCACTGATGGTCACGGGTTCGAGCCCCGCTCAGACCGTGTTTCATTTATATGAAAAAGTTGGCAGTTTCTTACAGAGGTTGGTGCACACAAGTACTGGTTAACCGCTGGAGCCTGCCCAGGAAAGGTGTTGTAAGGTAAACTGCCTGCCAGCGATATAGCCCAAAATGGTGCTGATGCAGGCGTAAAACCCGAAATATAACATAAATAATTGTTCTGGAGACATCATAGAAATGTACTGTGCTAATAGAATTTATTTTGCTTTTTTTCCCAAGCGAAACACTTGTTTGCTTGGACTAGTTGGTGCCACTTTGTTTTGAAACGAGCGTTCTGATTGGATTATTAGAATGTAACAAGATGTTTTTTTATATATGAAGAATAATCATAATCCAATCAGAACGCTCGTTTCAACGCGAATTGCGCCGCTTTAGAAATTTTCAAAACAAATTGAAAATGCTACGAAATCTCTTTTTGACGTACATTTTTGCCGAATAAACCTACACGTTAGTGGAAACACATTTTATTGATAATGTTATTCACAGTTAAAATTCTCCCGTCGAAGATTTGTTTTTGTTGCTGACAGAACCCGTGTCCTAGTATGGAAATGTGACCTGCTATGGCCAATGTCTGTGGCAATTGTTTGCAAAGTATACATGCATGCCGCTTAAAGTTGTGTTTTATTTGAAGAACAATATAAAGACTCGGGATAGGCGTTATATTTGGACAGCTTTGTACAAAATTGTTTCAGATAGGGCCATTTTACTGATCGATGCGAAATCTGACATCCCACAGAGTAGAATCCCTGTACTTAAATATATATACTAGTACCCCCCAAACGTGCCGAATCCCTGTGATTAAATTGGCAGTTTCTTACGGAGGTTGGTGCACCAAGTACTGGTTAACCGCTGGAACCTGCCCAGGAAAGGTGTTGTTAGGTAAACTGCCCGTCGCTCAAATGGGAAACAAATATATATACTAACCAAACGTGCCGAATCCCTGTGGTTGGTGCCAGTTATGATTGTAATTTACCAGAAACATCTAAAACTGGCTTGGTAATATTTTCTGACATGTAGCTGCCTTTTGTAGGTTCAAATTGACCAATCAGAGACGAGCTACACTCTGGATGGCCTTGAAGAGTATCAGCAGTACAGTTTCCGTATCGTTGCCAATAATGCTAATGGAGCAGGTGTATCTACAGAGGAAGTTGTAGCAAGGACATTCTCTGATGCTCCGTCCGATGTTCCGCTCAACTTTACCTTGGAAACGGCCAGTTCTACAGTAAGTATGTTCTGTGACGATCTGTCTGATGTTCCACTCAACTTTACCTTGGAAACTGCCAGTTTTACAGTAAGTATGTTCTGTGAGTCTCTGTCCGATGTTCCGCTCAACTTTAACTTGGAATCTGCCAGTTCTACAGTAAGTATGTTCTGTGAGTCTCTGTCCGATGTTCCGCTCAGCTTTACCTTGGAAACTGCCAGTTTTACAGTAAGTATGTTCTGTGAGTCTCTGTCCGATGTTCCGCTCAACTTTAACTTGGAATCTGCCAGTTCTACAGTAAGTATGTTCTGTGACGATCTGTCCGATGTTCCGCTCAGCTTTACCTTGGAAACTGCCAGTTCTACAGTAAGTATGTTCTGTGAGTCTCTGTCTGATGTTCCGTTCAACTTTACCTTGGAAACTGCCAGTTCTACAGTAAGTATGTTCTGTGAGTCTCTGTCTGATGTTCCGTTCAACTTTACCTTGGAAACTGCCAGTTCTACAGTAAGTATGTTTCTGTGACGATCTGTCCGATGTTTTGGAATTTCTATTAAACCTTTCCTTCCAAGAGATTTAGGTTAATATATCTCCATACAAACGACAGCCATTTAGCTATCATGCAGTGGATAAGTAGTCGCCATATCTACCCTCACCTCCATAGCTATTACTGGGACTACATGAGATTCTGGCCTTTATTATGAACATTGGTTTGGCTACTACATAGTCAATGTATGTTGTATTGGTAATGGCGTAAAGAGGTACTCTATAAGGGAAAGGGTTAAGTTCGCCAATAGCAAATTCGGTTAATAGCAAATTTCCAAAACTACTTTCATAAAATATGGTATGAAATCACCAATCATATAAGATCCTTATATAGACTTAGTGCTTTGTACGCAACAATAAAAACACAAAATGTAGGTTAACCCTTTCAACACCACAGACCTCTAAATAGGCGTACAAAAAGTGTAGATCCAGATGAGCCGGCTCGTGACGAGCCGTCTCATCAGGATCTGCACTTTTTGCCAGTAATATTACAATTTTTTAAAAATAATTTACCCATTTTGATAAATGAACTGATCCAAATGTAATTTTCTTATTAATTTAATTGGTCTAAAAATGTCATGGACCAGTCTATGGCAGTTACTTGGTGTTGAATGGGTTAATAAAGAGATTACAAAGTCTATATGATCTATGGGCAAACATGGGGGTTCAATCAAACCTTTATAAACTACAAACCATGTCTCCCACAAAAGCACTCTTGACGACTACCAAGTGCCCCTTGAAATCCATTACCAACACTCCTTGAAAACCTTTGATTGTCCTTGAAATTGACTTAATAAAACACTCTCCATGAAGACCAATGATCGTCCTTGAAATCCAAAGATTGTCCACGGAATCCATTGACAACACTCCTTGAAATACATCGAGTGTCAATGAAATCCAATAAATAAAACAAATATTGTCCTTGAAATCCACTGATTGTCCTTGAAAACCACTGAGTGTCCTTGAAAACCACTGAGTGTCCTTGAAAACCACTGACTCCTTGAGAACCACTGAGTGTCCTTGAAAACCACTGAGTGTCCTTGAAATCCACTGACTGTTCTTGAAATCCACTGATTGTCCTTTTAAACCACTGACTCCTTGAGAACCACTGGGTGTCCTTGAAAACCACTGACTGTCCTTGAAATATAATGTACAGATGTGATTATTTAATAAGTAACTTTATTATTCACAGAGTATTGTAGTGAGATGGCAGCCCCCCAAACGTCAGCACCAGAATGGCAAGATCACAGGATACAAAATACGATACAAGAAAAAAGGGGCCAAGAAGGGCTTGACTGTCACCACAGCTGGGGACCGTGACCTCTATGCACTAACTGACCTGAAGAAGGACACGATCTACCAAGTCCGGATTGCGGCGCAAAATGTTAACAATAGTGGTCCACCGACTGACTGGCTGTTTGGAAAAACATACGCTGATGACTTAGACGGTAACTAGTATTATTTGGAGGAGTGTATCCACTTGGTGTAGATTGTCATACACTTGCTTTACACTAGTATTATTTGGAGGAGTGTATCCACATGGTGTAGATTGTCACACACTTGCTTTACACTAGTATTATTTGGAGGAGTGTATTGTATCCACATGGTGTAGATTGTCATACACTTGCTTTACACTAGTATTATTTGGAGGTGTGTATCCACTTGGTGTAGATTGTCACACACTTGCTTTACACTAGTATTATTTGGAGGAGTGTATCCACTTGGTGTAGATTGTCACACACTTGCTTTACACTAGTATTATTTGGAGGAGTGTATCCACTTGGTGTAGATTGTCACACACTTGCTTTACACTAGTATTATTTGGAGGAGTGTATCCACATGGTGTAGATTGTCACACACTTGCTTTACACTAGTATTATTTGGAGGAGTGTATTGTATCCACATGGTGTAGATTGTCATACACTTGCTTTACACTAGTATTATTTGGAGGAGTGTATCCACATGGTGTAGATTGTCATACACTTGCTTTACACTAGTATTATTTGGAGGAGTGTATCCACTTGGTGTAGATTGTCATACACTTGCTTTACACTAGTATTATTTGGAGGAGTGTATCCACATGGTGTAGATTGTCATACACTTGCTTTACACTAGTATTATTTGGAGGAGTGTATTGTATCCACTTGGTGTAGATTGTCACACACTTGCTTTACACTAGTATTATTTGGAGGAGTGTATTGTATCCACTTGGTGTAGGTTGTCACACACTTGCTTTACACTAGTATTATTTGGAGGAGTGTATCCACTTGGTGTAGGTTGTCACACACTTGCTTTACACTAGTATTATTTGGAGGAGTGTATTGTATCCACTTGGTGTAGATTGTCATACACTTGCTTTACACTAGTATTATTTGGAGGAGTGTATTGTATCCACATGGTGTAGATTGTCACACACTTGCTTTACACTAGTATTATTTGGAGGAGTGTATCCACATGGTGTAGATTGTCACACACTTGCTTTACACTAGTATTATTTGGAGGAGTGTATCCACTTGGTGTAGATTGTCACACACTTGCTTTACACTAGTATTATTTGGAGGAGTGTATTGTATCCACTTGGTGTAGATTGTCACACACTTGCTTTACACTAGTATTATTTGGAGGAGTGTATCCACTTGGTGTAGATTGTCATACACTTGCTTTACACTAGTATTATTTGGAGGAGTGTATTGTATCCACTTGGTGTAGATTGTCATACACTTGCTTTACACTAGTATTATTTGGAGGAGTGTATTGTATCCACTTGGTGTAGATTGTCACACACTTGCTTTACACTAGTATTATTTGGAGGAGTGTATTGTATCCACTTGGTGTAGATTGTCACACACTTGCTTTACACTAGTATTATTTGGAGGAGTGTATCCACATGGTGTAGATTGTCATACACTTGCTTTACACTAGTATTATTTGGAGGAGTGTATTGTATCCACATGGTGTAGATTGTCATACACTTGCTTTACACTAGTATTATTTGGAGGAGTGTATCCACATGGTGTAGATTGTCACACACTTGCTTTACACTAGTATTATTTGGAGGAGTGTATTGTATCCACTTGGTGTAGATTGTCATACACTTGCTTTACACTAGTATTATTTGGAGGAGTGTATCCACTTGGTGTAGATTGTCACACACTTGCTTTACACTAGTATTATTTGGAGGAGTGTTTGTATCCACTTGGTGTAGATTGTCACACACTTGCTTTACACTAGTATTATTTGGAGGAGTGTATTGTATCCACTTGGTGTAGATTGTCACACACTTGCTTTACACTAGTATTATTTGGAGGAGTGTATCCACTTGGTGTAGATTGTCATACACTTGCTTTACACTAGTATTATTTGGAGGAGTGTATTGTATCCACTTGGTGTAGATTGTCACACACTTGCTTTACACTAGTATTATTTGGAGGAGTGTATTGTATCCACTTGGTGTAGATTGTCATACACTTGCTTTACACTAGTATTATTTGGAGGAGTGTATCCACTTGGTGTAGGTTGTCACACACTTGCTTTACACTAGTATTATTTGGAGGAGTGTATCCACTTGGTGTAGATTGTCATACACTTGCTTTACACTAGTATTATTTGGAGGAGTGTATTGTATCCACATGGTGTAGATTGTCACACACTTGCTTTACACTAGTATTATTTGGAGGAGTGTATCCACTTGGTGTAGATTGTCATACACTTGCTTTACACTAGTATTATTTGGAGGAGTGTATTGTATCCACTTGGTGTAGATTGTCACACACTTGCTTTACACTAGTATTATTTGGAGGAGTGTATCCACATGGTGTAGATTGTCATACACTTGCTTTACACTAGTATTATTTGGAGGAGTGTATCCACATGGTGTAGATTGTCACACACTTGCTTTACACTAGTATTATTTGGAGGAGTGTATTGTATCCACATGGTGTAGATTGTCATACACTTGCTTTACACTAGTATTATTTGGAGGAGTGTATCCACATGGTGTAGATTGTCACACACTTGCTTTACACTAGTATTATTTGGAGGAGTGTATTGTATCCACTTGGTGTAGATTGTCACACACTTGCTTTACACTAGTATTATTTGGAGGAGTGTATTGTATCCACTTGGTGTAGATTGTCACACACTTGCTTTACACTAGTATTATTTGGAGGAGTGTATCCACATGGTGTAGATTGTCATACACTTGCTTTACACTAGTATTATTTGGAGGAGTGTAGTGTATCCACATGGTGTAGATTGTCACACACTTGCTTTACACTAGTATTATTTGGAGGAGTGTATTGTATCCACTTGGTGTAGATTGTCACACACTTGCTTTACACTAGTATTATTTGGAGGAGTGTAGTGTATCCACATGGTGTAGATTGTCACACACTTGCTTTACACTAGTATTATTTGGAGGAGTGTATTGTATCCACTTGGTGTAGATTGTCACACACTTGCTTTACACTAGTATTATTTGGAGGAGTGTATTGTATCCACTTGGTGTAGATTGTCACACACTTGCTTTACACTAGTATTATTTGGAGGAGTGTATCCACTTGGTGTAGATTGTCATACACTTGCTTTACACTAGTATTATTTGGAGGAGTGTATTGTATCCACATGGTGTAGATTGTCATACACTTGCTTTACACTAGTATTATTTGGAGGAGTGTATCCACATGGTGTAGATTGTCATACACTTGCTTTACACTAGTATTATTTGGAGGAGTGTATCCACATGGTGTAGATTGTCACACACTTGCTTTACACTAGTATTATTTGGAGGAGTGTATCCACATGGTGTAGATTGTCACACACTTGCTTTACACTAGTATTATTTGGAGGAGTGTATTGTATCCACTTGGTGTAGATTGTCACACACTTGCTTTACACTAGTATTATTTGGAGGAGTGTATCCACATGGTGTAGATTGTCATACACTTGCTTTACACTAGTATTATTTGGAGGAGTGTATTGTATCCACATGGTGTAGATTGTCATACACTTGCTTTACACTAGTATTATTTGGAGGAGTGTATCCACTTGGTGTAGATTGTCACACACTTGCTTTACACTAGTATTATTTGGTGGAGTGTATTGTATCCACTTGGTGTTCGGTTGATATTGAAGTATTCTAGAATGTACAATGTAACCTGGGTTTGATATATGATCTTTGAAGTATTCTAGATGGTACAATGTAACCTTGGTTTGATATGTGATCTTTGAAGTATTCTAGATGGTACAATGTAACCTTGGTTTGATACCTGATCTTTGAAGTATTCTAGATGGTACAATGTAACCTTGGTTTGATACCTGATCTAGATGGTACAATGTAACGTATGTGAATTTCATAATGACTATGTATTGATGGGGGGGGGGGGTGTTTGAAATGTACGTAGACTTCATAAAGGTGAGGTGCATGTAATGTTGGTCAACGTGCCGACTGAAGTTGTTATGAGCTGCCGTTGACATATCGTTAACGAGCTGCCGTTGACATATCTTTAACGAGCTGTCGTTGACATATCTTTAGCAAGCTGCCGTTGACATATCTTTAACGAGCTGCCATTGACATATCTTAACGAGTTGCTGTTGACATATCTTTAAAGAGCTGCTGTTGACATATCTTTAACGAGCTGCCGTTGACATCTTTAGCAAGCTGTCGTTGACATATATTTAACGAGCAGCTGTTGACATATCTTTAATGAGCTGCCGTTGACATATCTTTAACGAGCTGCCATTGACATATCTTTAACGAGCTGCCGTTGACATATCTTTAGCAAGCTGCCGTTGACATATCTTTAACGAGCTGCCATTGACATGTTTATACTGTGATATTTCAGAGTCCCATGTTCCGGACATGCCTGATCGCCTTGTTGTTCGTCCCATGACAAACTCCCTAATAATACAGTGGGTACCAAACCGGCGTTCCAAGTACCTGGTGCGCGGCTACTACCTTGGCTATGGCAAGGGAATTCCCGATGTTAACAGACTGTTGTTTGATGCCAACACGTTCTTCTACACCATAGACACCCTGCGTAAGTAATGTAGCATAGCAGTTCCCTGCTGTAAGCACTATAAGTTATACACTTGCGTTTATGTACCCTACGTAGAGGAACGTTGCCCATCAGAATGAAAGGTGTTACCTTCCTTTGGAGTGAGAAATGTCACCCCTTTGGAAGAATAGGTGTTGTCCCCCTTTGGAATGAGAAATGTCACCCCTTTGGAATAAGAGGTGCTAGCCCCTTTGGAATGAGATGTGTCACCCCCATTTGAAAGAAGAGGTATCACCCCTTTGGAAGAAGAGGTGTCACCCCTTTGGAATGAGAGATGTAACCTCCTTTGGAATAAGAGGTGTTGTCCCCCTTGAGCTCTAGAAATGCCTCACATGCCTATTGTTGTATGCATTCATTAGAATTCAGTTGTTCATGCGAGTAGTCACTCACCTTGCTATGAATTTATAACATTTGTGGAGTGTCAATTAGTGGCCCATCATCGCTCGTGATTCCAAGTCACTGTGGGTTGCTTCATTGGACAGTATATTTAGAGATGACTTATCCAAAAGTTAAGGTGGCCTCCGTGCCGAGTGCTACTGTCGTTAACTTTATATCGCTTGCCCCTCGCCTCTCTAGGTTCGAATCCCACTTGGGATGTCGACTTCTTTCATGTGCGTAAGTAATGTAGCATAGCAGTGGGTTGTGGAAGGTTGCTGGTTCTACCCGGGTGCCTCAGAGGGGCACCCAGGGTGTCTTCCTTGTTGATGTGACCTTTAACCCTCCGCGCCTCTTCCCTCCGCCCGTCCAATGAAAAAGAGAAAGAATGTTTATTTTATTTTATTGAATATATTTATTTTGTTATTTAAACACATTTCACAAACATTATACATTTAACAGTTTGATAATAACAGAAATTAGAGAAAAGAAAGAATGTTACCATTTTGGAATGACTCGAGTCTAAGGTGTAACCCATTCTGTTACAGTTCACCGACATATTGCTACATCATACAGTATACAGACAAATGTTGAGCAAATTGTGTTCATTTCAGAGCCGTCCGCCTCCGTGGTCGAGTGGTTAAGGTCGCTGACTTGTATACCACTGTAACCTATCATCACTGATGGTCACGGGTTCGAGCCCCGCTCAAGCCGTGTCTCATTTATATGAAAAAGTTGGCAGTGTCTTACGGAGGTTGGTGCACCCAAGTACTGGTTAACCGTTGGAGCCTGCCCAGGAAAGGTGTTGTTAAGTAAACTGCCCGCAGGCGATATAGCCTAAAATGGTGCTGATGCAGGCGTAAAACTCGAAATATAATATATAATATCATTTCAGAGCCGGCGTCAGAATATGTGGTTTCCATCCGAGCTGTTAACGACATGGGAGAAGGTCAGCCGAGATATGAAACTGTGTTTACCTTGGAGGAAACAGGTGAGTGTTGATGCATTCTGGGAACATGTGGGTGCTGATGCATTCTGGGAACAGGTGGGTGTTGATGCATTCTGGGAACATGTGGGTGTGCTGATGCATTCTGGGAACAGGTGGGTGCTGATGCATTCTGGGAACAGGTGGGTGCTGATGCATTCTGGGAACAGGTGGGTGCTGATGCATTCTGGGAACAGATGGGTGCTAATGCATTCTGGGAACATGTGGGTGCTGATGCATTCTGGGAACATGTGGGTGCTGATGCATTCTGGGATCATGTGGGTGCTAATGCATTCTGGGAACAGGTGGGTGTGTTGATGCATTCTGGAAACATGTGGGTGCTGATGCATTCTGGGAACAGGTGGGTGTTGATGCATTCTGGGAACAGGTGGGTGCTAATGCATTCTGGGAACAGGTGGGTGCTGATGCATTCTGGGAACAGGTGGGTGCTGATGCATTCTGGGAACAGGTGGGTGCTGATGCATTCTGGGAACAGGTGGGTGCTAATGCATTCTGGGAACAGGTGGGTGCTGATGCATTCTGGGAAATAATTTTACCATTAGTGTGAAGAAATTGTGGAAGTCGTGATAGCGCGTTCGCTTCAGGTACGAAAGGCCCGGAGTTCATGCCCAGCTGTAGCCATTATGATTCTGCCCTTATACAAAGCATTTAAATTCCACATTACCCCTTCTCTCTCCCTTGTGGCGATGAATTCCATCAGAAATGAGGTATCGCGAGTGATTAATATAAGTTGTATGAACTTGTTTCGCAATCGAGCTAAAATAAATTTTTACAATGTAAAGAAGAAATGATCAGCTCTTCAGTTGGATGCAGTTGCCGATAAGTGTGTACCTGTAGTGAACATATTGTAATTGCTGTCACGGTAAACACCTTCAACTACTTTGATCAGGTAAATTTGCCGAATGAAAGTCGCACTTTGGAGGCAAGCTGACGCTTTGACATAACCAGTGTGTTTAAAGTCGCTGACTTGTATACCACTGTAACCTATCATCACTGATGGTCACGGGTTCAAGCCCTGCGTGAGTTGCTGTTTCTTACAGGGTGGTTGGTGCTGCTGCACCAAGTACTGATTAACCACTGGAGCCTGCCCAGGAAAGGTTTTGTAGGTTAGGTAAACTGCCCGTCAGCGATATATCCCAAACTGGTGCTGATGAAGTGATGAAGGCGTAAAACCTGAACAAACAAACACACTCATAAACCTGAACAAACAAACAAACTCATAAACCTGAACAAACAAACAAACTCATAAGCCTGAACAAACAAACAAACTCATAAACCTGAACAAACAAACAAACTCATAAACCTGAACAAACAAACAAACTCATAAACCTGAACAAACAAACAAACTCATAAACCTGAACAAACAAACAAACTCATAAACCTGAACAAACAAACAAACTCATAAACCTGAACAAACAAACAAACTCATAAGCCTGAACAAACAAACTCATAAACCTGAACAAACAAACAAACTCATAAACCTGAACAAACAAACAAACTCATAAACCTGAACAAACAAACAAACTCATAAACCTGAACAAACAAACTCATAAGCCTGAACAAACAAACAAATTCATAAACCTGAACAAACAAACAAACTCATAAACCTGAACAAACAAACAAACTCATAAACCTGAATGATTTCATTTACATTGTTTGTGTTGGAAACATTTATTGATACATGTACAATGAGAGACATCTCTAATTTTCTATTACCTCCCTTGGCAGATAAAGTCTGACTTATTCCAAAATGTGAATAGGTCCTTTTAGTTAGAATCCTTTGTTTTTATTATTGTTCCCTAACCAGATGTTGCGGTATGATAAATGTGATTATATCCAAATCGTGTTAATTAACTGATAACATTCTTTTACAAATAAGTACTCATTGCATATACTGTAGGAGATATATCGAGATATAGTAATTTAATAATCGTATAAAGCCATTGTGGAATAACTTTGCTAGCATGTTGTGCAAAGGAAATAACGATAAAAACAGAGGAAAACACTTAATAGGACCTATCTACTTTTAGGTAGTATACAGGGGCAGTAACTCACCGATAAAAACAGAGAAAAACACTTAATAGGACCTATCTACTTTTAGGTAGTATTCAGGGGCAGTAACTCACCGTTAAAAACATCTACTTTTAGGTAGTATTCAGGGGCAGTAACTCATTGTTTATGTGTTTACAGCTGAGGAACCAGTAACACCAATGTTGCCCCCGATTGGACTGAAAGCCATTGTCTTATCAGCACACACCATCGTGCTTACATGGACAGATAACTCTCTGGGAAAGATACAACGTATTACTGACAACAGATATTATACAATCAGGTAATTAGTTCCATCCTGATACACTGCTATATACACTGCTATATACACTGCTATATACACTGCTATATGGCCAATATGCGTATGCTTCCCGTATGGGTTAGATAGAAATATGTATTATAGAGTTAAATGAGGGTGCTGCAGATGGCTCAAAACGCAAGTGTACAGAGCCCGTATATCCAGGTATATGGGAGTGTATGGAGCCCGTATATCCAGGTATATGGGAGTGTACAGAGCCCGTATATCCAGGTATATGGGAGTGTATGGAGCCCGTATATCCAGGTATATTGGAGTGTACAGAGCCCGTATATCCAGGTATATTGGAGTGTACAGAGCCCGTATATCCAGGTATATTGGAGTGTACAGAGCCCGTATATCCAGGTATATTGGAGTGTACAGAGCCCGTATATCCAGGTATATGGGAGTGTACGGAGCCCGTATATCCAGGTATATGGTAGTGTACGGAGCCCGTATATCCAGGTATATGGGAGAGTATGGAGCCCGTATATCCAGGTATATGGGAGTGTATGGAGCCCGTATATCCAGGTATATGGGAGAGTATGGAGCCCGTATATCCAGGTATATGGGAGTGTACAGAGCCCGTATATCCAGGTATATGGGAGAGTATGGAGCCCGTATATCCAGGTATATGGGAGTGTACGGAGCACCTCATCGCGGCTCAAAATGCACCCTGCCCCTTTTCTCACCAACCCTGCCCCTTTTCTCACCCACCCCTTTTTCTACTCTAGAATAAACTCTAATTCTGCAGTTGTGTGGTTTACGGAACATATTCTTTTTCTGTTCTATAATTGTGAGTTCTAAGAGCTGGCTGTTTGATTAGCGCAGTGGTTAGCACGCTCAATTCTCACCAATGCAACACAGGTTCGATCCTCGGACCCGGAAGTATATGAGATGGTACGGTGGTCGCAAGATCGGACAGGTGGGTTTTCTCCGGGTACTCCGGTTTCCTCCCACATGAATGACCACATTTACGCTTTCATCCGCGCCAACATGAGTGATTAACCCTTTCAACACCACAGACCTCTAAATAGGCTTACAAAAAGTGTAGATCCAGATGAGCCGGCTCGTGACGAACCGTCTCATCAGGATCTGCACTTTTTGCCAGTGATATGACTATTTTTAGACATAATTACCCATTTTGATAAATGAACTTATCCAAATGTGATTTTCTGATTCCTTTATTGGTTTATGAATATCATATCATGGACCAGTCCATGTGAGTTACTTGGTGTTGAATGGGTTAATATAATTCTTTAAAACTTGCTTCATAATCGTTGTAAAATAAAAAAAGTTTAAACTAAGAGCTGTTTGCTTTCCCTGTGAATAGGTCCACCTCGATCCCTGGTAGAGGGAAGTACAAGTACTCGAACAGCACGGAACTCGTGCGCCACATTGATGACCTGAAGCCGGATACGCTGTACGAGTTCAGTGTCCGGGTATTCAAGGGACGCAGGAAGAGCACATGGTCCATGGCCGTATCCAACAGAACCCAGGAAGCCGGTACGTGTTTTAATTCGTGAGTCCGCCTCCGTGGTCGAGTGGTTGCGGTCGCTGACTTGTATACCACTGTAACCTATCATCACTGATGGTCACGGGTTCGAGCCCGCTCCGACCGTGTTTCATTTATATGAAAAAGTTGGCAGTTTCTTACGGAGGTTGGTGCACCCAAGTGGTTAACCGCTGGAGCCTGCCCAGGAAAGGTGTTGTTAGGTAAACTGCCCGCCGGCGATATAGCCCAAAATGGTGCTGATGCAGGCGTAAAACCCGAAATATAATAATAATAATTTAATTTGTGCTTTAATTCTTTTCACACGTTACATGAAAATTATTAATAAGTTTATGCTGGCCACATTAATTTTCACAACTTAGTTGATTATTCGAGAGGGAAAAAAACCCATTTTCTTGTTTGCTTCGGCTGTTTGATTAGCACAGTGGTTAGCACGCTCGCTTCTCACCAATGCAAACCGGGTTCGATCCTCAGACCGGGAAGTATGTGATATGGTGTTCGTAAGATCGGACATGTGGGTTTTCTCCTGGTGATCCGGTTTCGTCCTACACGAATGGCCAACGAGAGTGATTAATATAAGTTGTTAAAACATGTTTCGAAATTATTAAGTCGCAATAAATGAAGTTTTATGTATTTTTGGTTATTATGTTCCATTATATTTAGAAAAAGATAGATTAGACCTTACGTAAGTTGATTGATTTTCTGCACATTTTAGCTCCTGGTTCAATCCCACGTGATTTGACCCCTGTGGCAGTGGAAGGGGCCCCGCTTTCGGTAACCCTTAACTGGCAGCCGCCACAGAAGCCATTTGGACAAATAACAGGTACTTGTTTTCATTAGTGATTTGTGGTTGCTAGCTTGCATTTACTAACAGTTGTATCGAAGATTGAGGTTGCTAGCTTGCATTTACTAACAATGGTATGGAAGATTGTGGTTGCTAGCTTACATTTACTAACAATGGTATTGAAGATTGAGGTTGGTAGCTTGCATTTACTAACAGTTTTATTGAAGATTGAGGTTGCTAGCTTACATTTACTAACAGTTTTATTGAAGATTGAGGTTGCTAGCTTACATTTACTAACAATGGTATTGAAGATTGTGGTTGGTAGCTTGCATTTACTAACAATGGTATGGAAGATTGAGGTTGCTAGCTTGCATTTACTAACAGTTGTATCGAAGATTGAGGTTGCTAGCTTGCATTTACTAACAATGGTATTGAAGATTGTGGTTGCTAGCTTGCATTTACTAACAATGTTATTGAAGATTGTGGTTGCTAGCTTGCATTTACTAACAATGGTATTGAAGATTGTGGTTGGTAGCTTGCATTTACTAACAATGGTATGGAAGATTGAGGTTGCTAGCTTGCATTTACTAACAGTTGTATCGAAGATTGAGGTTGCTAGCTTGCATTTACTAACAATGGTATTGAAGATTGTGGTTGCTAGCTTGCATTTACTAACAATGTTATTGAAGATTGTGGTTGCTAGCTTGCATTTACTAACAATGGTATTGAAGATTGTGGTTGGTAGCTTGCATTTACTAACAATGGTAACAAAGGAGAGGACAATCATAAGCTATACAGCTTTCTGTCCAATTCCTTATATCAGTTGTTGTAAATAATCATGTATTGACAGAAAATAAATATGTTTAAACTAACAATGGTATTGAAGATTGAGGTTGCTAGCTTGCATTTACTAACAATGGTATTGAAGATTGTGGTTGCTAGCTTGCATTTACTAACAATGGTATTGAAGATTGAGGTTGCTAGCTTGCATTTACTAACAATGGTATTGAAGATTGTGGTTGCTAGCTTGCATTTACTAACAATGGTATTGAAGATTGAGGTTGCTAGCTTGCATTTACTAACAATGGTATTGAAGATTGAGGTTGCTAGCTTGCATTTACTAACAGTTGTATTGAAGATTGAGGTTGCTAGCTTGCATTTACTAACAATGGTATTGAAGATTGTGGTTGCTAGCTTGCATTTACTAACAGTTGTATTGAAGATTGAGGTTGCTAGCTTGCATTTACTAACAGTTGTATTGAAGATTGAGGTTGCTAGCTTGCATTTACTAACAGTTGTATTGAAGATTGAGGTTGCTAGCTTGCATTTACTAAGTGGAATTCGTGAACATTCGTGTTTAGAGCGTTTGCTTCAGGTGTGAGAGGCCCAGAGTTTGCGCCCTCTTTAGCCATTACGGTTGTGCCCTATAGTTAGGCAATAATACAGATATTAATCAACAAGTTATGCAATAACAAACATATTAATCAACAAGTTATGCAATAACAAACATATTAATCAACAAGTTAGGCAATAACAAATGTATTATTCAACAAGTTATGCAATAACAAACATATCAATCAACATGTTATGCAATAACAAACATATTAATCAACAAGTTAGGCAATAACAAATGTATTATTCAACAAGTTATGCAATAACAAACATATCAATCAACATGTTATGCAATAACAAATGTATTATTCAACAAGTTATGCAATAACAAACATATCAATCAACATGTTATGCAATAACAAATGTATTAATCAACATGATGTTGCAACCCGATAGGACGATTTGAATGAAATGTCACAAGCCCTACTCTCTATGAAAAATATTACACATTTGTTATCTGCTCATTTCGTCTATAGCATGCTAAATGTTAATCAGCCAATTAGCACATGTACTAAGCAGAAAGCTTTTTGATTTCCAAACTTGCATGATATTATTCCTTCTGACCTCTATTAACCCATTCAACCCCAAGTAACTGACATGGACTGGTCCATTCATCCCCAAGTAACTGACATGGACTGGTCCATTCAACCCCAAGTAACTGACATGGACTGGTCCATTCAATCCCAAGTAACTGACATGGACTGGTCCATTCAACCACAAGTAACAGACATGGACTGGTCCATTCAACCACAAGTAACTGACATGGACTGGTCCATTCAACCCCAAGTAACTGACATGGACTGGTCCATTCAACCACAAGTAACTGACATGGACTGGTCCATTCAACCACAAGTAACTGACATGGACTGGTCCATTCAACCCCAAGTAACTGACATGGACTGGTCCATTCAACCCCAAGTAACTGACATGGACTGGTCCATTCAACCACAAGTAACTGACATGGACTGGTCCATTCAACCCCAAGTAACTGACATGGACTGGTCCATTCAACCCCAAGTAACTGACATGGACTGGTCCATTCAACCCCAAGTAACTGACATGGACTGGTCCATTCAACCCCAAGTAACTGACATGGACTGGTCCATTCAACCACAAGTAACTGACATGGACTGGTCCATTCAACCACAAGTAACTGACATGGACTGGTCCATTCAACCCCAAGTAACTGACATGGACTGGTCCATTCAACCACAAGTAACTGACATGGACTGGTCCATTCAACCACAAGTAACTGACATGGACTGGTCCATTCAACCACAAGTAACTGACATGGACTGGTCCATTCAACCACAAGTAACTGACA
This sequence comes from Archivesica marissinica, assembly GCA_014843695.1. Lineage (NCBI taxonomy): Eukaryota > Metazoa > Mollusca > Bivalvia > Venerida > Vesicomyidae > Archivesica > Archivesica marissinica. Next base: position 17,118,198 of record CM026388.1, read on the forward strand.
TGGACTGGTCCATTCAACCACAAGTAACTGACATGGACTGGTCCATTCAACCACAAGTAACTGACATGGACTGGTCCATTCAACCACAAGTAACTGACATGGACTGGTCCATTCAACCACAAGTAACTGACATGGACTGGTCCATTCAACCACAAGTAACTGACATGGACTGGTCCATTCAACCACAAGTAACTGACATGGACTGGTCCATTCAACCCCAAGTAACTGACATGGACTGGTCCATTCAACCACAAGTAACTGACATGGACTGGTCCATTCAACCACAAGTAACTGACATGGACTGGTCCATTCAACCCCAAGTAACTGACATGGACTGGTCCATTCAACCCCAAGTAACTGACATGGACTGGTCCATTCAACCCCAAGTAACTGACATGGACTGGTCCATTCAACCACAAGTAACTGACATGGACTGGTCCATTCAACCACAAGTAACTGACATGGACTGGTCCATTCAACCCCAAGTAACTGACATGGACTGGTCCATTCAACCCCAAGTAACTGACATGGACTGGTCCATTCAACCCCAAGTAACTGACATGGACTGGTCCATTCAACCCCAAGTAACTGACATGGACTGGTCCATTCAACCCCAAGTAACTGACATGGACTGGTCCATTCAACCACAAGTAACTGACATGGACTGGTCCATTCAACCACAAGTAACTGACATGGACTGGTCCATTCAACCACAAGTAACTGACATGGACTGGTCCATTCAACCACAAGTAACTGACATGGACTGGTCCATTCAACCACAAGTAACTGACATGGACTGGTCCATTCAACCACAAGTAACTGACATGGACTGGTCCATTCAACCCAAGTAACTGACATGGACTGGTCCATTCAACCACAAGTAACTGACATGGACTGGTCCATTCAACACAAGTAACTGACATGGACTGGTCCATTCAACCACAAGTAATGACATGGACTGGTCCATTCAACCACAAGTAACTGACATGGACTGGTCCATTCAACCACAAGTAACTGACATGGACTGGTCCATTCAACCACAAGTAACTGACATGGACTGGTCCATTCAACCACAAGTAACTGACATGGACTGGTCCATTCAACCCCAAGTAACTGACATGGACTGGTCCATTCAACCCCAAGTAACTGACATGGACTGGTCCATTCAACCACAAGTAACTGACATGGACTGGTCCATTCAACCCCAAGTAACTGACATGGACTGGTCCATTCAACCCCAAGTAACTGACATGGACTGGTCCATTCAACCCCAAGTAACTGACATGGACTGGTCCATTCAACCCCAAGTAACTGACATGGACTGGTCCATTCAACCCCAAGTAACTGACATGGACTGGTCCATTCAACCACAAGTAACTGACATGGACTGGTCCATTCAACCACAAGTAACTGACATGGACTGGTCCATTCAACCACAAGTAACTGACATGGACTGGTCCATTCAACCACAAGTAACTGACATGGACTGGTCCATTCAACCACAAGTAACTGACATGGACTGGTCCATTCAACCACAAGTAACTGACATGGACTGGTCCATTCAACCACAAGTAACTGACATGGACTGGTCCATTTAACCCCGAGTAACTGACATGGACTGGTCCATTCAACCACAAGTAACTGACATGGACTGGTCCATTCAACCCCAAGTAACTGACATGGACTGGTCCATTCAACCACAAGTAACTGACATGGACTGGTCCATTCAACCCCAAGTAATTGACATGGACTGGTCCATTCAATCACAAGTAACTGACATGGACTGGTCCATTCAACTCCAAGTAACTGACATTCAACCCCAAGTAACTGACATGGACTGGTCCATTCAACCCCAAGTAACTGACATTCAACCCCAAGTAACTGACATGGACTGGTCCATTCAACCCAAGTAACTGACATGGACTGGTCCATTCAACCCCAAGTAACTGACATGGACTGGTCCATTCAACCCCAAGTAACTGACATGGACTGGTCTATTCAACCCCAAGTAACTGACATGGACTGGTTCATTCAACCCCAAGTAACTGACATGGACTGGTTCATTCAACCCCAAGTAACTGACATGGACTGGTCCGTTCAACCCCAAGTAACTGACATTCAACCCCAAGTAACTGACATGGACTGGTCCATTCAACCTCAAGTAACTGACATGGACTGGTCCATTCAACCCCAAGTAACTGACATGGACTGGTCCATTCAACCCCAAGTAACTGACATGGACTGGTCCATTCAACCCCAAGTAACTGACATGGACTGGTGCATGCTATTTTTAGACCAATAAATTAATAAGAAAATTACCTTTGGACCAGTTCATTTATCAAAATGGGTAATTTTATCTTTAAAATAGTAATAATTATTACTGGCAAAAAGTCTATTTAGAGGCCCGTAGTGTTGAAAGGGTTAAGCAACAACCACCTTCTGTAATTCCCTAATCTGACATGAGACAAGGTTAACTGAACGTAAATTATGCGTATGTGTTTTACGTTTATTTATCGTCGCTACCGGTTGCCCATATGAACGATGCCTCCTGAAGATATTAGTCATTTTAGATTTTGGAGGATAGTTCAATGATACAGACAGAGACCCATTCCAGAGTCTCCTCTGGTTCTTTTACGTGCAGGGTCTAAAGCACAGACACGAGACTTCGGTTTAATGTCCTATCTGAAAGACTGTTAATTTTATTAGGACTACAGATCTGTCTGTAAAATTATGCGTAGCAATTGATTCATGTTTTGTATCCAATTCTCTTATTTGGCTTCAGTCTATAGCTTATAGCTTTAGTTATTTCATGATTGTGTAGCAAATAATCCATACAGTCTGCTTTCTGCTTCTCCTTTTATTCACAGAAGAAGCTAATTACGGCTTTCTTTTAGCATCGAAAACATTTCATAACAAACGGGGAATCACATTTATGAGGATTTCCATTTTCATTTTCACATTTTATTTTTTGTAATATAAATAATATGAATTTAGAATAATTTAGAGGAATTTTCATTTTTTGATCTGTTTGCGATTATTTTCTTACTAACCACAGGCGCTTGAACTCGCAACAATAAATAAAACCTTTAAGGCCCACCCACCCTACCTATAGTCATGCAAATCTAATGTTACCCCACCCACCCTACCTATAGTCATGCAGATCTAATGTTACCCCACCCACCCTACCTATAGTCATGCAGATCTAATGTTATCCCACCCACCCTACCTATAGTCATGCAGATCTAATGTTACCCCACCCACCCTACCTATAGTCATGCAAATCTAATGTTACCCCACCCACCTACCTATAGTCATGCAGATCTAATGTTACCCCACCCATCCTACATATAGTCATGCAGATCTAATGTTACCCCACCCACCCTACCTATAGTCATGCAGATCTAATGTTACCCCACCCACCTACCTATAGTCATGCAGATCTAATGTTACCCCACCCACCTACCTATTGTCATGCAGATCTAAATTGACACTTCTATTTCTCTCAAAGGATCTACAGACTTCCTTGTAGAGTTACTATCATACTATTTAGGTTTCACGCTCCTGTGATCTATGTGTGTTTTAAAAACCTAATGAAAGTTCAAACTCCTGTGTATTAACATCAGGTTCACTTTGTCTTCAAAATGTGTTCTTTCCATTTCTTGTGAAATCGGTATATTGAACCGGTCATGTGCATTATTACCATCTCTCTACTAACCATTCTCTCTCCTCCGCCATGCAGAGCCTGTACAAGGTATAATACCTGTTCTATATGTTGAAACGGTCATGTGCATTATTACCATCTCTCTACTAACCATTCTCTCTCCTCCGCCATGCAGAGCCTGTACAAGGTATAATACCTGTTCTATATGTTGAAACGGTCATGTGCATTATTATCATCTCTCTACTAACCATTCTCTCTCTCCACCATGCAGAGCCTGTACAAGGTATAATACCTGTTCTATATGTTGAAACGGTCATGTGCATTATTATCTCTACTAACCATTCTCTCTCTCTCCACCATGCAGAGCCTGTACAAGGTATAATACCTGTTCTATATGTTGAAACGGTCATGTGCATTATTATCTCTACTAACCATTCTCTCTCTCTCCACCATGCAGAGCCTGTACAAGGTATAATACCTGTTCTATATGTTGAAACGGTCATGTGCATTATTATCATCTCTATACTAACCATTCTCTCTCCACCATGCAGAGCCTGTACAAGGTATAATACCTGTTCTATATGTTGAAACGGTCATGTGCGCTATCATCTCTATACTAACCATTCTCTCTCCTCCACCATGCAGAGCCTGTACAAGGTATAATACCTGTTCTATATGTTGAAACGGTCATGTGCGTTATCATCTCTATACTAACCATTCTCTCTCCTCCACCATGCAGAGCCTGTACAAGGTATAATACCTGTTTTATATGTTGAAACGGTCATGTGCATTATTACCATCTCTACTAACCATTCTCTCTCCTCCGCCATGCAGAGCCTGTACAAGGTATAATACCTGTTCTATATGTTGAAACGGTCATGTGCATTATTACCATCTCTACTAACCATTCTCTCTCCTCCGCCATGCAGAGCCTGTACAAGGTATAATACCTGTTCTATATGTTGAAACGGTCATGTGCATTATTATCATTTCTATACTAACCATTCTCTCTCCTCCGCCATGCAGAACCTGTACAAGGTATAATACCTGTTCTATATGTTGTTCTATACATTGTTGCTAGATATGTGTGTGCATTGTTGTAGTATTTTCTCATTTTTGTAGTGTTATAATATTATGCAAGATATTTTATGCATACGTAATGGTTGTGTTGAACTGAGGGTTATTTTTGAAGGTGTTACATTTTTGAGATTTTATGTGATTGACAATAATTAATTACCTTTTAACCCTTTCAACACCACAGACCTCTATATAGGCTTACAAAAAGTGTAGATCCAGATGAGCCGGCTCGTGACGAGCCGTCTCATCAGGATCTGCACTTTTTGCAAGTAGTATTACTAATTTTAGACAAAATTACCCATCTTGATAAATGAACTGGTCTGAATGTAATTTTCTTATTCATTTATTGGTCTAAGAATATCATGGACCAGTCCATGTCAGTTACTTGGTGTTGAAAGAGTTAATAAAAGCAACAGAATTATACAGAGGCTTGTTGGCCATCCAACCGAGGGGCCTCCGCGGTCGAGTTGTTGCGGTCACCCATGGGCCGAGTGGTTTTGGTTGGGGCCTCCATGTCCGAGTTGACTTCAAAAACACTTGCCCCTCACCACTGCTGTAGGTTTGAATCCACCGTTTTTGAGGGCCCTAAAGAAGATTAGTTCAGAACTAATTAGGTCACCCTCTATAAATAAAGAAATATATCTCTCTATCTACCGTGTGTGTTGAATTCCCTCATGTGAGAAAGCTAATCCAGCTGGCTGTGTAGGAATTCAGTTATTCTACCAGCGTCTGCTCAGGATCTATGTTTGCTATTCAGCCAGTTGTCTTAGCCCCACTATCCTAATAACAAACAGCAATAGAGCCTGATCAGAATGATATGGCACAATGCATTTTGCTCAAGCAATATTTGCGATTATCAGGTTATCGGTTATTGTTGCTTCATTTGAATTATTCAGTCAATAAAGTCACAAACATACATATAGACGTTCCTATTCTTTTGCTGCCTTCATTCAGTGCTTTTTGTGTCTTCAGATTCTTATGTTCTGTGTTTACATTTATGTGCAATTTTTCAGGTCATGTCATTAGGCCTCTGTTCATCTACATTGCATCTATTCATTTTCCTTGTTCTTCACTCTCTGATTTGCATGTTCTTCAGTAACATTTTCTTTTTGATTTTTTGATTCATTTACAAGTTTGAGACACCTTGTTGTAAGCCCATATATTTTCATATGCATTTAGTTATAATCTGTGTGTATAAGATAAAACAACAGTGTGTTTACCATCTTAAAGAAAAAATGGTTTTTAAATTTTAAAAAATGAATAATTTACATAATTATCAAGTATAATTACCGCAAGGAGTCAAATAATGTAGTTATTTGGTTTTTTCAAATAAGTATTAGTTTCTTTTTTAGTTTAATAATATTTTATTGCAACTTTGTTTAGTTTAATAATATTTTATTGCAACTTTGTTTAGTTTAATAATATTTTATTGCAACTTGTTTCCATAACTACTATAATATTCCAATTTAAGAACCATTTTCATCACTCAAATTTTACTAGTTTCTTTAATGTTTTCTAGTGAATTTTACAATTTTCTCAGTGGCATTCTGACATCATCTTTATTTGAATCTGCAAACTTGGTCAAGTTACCATTTACAATTCACTTTTCTATTGACGTTGTTATAAATTCTCTGTGTGCTTCATATAGTGACTGGGTAATATTTCTAAAGTTTGCCAAATTCAGTGTGAGAGGTGTGCCTAAGCAACTCTTTAAGTCTATGTGTTATATTCTGCAACTTGAAAGTGTTAGTTTGAAATTCTAGATACAAATCCCTTGTGATATCACTTGTGTCATCTAGCACTTAACTGTCAGTGGTATCACTTGTGTCATGCATATGATCTAGCACTTAACTGTCAGTGGTATCACTTGTGTCATACATATGATCTAGCGCTTAACTGTCAGTGGTATCATGTATATGATCTAACACTTAACTGTCAGTGGTATCATGTATACGATCTAACACTTAACTGTCAGTGGTATCACTTGTATCATCCATATGATCTAGCACTTAACTGTCAGTGGTATCATTTACGTCTTGCATATGATCTAGCGCTTAACTGTCAGTGGTATCATTTACGTCTTGCATATGATCTAGCGCTTAACTGTCAGTGGTATCATTTACGTCTTGCATATGATCTAGCGCTTAACTGTCAGTGGTATTACTTGTGTCATGCATATGATCTAGCGCTTAACTGTCAGTGGTATTACTTGTGTCATGCATATGATCTAGCGCTCAACTGTCAGTGGTATCACTTGTATCATCCATATGATCTAGCGCTTAACTGTCAGTGGTATCATTTACGTCTTGCATATGATCTAGCGCTTAACTGTCAGTGGTATCATTTACGTCTTGCATATGATCTAGCGCTTAACTGTCAGTGGTATCATTTACGTCTTGCATATGATCTAGCGCTTAACTGTCAGTGGTATTACTTGTGTCATGCATATGATCTAGCGCTTAACTGTCAGTGGTATTACTTGTGTCATGCATATGATCTAGCGCTCAACTGTCAGTGGTATCACTTGTATCATCCATATGATCTAGCGCTTAACTGTCAGTGGTATCATTTACGTCTTGCATATGATCTAGCGCTTAACTGTCAGTGGTACAACCCCTATGATCTAGCGCTCAACTGTCAGTGGTATCAGTATATGATCTAACACTTAACTGTCGGTGGTATCACTTGTGTCATGCATATGCTAGCACTTAACTGTCAGTTGTAACACTTGATCCCATATGATCTAGCACTTAACTGTCAGTGGTATCACTTGTGTCATCCATATGATCTAGCGCTCAACTGTCAGTTGTAACACTTGTGTCATACATCTGATTTACCATGTAGCACTTAACTGTCATGTTTTCTAGGTTATCTCGTGTTTTACACTACGCCCGACGAAGGATGACCTAAACCTGGGTGGTGGAAGGCGTGCTGGGTGAGAAGCTCTCCATGACGATCACAGATCTCACTGCAGATACCACTTACTACTTTAAGTCCAAGCGAGGAATAGTAAAGGATATGGTCCAATGTCGCCTACAAAAAAAACCCCCAAACAAAAAAAAACAAACCCAACACCACAACAAATATATAAACTCCAAAACGTAAGTATTGTGGTAAAGAAAATTGTACAGGATATGGCCCAATGTCACCTACACAAATATATAAAACTCCAAAACGTAAGTATTGTTGGTAAAGAAATTGTACAGGATATGGCCCAATGTCACCTACACAAATATATAAAACTCCAAAACGTAAGTATTGTTGGTAAAGAAATTGTACAGGATATGGCCCAATGTCACCTACACAAATATATAAAACTCCAAAACGTAAGTATTGTTGGTAAAGAAATTGTACAGGATATGGCCCAATGTCACCTACACAAATATATAAAACTCCAAAATGTAAGTATTGTTGGTAAAGAAATTGTACATGATATGGCCCAATGTCACCTACAAAAATATATAAAACTCCAAAACGTAAGTGAGTTGGTCTAGAAATTGTACAGGATATTGTCCAATGTCACCTACCAAAAAGCTATATTAATCTCTGAAACATAAATATAATTTTACGAGAAATTGTCTCCTAACAAATATATTAAACTCTGAAATGTATTTGTCCTTTGCGAGAAATAGGAGAGGGTACGATCCCATGTCCCCTACACAAATATATTAAACTCTGAAATGTATTTGTCCTTTGCGCGAAATAGTAGAGGGTACGATCCCATGTCCCCTACACAAATATATTAAACTCTGAAATGTATTTGTCCTTTGCGCAGAATAGTAGATGGTACGATCCCATGTCCCCTACACAAATATATTAAACTCTGAAATGTATTTTTCCTTTGCGCAGAATAGTAGAGGGTACGATCCCATGTCCCCTACACAAATATATTAAACTCTGAAATGTATTTGTCCTTTGCGCGAAATAGTAGAGGGTACCATCCCATGTCCCCTACACAAATATATTAAACTCTGAAATGTATTTGTCCTTTGCGCGAAATAGTAGAGGGTACGATCCCATATCCCCTACACAAATATATTAAACTATAATTTGCATTTAAGACGTAGCTAGAAAACCCGAGAGATTCTAGAGAAAAAGTTTTTTTTCATATATAAAAACACCCAAGTTTAATGGAAAGAAAATGACCAAGTACGTTTGTGATTCGTAAGCATAACGAAAATGTAATACTGACATTTGGGGTTTAAGACCACTAAATATGCATGTTTGACATACGTGTGTCAGCAAGTTATGAGTATCAGGGTTCATTCTAGGTCAGAATATTTGGGAGAAGTGATAAAGCGCGTGATCGCTTCCTTAAATGGTGTTCTTTAATATACTTCTGCAAAATAGGGTTAAAATGCACAGTACAGCCATTAAATACAACATTTGAATAGAAGGAGTGCTTTATAATGGGCCAGTGGATCATACTAGACAAAATTTGTTTGAAAATCGTAAAAACCAAAAACAAAATTCGCCCACAAACTGATCCCTGGAGTATACTTAATTTTTTATGTCAACACATTCCCAAATTTCTCATTCTAGTCACTGTCTCAAGGTGCTCATGATTAGCGATGAATATGGTGAAGTCAGTAATTGGTTGTTTACAAAATGTGCTATAGGTGTTTATTGTGACAGTCAATAATTGTTTTTTCATAAAAATATTGTTTTTGATGGCTTTTATTTTGAAATATATTCACCTCCCGGTAAATTAAATATTATTTTCAACTTGAATGATTTCAACCTATGTAGGTACATGTATCAAAAGCATAACAATCTTTAAAACTATGTATTAGCTGGATGATTTATGTTTCTCATGAAAAAGGCTTTTAAGCCGAAAATTCGGATATAGAGAGGACAATATATATACATTGTACATTGTGTAATAGATTGAAACATGCATTTATCTGGAGTCCACCTCCGTGGTCGAGTGATTAAGGTCGCTGACTTGTATACCACTGTATCCTATCATCACTGATGGTCACGGGTTCGAGCCCCCTTCAGGCCGTGTCTCATTTATATGAAAAAGTTGGCAGTTTCTTACGGAGGTTGGTGCACCCAAGTACTGGTTAACTGCTGGAGCCTGCCCAGGAAAGGTGTTGTTAGGTAAACTGCCCGCCGGCGATATAGCTCAAAATGGTGCTGATGCAGGCGTAAAATCCGAAATATAATATAACATAACATAACATTTATCTGGAGTAATTGACATCCAAGCGATAAATAATGTGGTATGAGAAAGTATATACAAAATCAAGAAAGACAACTGGTGGTAAAAGTGGATGCTAAAAATAGATTATGCTTTTCCTCATTCAACTGTGTTAACCCCTTAACCTGCCAATCACAACAAATACTCGCTTTTGCAAACAGCATATAGCCAGATCAGACGGAACAGAGCGTGTGTCATCTGATCAGGCTCTATGCTGTTTGCTATTCAGATGGAACAGAGCTTGCCATCTGATCAGGCTCTATGCTGTTTGCTATTCAGATGGAACAGAGCATGTCATCTGATCAGGCTCTATGCTGTTTGCTAATCAGAAGACACAGAGCTTGCCATCTGATCAGGCTCTATGCTGTTTTCTATTCAGAAGACACAGAGCTTGCCATCTGATCAGGCTCTATGCTGTTTGCTATTCAGAAGACACAGAGAATGTCATCTGATCAGGCTCTATGCTGTTTGCTATTCAGACGACACAGAGCTTGCCATCTGATCAGGCTCTATGCTGTTTGCTATTCAGAAGACACAGAGCTTGCCATCTGATCAGGCTCTATGCTGTTTGCTATTCAGAAGACACAGAGAATGTCATCTGATCAGGCTCTATGCTGTTTGCTATCAGACGACACAGAGCTTGCCATCTGATCAGGCTCTATGCTGTTTGCTATCAGACGGCACAGAGCGTGTCATCTGATCAGGCTCTATGCTGTTTGCTATCAGACGGCACAGAGCGTGTCATCTGATCAGGCTCTATACTGTTTGCTATCAGACGGCACAGAGCGTGTCATCTGATCAGGCTCTATACTGTTCATGTATGTATGTTTTCACGTTTATTTATCGTCGCTACCGGTTGCCCATATGAGCGACGCCTCCTGAAGAGATTAGTCATTTTAGATTTTTGATTTTTGGAGGATAGTGCAATGATACAGACAGAAAACCATTCCAGAGTCTCCTCTGGTTCTTTTACGTGCATGGTGTAAAGCACCGACACAAGACCTCGGTTTAAAGTCCCATCTGAAAGACTGTTAATTTTATTAGGGTCAGATGGGGGATCGAACCCTGGATTACCAGTTCAGCGTGTTACCACTGGACTACAGATCTACAGGTCTGATGTTCTGTGTGTTTTTACGTTTATTTATCGTCGCTACCGGTTGCCCATATGAGCGACGCCTCCTGAAGAGATTAGTTATTTTAGATTTTGGAGGATAGTGCATGATACAGACAGAGACCCATTCCAGAATCTCCTCTGGTTCTTTTACGTGCACGGTGTAAAGCACCGACACAAGACCTCGGTTTAACGTCCCATCTGAAAGACTGTTAATTTTATTAGGGTCAGACGGGGGATCGAACCTGCGATCCCTGGATTACCAGTCCAGCGTGTTACCACTGGACTACAGATCCGTCTGATGTTCATTCTATCGACCTGTCTTATATGCGAGTGCAAAGTAGGGGGGGGGGAGTCTTATAGAGCTCCTTATAGAGCTCCTTATATGGTATGAGTATAGATTGAAAGCATCTCATGTAGCCATGACAAAATATCACTCTCATCACACAGTGAATAGGTTTCAGACTTATTAAATTTTATAAATTTAAACTTTATTTATTTTGCAACGATTGCGAAGCAAGTTTTAACAACTTATATTATTCACATTCGTTGGCGCGGATGAAAGCGTAAATGTGGTCATTCGTGTGGGAGGAAACCGGAGTACCCGGAGAAAACTCACCTGTCCGATCTGGCGACCACCATACCATCTCACATACTTCCCAGTCCAAGGATCGAACCCGGGTTGCATTGGTGAGAAGCGAGCGCGCTAACCACTGCGCTAATCGGACAGCCTTATTAATTGGTTTACAATTGCTTATATTGCAGCATACCTGAGAGAGAGGCCCACACGACCACATACAAACCCAGTGGACCCAGGTCAGTACACAGACACTACGGAGAGCAATTGTTGCTCGATTAACATCAATATTTTATAGTTTGTTACCTTGGAAAGTTCCATGACCAAATGAGTTATCTAAATATATTGTTGCCTTGGAAAGTTCCATGACTAGATTATTTATCTAAATATATTGTTACCTTGGAAAGTTCCATGACTAGATTATTTATCTAAATATATTGTTACCTTGGAAAGTTCCATGACCAAATGAGTTATCTAAATATATTGTTACCTTGGAAAGTTCCATGACTAGATTATTTATCTAAATATATTGTTGCCATATCTTTCTGAACATATTTAAATAACAGTGATTTTGAAACATCACGGTCTCTCGTGGCTGTTCTGGAAAATATATGAAGGCTGTCTAATGTCCAAATGTTCCTATCTCTGTCATGTGTATTGTTTTGGCTTCAAATACTCGACAGCTTACATGAGCTATAAATATGTTTCAGGGAAGCCGGGTTACCAGAAGCCCGTGAGTGGAGAAGAGAAAGGTCTGTCCCAGAACGTTATGATAATCATTATAGCGTGCGTCGTCGGGGCAACGTTCTGTATCGTCGTTGCAGTCATTACCGTGTTCCTGTGTCGTCGGAGGGACAATGCAGAGAGAAACAGAAGAATGTAAGTAGAGACGTACCAGATCGCTATCGAGCACAATCCCATCCACGTGTCTGGTACAATCCATCCATGTGTCTGGTACAATCCATCCATGTGTCTGGTACAATCCTTCCATGTGTCTGGTACAATCCATCCACGTGTCTGGTACAATCCTTCCATGTGTCTGGTACAATCCTTCCATGTGTCTGGTACAATCCTTCCATGTGTCTGGTACAATCCATCCATGTGTCTGGTACAATCCATCCACGTGTCTGGTACAATCCATCCATGTGTCTGGTACAATCCCATCCATGTGTCTGGTACAATCCCATCCATGTGTCTGGTCATCCATCCATGTGTCTGGTCATCCATCCATGTGTCTGGTCATCCATCCATGTGTCTGGTCATCCATCCATGTGTCTGGTCATCCATCCATGTGTCTGGTCATCCATCCATGTGTCTGGTCATCCATCCATGTGTCTGGTCATCCATCCATGTGTCTGGTCATCCATCCATGTGTCTGGTCATCCATCCATGTGTCTGGTCATCCATCCATGTGTCTGGTCATCCATCCATGTGTCTGGTCATCCATCCATGTGTCTGGTCATCCATCCATGTGTCTGGTCATCCATCCATGTGTCTGGTCATCCATCCATGTGTCTGGTCATCCATCCATGTGTCTGGTCATCCATCCATGTGTCTGGTCATCCATCCATGTGTCTGGTCATCCATCCATGTGTCTGGTCATCCATCCATGTGTCTGGTCATCCATCCATGTGTCTGGTCATCCATCCATGTGTCTGGTCATCCATCCATGTGTCTGGTCATCCATCCATGTGTCTGGTCATCCATCCATGTGTCTGGTCATCCATCCATGTGTCTGGTCATCCATCCATGTGTCTGGTCATCCATCCATGTGTCTGGTCATCCATCCACGTGTCTGGTCATCCATCCATGTGTCTGGTCATCCATCCATGTGTCTGGTCATCCATCCATGTGTCTGGTCATCCATCCATGTGTCTGGTCATCCATCCATGTGTCTGGTCATCCATCCATGTGTCTGGTCATCCATCCATGTGTCTGGTCATCCATCCATGTGTCTGGTCATCCATCCATGTGTCTGGTCATCCATCCATGTGTCTGGTCATCCATCCATGTGTCTGGTCATCCATCCATGTGTCTGGTCATCCATCCATGTGTCTGGTCATCCATCCATGTGTCTGGTCATCCATCCATGTGTCTGGTCATCCATCCATGTGTCTGGTCATCCATCCATGTGTCTGGTCATCCATCCATGTGTCTGGTCATCCATCCATGTGTCTGGTCATCCATCCATGTGTCTGGTCATCCATCCATGTGTCTGGTCATCCATCCATGTGTCTGGTCATCCATCCATGTGTCTGGTCATCCATCCATGTGTCTGGTCATCCATCCATGTGTCTGGTCATCCATCCATGTGTCTGGTCATCCATCCATGTGTCTGGTCATCCATCCATGTGTCTGGTCATCCATCCATGTGTCTGGTCATCCATCCATGTGTCTGGTCATCCATCCATGTGTCTGGTCATCCATCCACGTGTCTGGTCATCCATCCATGTGTCTGGTCAATCCTTCCACGTGTCTGGTCATCCTTCCACATGTCTGGTCATCCATCCATGTGTCTGGTCAATCCATCCACGTGTCTGGTCATCCATCCATGTGTCTGGTCAATCCATCCACGTGTCTGGTCATCCATCCATGTGTCTGGTACAATCCCATCCATGTGTCTGGTCATCCAACCATGTGTCTGGTCATCCATCCATGTGTCTGGTCATCCATCCATGTGTCTGGTCATCCATCCATGTGTCTGGTACATCCATCCATGTGTCTGGTCATCCATCCATGTGTCTGGTACAATCCATCCATGTGTCTGGTACAATCCATCCATGTGTCTGGTACAATCCATCCACGTGTCTGGTACAATCCTTCCACGTGTCTGGTACAATCCATCCATGTGTCTGGTACAATCCTTCCATGTGTCTGGTACAATCCTTCCATGTGTCTGGTACAATCCATCCACGTGTCTGGTACAATCCTTCCATGTGTCTGGTACAATCCTTCCATGTGTCTGGTACAATCCCATCCACGTGTCTGGTACAATCCCTTCCATGTGTCTGGTACAATCCATCCATGTGTCTGGTACAATCCCATCCAGAAGTTATTACACGTGTGTACATATAAGAAATGATTTAGGTGACTGTATGTGATAAATGTGTATATTACATTGGAAAACATGCACTGTACTGATATCATTGTAATTGCATTAACACCAAGAAAATGTATTTGTAATTTTGGGTATACGAATTCCTAATATTTCAGGGCCAGTATGTATAAAGGATCTCCGCAAAAAGGCAAGGGCCTTCAGCTAAAGGGGCCACCCAAGGGAGACGGTCCGCCCCCTGATCTCTGGATAGATCATGACCATTTAGAGTTGAAGCATATAGGTAGAGATGAGAGAGCCGAATCGTCCATCTCCGTCACATCAACACGCAGAAACTCTCTGAGTAGTGTGCATACAAATAACCAAGGTACGTCAAACTAGAGTAATGTTGGGAAGCTACGTCAAACTATAGTAATGTTGGGAAAGCTACGTCAAACTATAGTAATGTTGGGAAAGCTACGTCACACTATAGTAATGTTGTGAAAGCTACGTCAAACTATAGTAATGTTGTGAAAGCTACATCAAACTATAGTAATGTTGTGAAAGCTACGTCAAACTAGAAACTATAGTAATGTTGTGAAAGCTACGTCAAACTAGAGTAATATTGTGAAAGCTACGTCAAACTATAGTAATGTTGTGAAAGCTACGTCAAACTATAGTAATGTTGTGAAAGCTACGTCAAACTATAGTAATGTTGTGAAAGCTGCATCAAACTATAGTAATGTTGTGAAAGCTTCGTCAAACTAGAGTATTGTTGTGAAAGCTACGTCAAACTAGAGTATGTTGTGAAAGCTACGTCAAACTATAGTAATGTTGTGAAAGCTACGTCAAACTATAGTAATGTTGTGAAAGCTACGTCAAACTAGAAACTATAGTAATGTTGTGAAAGCTACGTCAAACTATAGTAATGTTGTGAAAGCTACGTCAAACTATAGTAATGTTGGGAAGCTACGTCAAACTAGAGTAATGTTGTGAAAGCTACGTCAAACTATAGTAATGTTGGGAAGCTACGTCAAACTATAGTAATGTTGTGAAAGCTACGTCAAACTATAGTAATGTTGTGAAAGCTACGTCAAACTAGAGTAATGTTGGGAAGCTACGTCAAACTAGAGTAATGTTGTGAAAGCTACATCAAACTATAGTAATGTTGTGAAAGCTACGTCAAACTAGAGTATTGTTGTGAAAGCTACGTCAAACTAGAGTATGTTGTGAAAGCTACGTCAAACTATAGTAATGTTGTGAAAGCTACGTCAAACTATAGTAATGTTGTGAAAGCTGCGTCAAACTATAGTAATGTTGGGAAGCTACGTCAAACTAGAGTAATGTTGTGAAAGCTACGTCAAACTATAGTAATGTTGTGAAAGCTACGTCAAACTATAGTAATGTTGTGAAAGCTGCGTCAAACTAGAGTAATGTTGGGAAGCTACGTCAAACTAGAGTAATGTTGTGAAAGCTACGTCAAACTATAGTAATGTTGTGAAAGCTACGTCAAACTATAGTAATGTTGTGAAAGCTACGTCAAACTAGAGTAATGTTGGGAAGCTACGTCAAACTAGAGTAATGTTGTGAAAGCTACGTCAAAC
Source organism: Archivesica marissinica (assembly GCA_014843695.1). Taxonomy (NCBI): domain Eukaryota; kingdom Metazoa; phylum Mollusca; class Bivalvia; order Venerida; family Vesicomyidae; genus Archivesica; species Archivesica marissinica. The sequence continues at coordinate 17,134,465 of CM026388.1, forward strand.
TATAGTAATGTTGTGAAAGCTACGTCAAACTATAGTAATGTTGTGAAAGCTACGTCAAACTAGAAACTATAGTAATGTTGTGAAAGCTACGTCAAACTATAGTAATGTTGTGAAAGCTACGTCAAACTAGAGTAATGTTGTGAAAGCTACATCAAACTATAGTAATGTTGGGAAGCTACGTCAAACTATAGTAATGTTGTGAAAGCTACATCAAACTATAGTAATGTTGTGAAAGCTACGTCAAACTAGAGTAATGTTGGGAAGCTACGTCAAACTAGAGTAATGTTGTGAAAGCTACGTCAAACTATAGTAATGTTGTGAAAGCTACGTCAAACTATAGTAATGTTGTGAAAGCTACGTCAAACTAGAAACTATAGTAATGTTGTGAAAGCTACGTCAAACTATAGTAATGTTGTGAAAGCTACGTCAAACTAGAGTAATGTTGTGAAAGCTACATCAAACTATAGTAATGTTGGGAAGCTACGTCAAACTATAGTAATGTTGTGAAAGCTACATCAAACTATAGTAATGTTGTGAAAGCTACGTCAAACTAGAGTAATGTTGGGAAGCTACGTCAAACTAGAGTAATGTTGTGAAAGCTACGTCAAACTATAGTAATGTTGTGAAAGCTACGTCAAACTTAGAGTAATGTTGGGAAGCTACGTCAAACTATAGTAATACTGGGAAAGCTAGAGCAGAGGTTTATCAGTATTTGCTTGTTTCAGCGGAGGTTTATCAGTATTTACTTGCTTGTTTCAGCGGAGGTTTATCAGTATTTACTTGTTTGTTTCAGCGGAGGTTTATCAGTATTTACTTGCTTGTTTCAGTGGAGGTTTATCAGTATTTACTTGCTTGTTTCAGTGGAGGTTTATCAGTATTTGCTTGTTTCAGCAGAGGTTTATCAGTATTTGCTTGTTTGTTTCAGCGGAGGTTTATCAGTATTTGCTTGCTTGTTTCAGCGGAGGTTTATCAGTATTTACTTGCTTGTTTCAGTGGAGGTTTATCAGTATTTGCTTGTTTCAGCGGAGGTTTATCAATATTTGCTTGTATCAGCGGAGGTTTATCAGTATTTGTTTGTTTCAGTGGAGGTTTATCAGTATTTGCTTGCTTGTTTCAGCGGAGGTTTATCAATATTTGCTTGTATCAGCAGAGGTTTATCAGTATTTACTTGCTTGTTTCAGCAAAGGTTTATCAATATTTGCTTGTATCAGCGGAGGTTTATCAATATTTGCTTGTATCAGCGGAGGTTTATCAGTATTTGCTTGCTTGTATCAGCAGAGGTTTATCAGTATTTGCTTGCTTGTTTCCGTGGAGGTTTATCAGTATTTGCTTGTTTCAGCAGAGGTTTATCAGTATATATTTATCAGTATTTACTTGCTTGTTTCCGTGGAGGTTTATCAGTATTTGCTTGTATCAGCAGAGGTTTATCAGTAGTTGCTTGTTTCAGCAGAGGTTTATCAGTATATATTTATCAGTATTTACTTGCTTGTTTCCGTGGAGGTTTATCAGTATTTGCTTGTATCAGCAGAGGTTTATCAGTATATATTTATCAGTATTTACTTGCTTGTTTCCGTGGAGGTTTATCAGTATTTGCTTGTTTTAGCAGAGGTTTATCAGTATTTGCTTGTTTCAGCGGAGGTTTATCAGTATTTGCTTGCTTGTTTCAGTGGAGGTTTATCAGTATTTGCTTGCTTGTTTCAGCGGAGGTTTATCAGTATTTGCTTGTTTCAGCGGAGGTTTATCAGTATTACTTGCTTGTTTCAGCGGAGGTTTATCAGTATTTGTTTGTTTCAGCGGAGGTTTATCAGTATTACTTGCTTGTTTCAGCGGAGGTTTATCAGTATTTGCTTGTTTCAGCGGAGGTTTATCAGTATTACTTGCTTGTTTCAGCGGAGGTTTATCAGTATCTACTTGCTTGTTTCAGCGGAGGTTTATCAGTATTTGCTTGTTTCAGCGGAGGTTTATCAGTATTTGCTTGTTTCAGCGGAGGTTTATCAGTATTTGCTTGTTTCAGCGGAGGTTTATCAGTATTACTTGCTTGTTTCAGCGGAGGTTTATCAGTATTTGTTTGTTTCAGCGGAGGTTTATCAGTATTTGCTTGTTTCAGCAGAGGTTTATCAGTATTTGTTTGTTTCAGCGGAGGTTTATCAGTATTTGCTTGTTTCAGCAGAGGTTTATCAGTATATATTTATCAGTATTTACTTGCTTGTTTCCGTGGAGGTTTATCAGTATTTGCTTGTTTTAGCAGAGGTTTATCAGTATTTGCTTGTTTCAGCGGAGGTTTATCAGTATTTGCTTGCTTGTTTCAGTGGAGGTTTATCAGTATTACTTGCTTGTTTCAGCGGAGGTTTATCAGTATTACTTGCTTGTTTCAGCGGAGGTTTATCAGTATTTGCTTGCTTGTTTCAGTGGAGGTTTATCAGTATTACTTGCTTGTTTCAGCGGAGGTTTATCAGTATTACTTGCTTGTTTCAGCGGAGGTTTATCAGTATTTGCTTGCTTGTTTCAGTGGAGGTTTATCAGTATTACTTGCTTGTTTCAGCGGAGGTTTATCAGTATTACTTGCTTGTTTCAGCGGAGGTTTATCAGTATTTGCCCAAACAATTGCTTGTTTCAGCGGAGGTTTATCAGTATTACTTGCTTGTTTCAGCGGAGGTTTATCAGTATTTGCTTGTTTCAGTGGAGGTTTATCAGTATTACTTGCTTGTTTCAGCGGAGGTTTATCAGTATTTGCTTGTTTCAGCGGAGGTTTATCAGTATTTGCTTGTTTCAGCGGAGGTTTATCAGTATTTGCTTGTTTCAGTGGAGGTTTATCAGTATTTACTTGCTTGTTTCAGCGGAGGTTTATCAGTATTACTTGCTTGTTTTAGCAGAGGTTTATCAGTATTTGCTTGTTTCAGTGGAGGTTTATCAGTATTTACTTGCTTGTTTCAGCGGAGGTTTATCAGTATTACTTGCTTGTTTTAGCAGAGGTTTATCAGTATTTGCTTGTTTCAGTGGAGGTTTATCAGTATTTACTTGCTTGTTTCAGCGGAGGTTTATCAGTATTACTTGCTTGTTTTAGCAGAGGTTTATCAGTATTTGCTTGTTTCAGTGGAGGTTTATCAGTATTTACTTGCTTGTTTCAGCGGAGGTTTATCAGTATTACTTGCTTGTTTTAGCAGAGGTTTATCAGTATTTGCTTGTTTCAGTGGAGGTTTATCAGTATTTACTTGCTTGTTTCAGCGGAGGTTTATCAGTATTACTTGCTTGTTTTAGCAGAGGTTTATCAGTATTTGCTTGTTTCAGTGGAGGTTTATCAGTATTTACTTGCTTGTTTCAGCGGAGGTTTATCAGTATTTACTTGTTTCAGTGGAGGTTTATCAGTATTTGCTTGTTTCAGCGGAGGTTTATCAGTATTTGCTTGTTTCAGCAGAGGTTTATCAGTATTTGCTTGTTTCAGCGGAGGTTTATCAGTATTTACTTGCTTGTTTCAGCGGAGGTTTATCAGTATTTGTTTGTTTTAGCGGAGGTTTATCAGTATTACTTGCTTGTTTCAGCGGAGGTTTATCAGTATTACTTGCTTGTTTCAGCGGAGGTTTATCAGTATTACTTGCTTGTTTCAGTGGAGGTTTATCAGTATTACTTGCTTGTTTCAGCAGAGGTTTATCAGTATTACTTGCTTGTTTCAGCAGAGGTTTATCAGTATTTGCTTGTTTCAGCAGAGGTTTATCAGTATTTGCTTGTTTCCGTGGAGGTTTATCAGTATTTGCTTGCTTGTTTCAGCGGAGGTTTATCCGTATTTGTTTGTTTCAGCGGAGGTTTATCAGTATTTGCTTGTTTTAGCAGAGGTTTATCAGTATTTGCTTGTTTCAGCGGAGGTTTATCAGTATTACTTGCTTGTTTCAGCGGAGGTTTATCAGTATTACTTGCTTGTTTCAGCGGAGGTTTATCAGTATTACTTGCTTGTTTCAGCGGAGGTTTATCAGTATTACTTGCTTGTTTCAGCGGAGGTTTATCAGTATCTACTTGCTTGTTTCAGCGGAGGTTTATCAGTATTTACTTGTTTCAGCGGAGGTTTATCAGTATTTGCTTGTTTCAGCGGAGGTTTATCAGTATTTGCTTGTTTCAGCGGAGGTTTATCAGTATTTACTTGTTTCAGCGGAGGTTTATCAGTATTACTTGCTTGTTTCAGCGGAGGTTTATCAGTATTACTTGCTTGTTTCAGCGGAGGTTTATCAGTATTACTTGCTTGTTTCAGCGGAGGTTTATCAGTATTACTTGCTTGTTTCAGCAGAGGTTTATCAGTATTTACTTGCTTGTTTCAGCAGAGGTTTATCAGTATTACTTGCTTGTTTCAGCGGAGGTTTATCAGTATTACTTGCTTGTTTCAGCGGAGGTTTATCAGTATTACTTGCTTGTTTCAGCGGAGGTTTATCAGTATTACTTGCTTGTTTCAGTGGAGGTTTATCAGTATTACTTGCTTGTTTCAGCGGAGGTTTATCAGTATTACTTGCTTGTTTCAGCGGAGGTTTATCAGTATTACTTGCTTGTTTCAGCGGAGGTTTATCAGTCCGGGAGTGAGGCAGAGGAACGTCTACTACCCCCCAACTATCATCAACTCACCAACTCACAACAACGAAATATCATACGTCCCAAACCATTAAAGCTTCCAGTAGATACACAGTCTGTGCAGAGAGAACGTAAGTCAATGTCTTACATCCCAAACCAGTAGATACACAGTCCCTGCAGAGAGAATGTAAGTCAATGTCTTACATCCCAAACCAGTAGATACACAGTCCCTGCAGAGAGAACGTAAGTCAATGTCTTACATCCCAAACCAGTAGATACACAGTCTGTGCAGAGAGAACGTAAGTCAATGTCATACATCCCAAACCAGTAGATACACAGTCTGTGCAGAGAGAACGTAAGTCAATGTCTTACATCCCAAACCAGTAGATACACAGTCCCTGCAGAGAGAATGTAAGTCAATGTCATACAACCCAAACCAGTAGATACACAGTCCCTGCAGAGAGAATGTAAGTCAATGTCGTACATCCCAAACCAGTAGATACACAGTCCCTGCAGAGAGAACGTAAGTCAATGTCGTGCGTCCCAAACCAGTAGATACACAGTCCCTGCAGAGAGAACGTAAGTCAATGTCATACATCCCAAACCAGTAGATACACAGTCCCTGCAGAGAGAACGTAAGTCAATGTCGTGCGTCCCAAACCAGTAGATACACAGTCCCTGCAGAGAGAACGTAAGTCAATGTCATACATCCCAAACCAGTAGATACACAGTCCCTGCAGAGAGAACGTAAGTCAATGTCATACAACCCAAACCAGTAGATACACAGTCCCTGCAGAGAGAACGTAAGTCAATGTCATACATCCCAAACCAGTAGATACACAGTCCCTGCAGAGAGAATGTAAGTCAATGTCATACATCCCAAACCAGTAGATACACAGTCCCTGCAGAGAGAATGTAAGTCAATGTCATACATCCCAAACCAGTAGATACACAGTCCCTGCAGAGAGAATGTAAGTCAATGTCATACATCCCAAACCAGTAGATACACAGTCCCTGCAGAGAGAATGTAAGTCAATGTCATACATCCCAAACCAGTAGATACACAGTCCCTGCAGAGAGAATGTAAGTCAATGTCATACATCCCAAACCAGTAGATACACAGTCCCTGCAGAGAGAATGTAAGTCAATGTCATACATCCCAAACCAGTAGATACACAGTCCCTGCAGAGAGAATGTAAGTCAATGTCATACATCCCAAACCAGTAGATACACAGTCCCTGCAGAGAGAATGTAAGTCAATGTCATACATCCCAAACCAGTAGATACACAGTCCCTGCAGAGAGAATGTAAGTCAATGTCATACATCCCAAACCAGTAGATACACAGTCCCTGCAGAGAGAATGTAAGTCAATGTCATACATCCCAAACCAGTATATACACAGTCCCTGCAGAGAGAACGTAAGTCAATGTCATACAACCCAAACCATTAACTCTTTCACCTCCAATGTCGCATAAAACCGCCTTTGCAAAAAGCCAAGAACTTGATCAGGCTGAACAGAAGTTCCGTCTGATCAAACTTAAGTTTATTGTTAATATGGCAGAGCAATCTAGCTACTGGCCTCCGATTTAATCCATCTGTTCTTGTATATTAATGTTACAACATGATGTAGATAAAGGTGCAATCTAGCTACTAGCCTCCAATTTACTCCATCTGTTCTTGTATATGATGTAGATAAAGGTGCAATGTTTGTTTCCTATCAAGTTATTGTTTGTTCACTTCAGCTGTTGCAACTGTGTCGGCCTACCCCAATGGCAATATCATGGCACGCTACACTCCTGCTCCAAACCGGCCGCCCAGCCCCTCCGAGGAATCCGGTGTGATTCCCATGCGTCCGGTGTACCCTAGGACACAGTACCAGATGCAGTATGCAGCTCAGGGGCCACCAAGGGTTAACGCAGGGGACATATCAAATACTTCAAGTAAGTGTACAGTAAAACTTCTACTAACGCCCAACTCTAATAAGCGGTCACCTCCAGTAAGCGGTCACCTCCAGTAAGCGGTCACCTCCAGTAAGCGGTCACCTCCAGTAAGCGGTCACCTCCAGTAAGCGGTCACCTCCAGTAAGCGAGCCAGTTCATGTCCTCCCAAGAGATTTTCCTATATATTTGACCTCTATTTGACGGTCACTTCTCTGACCCGGTCAACGGTCACCTCTCTGACCCGGTCAACGGTCACCTCTCTGACCCGGTCAACGGTCACCTCTCTGACCCGGTCAACGGTCACCTCTCTGACCCGGTCAACGGTCACCTCTCTGACCCGGTCAACGGTCACCTCTCTGACCCGGTCAACGGTCACCTCTCTGACCCGGTCAACGGTCACCTCTCTGACCCGGTCAACGGTCACCTCTCTGACCCGGTCAATGGTCACCTCTCTGACCCGGTCAACGGTCACCTCTCTGACCCGGTCAACGGTCGGTCGAAACGGCCAAAATACGATCAATATTTCTCTGAGAAACTGTCATTTTCTTCGAGAAACTGCTATTTTCGCAGATTAAATAAAGACATTATCTACACCGGAAACTGTTGAAAACGAAAGTAGATTATGCAAATTACCCTGACATTCTATTTCTTCAATAAAACGGGACTTGCGGTCGGCAGATTATCTGCTCAATTACTGGATCAACGGCCAATGTTTTCTTTTCTTCAGAGGATAAACAGATTTACACTTTACTTTAAACCCGAGATCTCATTGATCCATTGAAAGAAAAGTAAACATTCTTTTCACATGTTGATTCGCTGGTTCCTAAATCAACGATTCATCAATTTGGCGTTGTATAATAAGCGTGGTAAGATTTGTCACACCTTGTGCATAAATGTAAACAAATGTGTCACACCTTGTGCATAAATGTAAACAAATGTGTCACACCTTGTGCATAAATGTGAACAAATTTGTCACACCTTGTGCATAAATGTAAACAAATTTGTCACACCTTGTGCATAAATGTAAACAAATGACCATTTATGGGAAGGAAATGGCTTGTTTGAAGGTTTTTGAGAAAAACTTTTATCATTATCGCCTTCGTTAATCGATTCTTTTATTTTATTCATGTTCCAGGGATTGACATTAGTAAATAATATGGGTAATTATTGAGTCTTGAGGCCTGATTTCATTCGTTTGTATTAATTGTTAGCTACTGCAAATCTAGAAATGATAAAATATTGGTTGTTATTGCAAATCATTATATCTTCAAAAATACGAAAGTGCAGACACTCGGGTAGCAAAAAAGTTTGGGGCCAGAAGGACCCAGATACAGCAGACATTAAAGAGGAATTGTGAGATCACGGAAAACTAAGTCAATAACCTGTGAATAAACAACACAAATGTATACAACATAAATATAAACAACACAAATGTATACAACACAAATATAAACAACACAAATATAAACAACACAAATGTATACAACACAAATGTATACACAAATGTATACAACATAAATATAAACAACACAAATGTATACAACACAAATATAAACAACACAAATGTATACAACACAAATATAAACAACACAACTGTATACAACATAAATATAAACAACACAAATGTATACATAAAGATTTAGTCAAGTTGGGTGATCAACGTTAGACATTTTTGTCTGTTGTGAGTTCCCTCCGTTAAAAGGTCACCTCCAGTAAACAGCCAAAAATGGCCCTTTCCCCTCACTGGCTGCTCAAGGGAGGTTTTACTGTATATTGAATACAACCCCATTTACACAATGTATCACAACAATCAGGGACCACCAAGGGGTTAACTAACGCAGGGATATAGCATAAGGATGTATCAAATAACTTAATATAAGTGAATATTAACCCTTTCCTTCATAGAGATTTAGGTTAATATACTATTATATCTCCATAAAAACGACAGCCATTTAGCTATCATGCAGTGGATAAGTGGTCGCCATATCTATCCCACCTCCATAGATATTACTGGGACTACATGAGATTTAGGTAATATACTATTATATCTCCATAAAAACGACAGCCATTTAGCTATCATGCAGTGGATAAGTAGTCACCATATCTATCCCCCCTCCATATATATTACTGGGACTACATGAGATTCTGGCCTTTATTATGAACATTGGTTTGGCTACTACATTGTCAGTGTATGTCATATTGGTAATGGCGTCAAGATGTGCTTCTATGAGGGAATGGGTTAATGAACATTGGTTTGGCTACTACATTGTCAATGTATGTCATATTGGTAATGGCGTCAAGATGTGCTTCTATGAGGGAAAGTGTTAATGAACATTGGTTTGGCTACTACATTGTCAATGTATGTCATATTGGTAATGGCGTCAAGAGGTGTTTCTATGAGGGAAAGGGCTAATGAACATTGGTTTGGCTACTACATTGTCAATGTATGTCGTATTGGTAATGGCGTCAAGAGGTGTTTCTATGAGGGAAAGGGTTAATGAACATTGGTTTGGCTACTACATTGTCAATGTATGTCATATTGGTAATGGCGTCAAGAGGTGCTTCTATGAGGGAAAGGGTTAATGAACATTGATTTGGCTACTACATTGTCAATGTATGTCGTATTGGTAATGGCGTCAAGAGGTGCTTCTATGAGGGAAAGGTTAATGAACATTGATTTGGCTACTACATTGTCAATGTATGTCATATTGGTAATGGCGTCAAGAGGTGTTTCTATGAGGGAAAGGGCTAATGAACATTGGTTTGGCTACTACATTGTCAATGTATGTCGTATTGGTAATGGCGTCAAGAGGTGTTTCTATGAGGGAAAGGGTTAATGAACATTGGTTTGGCTACTACATTGTCAATGTATGTCATATTGGTAATGGCGTCAAGATGTGCTTCTATGAGGGAAAGGGTTAATGAACATTGGTTTGGCTACTACATTGTCAATGTATGTCGTATTGGTAATGGCGTCAAGAGGTGCTTCTATGAGGGAAAGGGTTTATGAACATTGGTTTGGCTACTACATTGTCAATGTATGTCATATTGGTAATGGCGTCAAGAGGTGCTTCTATGAGGGAAAGGGTTAATGAACATTGGTTTGGCTACTACATTGTCAATGTATGTCATATTGGTAATGGCGTCAAGATGTGCTTCTATGAGGGAAAGGGTTAATGAACATTGGTTTGGCTACTACATTGTCAATGTATGTCATATTGGTAATGGCGTCAAGATGTGCTTCTATGAGGGAAAGGGTTAATGAACATTGGTTTGGCTACTACATTGTCAATGTATGTCATATTGGTAATGGCGTCAAGATGTGCTTCTATGAGGGAAAGTGTTAATGAACATTTGTTTGGCTACTACATTGTCAATGTATGTCATATTGGTAATGGCGTCAAGATGTGCTTCTATGAGGGAAAGTGTTAATGAACATTGGTTTGGCTACTACATTGTCAATGTATGTCATATTGGTAATGGCGTCAAGATGTGAGTCTATGACGGAAAGGGTTAAATACAAATCTTAGTTTCAGGTATAATAGTCTGTGTCCCCATTACCATCCATACTTGCGTATAATGCGCTCTCACCTACTGCCCTACTTTGGTCATGAAATCTGTGTGGTTTGGCAAGCACTCACTTTCGTATAGACGGGTTGATAAAATGGACACCAGACCATGCATAAATTGCATGTTGAAGAAATTTTCTAAAAAAAATAATTTTGTTTAAAAATGTTGTTAGCGCTCCCTTATAAGACTGGAAGCCATTTTGAGGCCATGATCTGGTGGTAAAAAAATGCGTCTTATAGGCGAGTATGGACGGTTATAATTTTTCACATTTAACTTTGCTATTAACAATACTGTGTTTTGTTTGACAGTGCATGGAGGCTACCCCATAGAGTACAGCTGTAAGTAAACACTTTGTGAGCTTTTCCCAATCCTACATACTCACTCTTTCTTAAAGACTTATCCTTGAGTTGCTTTCCTGTGCCACTCTTTCTTAAAGACATATCCTCGAGTTGCTTTACTGTGCCACTCTTTCTTAAAGACATATCCTTGAGTTGCTTTCCTGTACATTTCATCTCTAGTGCAAACTGCTATTTGACGTGGATTTTGTAACACTGTCCAGTTACATGCCATCCACAACTACAGGGACGAGTGTGCCACACCATGCATAGTTTTCAGATATTTCATAAGAGAATTATCTGAATTAATGTTCATCCGAAATGTGTTCACCATATAATGGAATCTTCTGCCTAGCATCTTCATGCCAAAAAAAGGCACAGAAAAATGTTAAAAACTCGAATTTTTTAAATTTTCTTCAAAATTTCATACAAAAATTCAGGGTCGGGAGATAAAAAAACTGGGTTGGTTGGGAAACCGTAAACAGGTTGTTTTTTTTGGCCTTGAGCTATTTTAGTAACAAATCATCACAATGGACTGCTTGTGGAAGTCGTGATAGCGCAATGGAAGTCGTGATAGCGCAGTGGATGCGCGTTCGCTTCAGGTCCGGAGTTCGAGCCCCGCTGGAGCCGTTACGATTGTGCCCTTAGGAAAGGCATTTAAATTCCACATTGCCTCTTCTCTCTCCCTCGTGGCGATGGATTCCACCAGGAATTAGGTCTCGAGAGTGATTAATATAAGTTGAAAGAACTTGTTTCGCAATTGAGCTAAAATAAATTTGTATAAACTAATGGACTGCTTTATATCATTCTTACCAAAATTTAAATACGGTGTACATTTGTTACCAGTTTGTCTTTTCAAAGCGAGGTTCGCTTCACGCCCAGCTGAACGATTGTACACTTAGGCAAGGTATTTAAATTCCACATTGACTCATCTCTCTCCCTCGTGGCGATGGATTCCATCAAACATGAGGTCTCGAAACTGAAATTAATGCAAGTTATAAAAACTTGTTTCGCAATCGAGCTAAAATAAATTTGTATGAACTAAAATCTACTTCTCTTTATTCATCTCATCTGAACCATAATTTGCTAAGAAAAATCTTCAAACTTACAACTGCACACCGATGTGTTTGTGACTTGAGATGCACAGTGAATACTCGAGGATGCGTCTTGGAACATTTGTTTCCGGTGCATATTTGAATTACACGTGTAGGTAGTCTCTATAGTTGTGTGTCACAGTCGAACTGTCAGATTTGTGAGTTGTGTAGGTAGTCTCTATAGTTTGTGTGTCACAGTCGAACTGTCAGATTTGTGAGTTGTGTCACATATATTGTTTCATTTTTTTAGCATGTCCTGTCTGGTTATTATGTGAATATTTAGAGTGTATTTTCTCATACTGTGGATGCCATTCTCCTTGCTTACCATCATCCTCCTCATCATCATCATCATCATCATCATCCGCCACTGCTGCCGCATCCTCCTCATCATCATACCTTTCTGCATCATCATCCTCAGCAACCTCCTCCTCATCATCATTTGCATCATCCTCAATATTCTCAGCAACCTCCTCATCATCATCATTTGCATCATCCTCAATATTCTCAGCAACCTCCTCCTCATTTGCATCATCCTCAATATTCTCAGCAACCTCCTCCTCATCATCCTCAATATTCTCAGCAACCTCCTCCTCCTCCTCATTTGCATCATCCTCAATATTCTCAGCAACCTCCTCCTCCTCTGCATCCTCCTCAATATTCTCAGCAACCTCCTCCTCCTCATTTGCATCATCCTCAATATTCTCAGCAACCTCCTCCTCCTCATCATTTGCATCATCCTCAATATTCTCAGCAACCTCCTCCTCAATATCATTTGCATCATCCTCAATATTCTCAGCAACCTCCTCCTCATCATCATTTGAAACCTCCTCATCATCATTTGCATCATCCTCAATATTCTCAATATTCTCAGCAACATCCTCCTCAATATGCTCATCCTCCTCCTCATCATTCGCAACATCCTCATCATTATTATCAACATCATCATCATCATTATCAACATCCTCATCATTAACTTCTTCTCTCACAATGGTGCTATGTTATTCTCATATTTTGTAACACACGTAGTATATTTTTTATTTTGTAACAGGCTTTTTGATTGGTCCATTTCTTTGTGGTTGCATGGTTCCCTTCAGTTTTATGTTTGACCATTATTACAGATCGGCTGGTACCATGTACAGAGGAAGAAGATCATTGTCATGCTGAAGCTTTTGATGAGCAGTACATGAACCGAGTGGGCTATGGCATGTATCATTACTCCGCCTTTGTTTTAATCATCTGTTCAGGGATTTCAATGTCAGATTGCTACCATTATCCCCGCCTCCCCTTCATTACCATTATCCCCGCCTCCCCTTCATTACCATTATCCCGGTCTCCCCTTCATTACCATTATCCCCGCCTCCCCTTCATTACCATTATCCCCGCCTCCCCTTCATTACCATTATCCCCGCCTCCCCTTCATTACCATTATCCCCCGCCTCCCCTTCATTACCATTATCCCCGCCTCCCCTTCATTACCATTATCCCCGCCTCCCTTTCATTACCATTATCCCCGCCTCCCCTTCATTACCATTATCCCCGCCTCCCCTTCATTACCATTATCCCATGCCTCCCCTTCATTACCATTATCCCCGCCTCCCCTTCATTACCATTATCCCCGCCTCCCTTTCATTACCATTATCCCTGCCTCCCCTTCATTACCATTATCCCCGCCTCCCCTTCATTACCATTATCCCATGCCTCCCCTTCATTACCATTATCCCTACCCCCTTATTACATTACCATTATCCCTGCCTCCACTTCATTACCATTATCCCTGCCTCCCCTTCATTACCATTATCCCCGCCTCCCCTTCATTACCATTATCCCCGCCTCCCCTTCATTACCATTATCCCCGCCTCCCCTTCATTACCATTATCCCTGCCTCCCCTTCATTACCATTATCCCCGCCTCCCCTTCATTACCATTATCCCTGCCTCCCCTTCATTACCATTATCCCCGCCTCCCCTTCACTAAGCTGTTCAGGGATTTCAATGTCAGATTGCTACCATTATCCCCGCCTCCCCTTCATTACCATTATCCCCGCCTCCCCTTCATTACCATTATCCCCGCCTCCCCTTCACTAAGCTGTTCAGGGATTTCAATGTCAGATTGCTACCATTATCCCTGCCTCCCCTTCATTACCATTATCCCCGCCTCCCCTTCATTACCATTATCCCCGCCTCCCCTTCATTACCATTATCCCCGCCTCCCCTTCATTACCATTATGCTCGCCTCACCTTCATTACCATTATCCCCGCCTCCCCTTCATTACCATTATCCCTGCCTCCCCTTCATTACCATTATCCCCGCCTCCCCTTCATTACCATTATCCCCGCCTCCCCTTCATTACCATTATCCCTGCCTCCCCTTCATTACCATTATCCCCGCCTCCCCTTCACTAAGCTGTTCAGGGATTTCAATGTCAGATTGCTACCATTATCCCCACCTCCCCTTCATTACCATTATCCCCGCCTCCCCTTCACTAAGCTGTTCAGGGATTTCAATGTCAGATTGCTACCATTATCCCCGCCTCCCCTTCATTACCATTATCCCTGCCTCCCCTTCATTACCATTATCCCCGCCTCCCCTTCATTACCATTATCACCGCCTCCCCTTCATTACCATTATCCCCGCCTCCCCTTCATTACCATTATCCCTGCCTCCCCTTCACTAATCTGTTCAGGGATTTCAATGTCAGATTGCTACCATTATCCCCACCTCCCCTTCATTACCATTATCCCCGCCGCCCCTTCATTACCATTATCCCCGCCTCCCCTTCACTAATCTGTTCAAGGATTTCAATGTCAGATTGCTACCATTATCCCCGCCTCCCCATCACTAATCTGTTCAGGGATTTATCATTTCATACACTGGGATTTAACATTTCATACACTGGGATTTAACATTTCATACACTGGGATTTAACATTTCATACACTGGGATTTAACATTTCATATACTGGGATTTAACATTTCATACACTGGGATTTAACATTTCATACACTGGGATTTAACATTTCATACACTGGGATTTAACATTTCATATACTGGGATTTAAAATTTCATACACTGGGATTTAACATTTCATATACTGGGATTTAACATTTCATATACTGGGATTTAACATTTCATACACTGGGATTTATCATTTCATACACTGGGATTTAACATTTCATACACTGGGATTTAACATTTCATACACTGGGATTTAACATTTCATACACTGGGATTTAACATTTCATACACTGGGATTTAACATTTCATATACTGGGATTTAACATTTCATATACTGGGATTTAACATTTCATACACTGGGATTTAACATTTCATACACTGGGATTTAACATTTCATACACTGGGATTTAACATTTCATACACTGGGATTTAACATTTCATACACTGGGATTTAACATTTCATACACTGGGATTTAACATTTCATACACTGGGATTTAACATTTCATACACTGGGATTTAACATTTCATACACTGGGATTTAACATTTCATACACTGGGATTTAACATTTCATACACTGGGATTTAACATTTCATACACTGGGATTTAACATTTCATACACTGGGATTTAACATTTCATATACTGGGATTTAACATTTCATACACTGGGATTTAACATTTCATACACTGGGATTTAACATTTCATATACTGGGATTTAACATTTCACACACGGGGATTTAACATTTCATACACTGGGATTTAACATTTCATACACTGGGATTTAACATTTCATACACTGGGATTTAACATTTCATACACGGGGATTTAACATTTCATACACTGGGATTTAACATTTCATACACGGGGATTTAACATTTCATACACTGGGATTTAACATTTCATACACTGGGATTTAACATTTCATATACTGGGATTTATGTTTCATACTTTATTATTTGCTTTGTTTATGTTTCATTGTTCTTTGCATTATTTTATTTTAAAGCAACACTATAATGGAAAGGAAGAATTTTGGTGCAAATACTTACAGAAATAAATTTCCATAGTGTTTAACCCTTTCAACACCACAGACCTCTAAATAGGCTTACAAAAAGTGTAGATCCAGATGAGCCGGCTCGTGACGAGCCGTCTCATCAGGATCTGCACTTTTTGCCAGTGATATGACTATTTTTAGACATAATTACCCATTTTGATAAATGAACTTGTCTAAATGTGATTTTCTGATTCATTTATTGGTTTATGAATATCATGGACCAGTTCATGTGAGTTACTTGGTGTTGAATGGGTTAAACAAATCCAAATCAAATAAATGTAGCTCAGTCATACACGTAAATTGTTTATCTAGCACCGTCGTACACGTAAATTGTTTATCTAGCACCGTCGTATATGTAAATTGTTTATCTAGCACCGTCGTACACGTAAATTGTTTATCTACCTCCGTCGTACACGTAAATTGTTTATCTAGCACCAATGTGCACGTAAATTGTTTATCTAGCGCCGTCGTACATGTAAATTGTTTATCTAGCTCCGCCGTACACGTAAATTGTTTATCTAGCACTGTCGTACACGTAAATTGTTTATCTAGCACCGTCGTTCACGTAAATTGTTTATCTAGGTCCGCCGTACACGTACATTGTTTATCTAGCACCGTCGTACACGTAAATTGTTTATCTAGCACCGTCGTACATGTAAATTGTTTATCTACCTCCGTCGTACATGTAAATTGTTTATCTAGCGCCGTCGTACACGTAAATTGTTTATCTAGCACCGCCGTACACGTAAATTGTTTATCTAGCACTGCCGTACACGTAAATTGTTTATCTAGCTCCGTCGTACACGTAAATTGTTTATCTAGCACCGTCGTACACGTAAATTGTTTATCTACCACCGTCGTACACGTAAATTGTTTATCTACCTCCGTCGTACACGTAAATTGTTTATCAACAAACGTATGCAAACAATAGTGAAGTTTGTGCCGATAGAGAGCGATGCGTTCCGACTATACGCAGGGCGTGGCAAACCGATTCAGTAATGTCATACTTTCATTTTCAGTTTGTTATTGTGCAAAAAACATTGAAAATAGTTATGCAAATTATACGTAGTGGCAGCGTTACCTGTATGTAAAATTTCAAATTTTGTAATAATGTTTATTCCATACGATATAGTGTCTTAACATTTACAGTGAAACCCCTTAAAACCGGTACCCCTCTAAGCTGGAATTCCCTCGAAAACGTTACACATCAGACTCCATATTACTTACTTGAACAGATTTTACACACACCCTGTATATCGGACTCCAGATTACTTACTGGAACAGATTTTACACACACCCTGTATATCGGACTCCAGATTGCTTACTGGAACAGATTTTACACACACCCTGTATATCGGACTCCAGATTACTTACTGGAACAGACTTTACACTCACCCTGTATATCGGACTCCCGATTACTTACTGGAACATATTTTACACACACCCTGTATATCGGACTCCAGATTACTTACTGGAACAGATTTTACACTCACCCTGTATATCGGACTCCAGATTGCTTACTGGAACAGATTTTACACATACCCTGTATATCAAACTCCAGATTGCTTACTGGAACAGACTTTACACACACCATGTATGTATATCAAGAGCCCTATTTACTCATCACAAGTACCAAGCCTTAGTTGTCTGCTATTTTCAACTAAATAGAGAATAAAATCTTGGCTTTGCAGTTTTGGAACGTGTATACATGTACGTCCTTTCCAGTGACATATAGCTAATTAATCCTTTGCAGTGCCTATTTGAATGACTGGCTTTCTATGGACAGCTTTAACCCATAACCTGCCGAATAAATTGGGACAGAATACGCAAACAACATAGATCCAGATCTTGTTTGCTATTCAGATTTAAGAGTTTTAGCTCCACTATCTGAATAGCAAACAACATAGAGTCTGATCTGACGGCACGTTCTGTGTCGTCTGATCTGGCTCTATGATGTTTGGAAAAGTGACTTTAGTCGTGATTGGCAGGTTACGGGTTAATGAACACTATCCTTTCATGTATGTTCACCAGCTTTCTTGGCTGTGGCTTATCATTGCTTGCTTGGCTTGTGTGAGGTTATCATTCATACCAACTTGAAAGTTGTGGTAGCGGCCGTGCGCATTCACATCATGTCTAGAGAAGGCAGGCTGCGGCCGTGCGCATTCACATCATTTCTAGAAGGCAGGCTGCGGCTGTGTGCATTCACATCATTTCTAGAAGGCAGGCTGCGGCTGTGTGCATTCACATCATTTCTAGAAGGCAGGCTGCGGCTGTGTGCATTCACATCATTTCTAGAAGGCAGGCTGCGGCCGGGCGCATTCACATCATGTCTAGAGGGCAGGTTGTGACCGTGTGCATTCACATCATGTCTAGAAGGCAGGCTGTGGCCGTGTGCATTCACATCATGTCTAGAAGGCAGGCTGTGGCCGTGTGCATTCACATCATGTCTAGAAGGCAGAATGTGTCCGGGCGCATTCACATCATGTCTAGAAGGCAGAATGTGTCCAGGCGCATTCACATCATGTCTAGAGAAGGCAGGCTGTGGCCGTGTGCATTCACATCATGTCTAGAAGGCAGGCTGTGGCCGTGTGCATTCACATCATGTCTAGAAGGCAGGCTGTGGCCGTGTGCATTCACATCATGTCTAGAAGGCAGGCTGTGGCCGTGTGCATTCACATCATGTCTAGAAGGCAGAATGTGTCCGGGCGCATTCACATCATGTCTAGAAGGCAGCCTGTGGCCGTGTGCATTCACATCATGTCTAGAAGGCAGGCTGTGGCCGTGTGCATTCACATCATGTCTAGAAGGCAGAATGTGTCCGGGCGCATTCACATCATGTCTAGAAGGCAGGCTGTGGCCGTGTGCATTCACATCATGTCTAGAAGGCAGACTGTGGCCGGGCGCATTCACATCATGTCTAGAAGGCAGCCTGTGGCCGTGTGCATTCACATCATGTCTAGAAGGCAGGCTGTGTCCGTGTGCATTCACATCATGTCTAGAAGGCAGGCTGTGGCCGTGAGCATTCACATGTCTAGAAGGCAGGCTGTGTCCGGGTGCATTCACATGTCTAGAAGGCAGGCTGTGTCCGTGCGCATTCACATCATGTCTAGAAGGCAGCCTGTGGCCGGGCGCATTCACATCATGTCTAGAAGGCAGGCTGTGGCCGGGCGCATTCACATCATGTCTAGAAGGCAGGCTGTGTCCGGGCGCATTCACATCATGTCTAGAGAAGACAGGCTACTTCACTGCAGCATTCCGAACATGTCCAGAAGGCAGGCTACTTCACTGCAGCCATGCGCATTCCGAACATGTCCAGAAGACAGGCTACTTCACTGCAGCCATGCGCATTCCAAACATGTCCAGAAGACAGGCTACTTCACTGCAGCCATGCGCATTCCGAACATGTCCAGAAGACAGGCTACTTCACTGCAGACATGCACATTCCGAACATGTCCAGAAGACAGGCTACTTCACTGTAGCCATGTGCATTCCGAACATGTCCAGAAGACAGGCTACTTCACTGTAGCCATGTGCATTCCGAACATGTCCAGAAGACAGGCTACTTCACTGTAGCCATGCACATTCCGAACATGTCCAGAAGACAGGCTACTTCACTGTAGCCATGTGCATTCCGAACATGTCCAGAAGACAGGCTACTTCACTGTAGCCATGCACATTCCGAACATGTCCAGAAGACAGGCTACTTCACTGTAGCCATGTGCATTCCGAACATGTCCAGAAGACAGGCTACTTCACTGTAGCCATGCACATTCCGAACATGTCCAGAAGGCAGGCTACTTCACTGTAGCCATGTGCATTCCGAACATGTCCAGAAGGCAGGCTACTTCACTGTAGCCGTGCGCATTCCAAACATGTTTAGATGCAAACTATATCGAGCCGGGCAGTATACATCTCTGCGGACGTACGCATTCACAATGTCCAGAAGGCAGTATACATCTGCGTCCGTACGCATTCACAATGTCCAGAAGAGACTACTGTAAAATACTAATACTAATTTCGCGAACACTTTATTTTGCAATTTTAACGATTTTGAACATTTTCAATTAATTTGTGGAGTTTTAAATTTGTTCATCCGTGATGTATCGCGAACATTTAAGGCGACTGCTTATGTAGATTGCTTATAATTAGGGATGGCAACGAACGTCCGAATATTCGAATATTAAAACCATATTCGAATATTAAAAAAAAAATTCAAATCAAATTTTAATCAATTGCAGTTAAATGATAACTTAAAAGGGTATGTATGTTTGTTTAAATTTCAGTCAATTAAGTTTCGAAAACAAACAATGACCCGAAGGTGCGAAATGTCATCGCGATTTGGCTCCAAATAACAAAGGAGGGTGATGGCATGTTGTTCACACCTTACAGGGGTCACTAATTGATTAATGCAGTATATTTGACGGGACACAAACTGAGAAGCATTTGTTTTACAGGTACTAACTGTAGTGGAAATCGAAAGTTGGAGAAATTTGCGAATATTCGTTCGGAAGATCATCCAAATATTCGAATATCACAATCACCATTCGTTGCCATCCCTACTTATAATGGTATTGACTTTCAAAATGTGAATGTAGGATTTCATATACCAGTCATCCATGCTCCTGAATTGACATTTCTATGTCATTGTAGTCAATACTAAACGCTTGATACTGTCGTTATTCGGTATATTACGCATGTATGTCGACCCTGTTTACATAAAAAATTTATGTCAACAAACCGCGTATACGACGCTTGTCTGTTAGTTGAAATACTCAGAGGCAAATATTTGGAAAAGAATTATAACATATTAATAGGAAATTACATTCTGTATAAATTTGCGTTTTCACTGATGTAGTGTCGCTTTAAGAATGGTTGGCTTGTTTTCGTCACATTTTATTCATTAATTCCTGTCTCATCATACCATGCTTGCTGATTGTAGGTGGATTTAGCACACCCTCCCATCATGGCTCTCTAACCCGCCGGCATAAAATCCGAACCCCACTGACCGGGATAGCTACCCCAGTGAAGCATATGTCATCTACCGACATATCTAACTCTGATCATCATTGCGGTACCTTTAGTCGGAAGGGTTCCCCTCTTCGAAGCTTTAGTGTTCCGGAGCCCCCGGGCTCCGGGCGAACTAGCACTCCCAAGCATATAGGTAAACTGGTAGCCTGGTGGAGGGATTCTTCTCCCTTGATGCACATATTTATACCCTCCCCATAACACTTTGGTGGTGAAGTAACGGTGGTGGTAGCGCTAGATGATTTTACCCGCAGTTTATAGCATACCATTAGCATGACTATATCATCTATCATTAACCCATTCTCCTATACATGTAGTATTTAAATGTACACATTTATCTAACCCATTCTCCTATACATGTAGTATTTAAATGTACACATTTATCTAACCCATTCTCCTATACATGTAGTATTTAAATGTACACATTTATCTAACCCATTCTCCTATACATGTAGTATTTAAATGTACACATTTATCTAACCCATTCTCTCATACATGTAGTATTTAAATGTACACATTTATCTAACCCATTCTCCTATACATGTAGTATTTAAATGTACACATTTATCTAACCCATTCTCCTATACATGTAGTATTTAAATGTACACATTTATCTAACCCATTCTCTCATACATGTAGTATTTAAATGTACACATTTATCTAACCCATTCTCTCATACATGTAGTATTTAAATGTACACATGTATCTAACCATTTCTATACATGTAGTATTTAAATGTACACATTATCTAACCCATTCCCCATACATGTAGTATTTAAATGTACACATTTATCTAACCCATTCTCTATACATGTAGTATTTAAATGTACACATTTATCTAACCATTCTCCCATACATATAGTATTTAAATGTACACATTTATCTAACCCATTCTCCTATACATATAGTATTTAAATGTACACATTTATCTAACCCATTCTCCCATACATGTAGTATTTAAATGTACACATTTATCTAACCCATTCTCCTATACATGTAGTATTTAAATGTACACATTTATCTAACCCATTCTCCTATACATGTAGTATTTAAATGTACACATTTATCTAACCCATTCTCCCATACATGTAGTATTTAAATGTACACATTTATCTAACCCATTCTCCCATACATGTAGTATTTAAATGTACACATTTATCTAACCCATTCTCCTATACATGTAGTATTTAAATGTACACATTTATCTAACCCATTCTCCTATACATGTAGTATTTAAATGTACACATTTATCTAACCCATTCTCTCATACATGTAGTATTTAAATGTACACATTTATCTAACC
>CM026388.1:17157288-17194788 GCA_014843695.1 Archivesica marissinica
TTTAAATGTACACATTTATCTAACCCATTCTCCTATACATGTAGTATTTAAATGTACACATTTATCTAACCCATTCTCCTATACATGTAGTATTTAAATGTACACATTTATCTAACCCATTCTCCTGTACATGTAGTATTTAAATGTACACATTTATCTAACCCATTCTCCTATACATGTAGTATTTAAATGTACACATTTATCTAACCCATTCTCCTATACATGTAGTATTTAAATGTACACATTTATCTAACCCATTCTCTCATACATGTAGTATTTAAATGTACACATTTATCTAACCCATTCTCTATACATGTAGTATTTAAATGTACACATTTATCTAACCATTCTCCTATACATGTAGTATTTAAATGTACACATTTATCTAACCCATTCTCCTATACATGTAGTATTTAAATGTACACATTTATCTAACCCATTCTCCTATACATGTAGTATTTAAATGTACACATTTATCTAACCCATTCTCCCGTACATGTAGTATTTAAATGTACACATTTATCTAACCCATTCACTCGTACATATAGTATTTAAATGTACACAGTTCTCTAACATCCCTTCCATGTATTAATTAAATTGTACACAGTTCTCTAACATCCCTTCCATGTATTAATTAAATTGTACACAGTTCTCTAACATCCCTTCCATGTATTAATTAAATTGTACACAGTTCTCTAACATCCCTTCCATGTATTAATTAAATTGTACACATTTCTCTAACATCCCTTCCATGTATTAATTAAATTGTACACATTCTCTAACATCCCTTCTGTACACATTTCTCTAGCAGATTCTCCTTACATGTGCATGTATTCATTCTTTAAAGTGTACACTTAGTAGAACAGACACCGGCTGTTAATTAGAACAGAGATTGATGGTTTATTAGAACAGAGATTGATGGTTAGAACAGAGATTGATGGTTAATTAGAACAGAGATTGACGGTTAATTAGAACAGAGATTGACAGTTAATTAGAACAGAGATTGGCTGTTAATTAGAACAGACACCGACTGTTAATTAGAACAGAGATTGACGGTTAATTAGAACATAGATTGACGGTTAATTAGAACAGAGATTGATGGTTAATTAGAACAGAGATTTACAGTTAATTAGAACAGAGATTGACGGTTAATTAGAACAGAGATTGACAGTTAATTAGAACAGAGATTGACAGTTAATTAGAACAGAGATTGACAGTTAATTAGAACAGAGATTGACAGTTAATTAGAACAGAGATTGATGGTTAATTAGAACAGAGATTGACAGTTAATTAGAACAGAGATTGATGGTTAATTAGAACAGAGATTGACAGTTAATTAGAACAGAGATTGATGGTTAATTAGAACAGAGATTGATAGTTAATTAGAACAGAGATTGATGGTTAATTAGAACAGAGATTGATGGTTAATTAGAACAGAGATTGACAGTTAATTAGAACAGAGATTAATGGTTAATTAGAACAGAGATTGACAGTTAATTAGAACAGAGATTGACAGTTAATTAGAACAGAGATTGACAGTTAATTAGAACAGAGATTGACAGTTAATTAGAACAGAGATTGACGGTTAATTAGAACAGAGATTGACAGTTAATTAGAACAGAGATTGACAGTTAATTAGAACAGAGATTGACAGTTAATTAGAACTAGACACTGGCTGTTAATTAGAACAGAGATTGACAGTTAATTAGAACAGAGATTGACAGTTAATTAGTACAGAGATTGACAGTTAATTAGAACAGAGATTGACAGTTAATTAGAACAGAGATTGACAGTTAATTAGAACAGAGATTGACAGTTAATTAGAACAGTTATTGACAGTTAATTAGAACAGATATTGACAGTTAATTAAAACAGTTGAACACCAGACCAGCTTTGGCAGACATATGTAACACAAATGCTTTCTTGAATGTGTGAATATTTATAGATTTTAACAAGATAGTAACCCATATTTAACCTGATAAAGGCTTGAATGCATCGTTAAATTCATTGTAAACTTCAGTAAGTGCTAGAATGCATGGAAGATGGTTTTAAGAAATCTGAACAATATTCTTGGACACGAGTACTGAGTATCTGCTGTCTCTATTTTCAGTGAAACCTCAGCAGACAGCCGTACCTTATAAGAAAGCTGCTCCCATATCGAGCGGGCCAATCAAGCCACGTGCGATGATGGCTCCTAAATCGGCACCAGATGTGCTACAGACAACCAAAGATGAGAAAGATGTCGAGGTATGCAAGGAAGACTTATTTATTTAACTAAATCTGTTTCTTTTAGTCAGTTCTGGCGTGCACCGTTATTTCCAAATAGGTTTTTTTTATATTTCAAGGTTTTTTTATATTTCAAGTGTAATTATCCCAGCCGATCCGAAGGATCTCGGAGGGGATATTGGTTTGGTATTGTCCGTCTGTGTGTCCGTACGCACACACTAACATGTACTTATGTGCCTAAGAGAACAATAGATATATGGTTTAGTGGTCTAGGGTTAGCTGCTATGTGGCTAGGAGAACAATAGATCTATTGTCTTGTGGTCTATGGTTAGCTGCTATGTGGCTAGGAGAACAATATATCTATTGTCTAGTGGTCTAGGGTTAGCTGCTATGTGGCTAGGAGAACTATATATATATTGTCTAGTGTTAGCTGCTATGTGGCTAAGAGAACAATATATCTATTGTCTAGTGTTAGCTGCTATGTGGCTAGGAGAACAATAGATATATTGTCTTGTGGTCTAGGGTTAGCTGATATGTGCCTAGGAGAACAATAGATATATTGTCTTGTGGTCTAGGGTTAGCTGTTATGTGGCTAGGAGAACAATAGATATATTGTCTTGTGGTCTAGGGTTAGCTGCTATGTGGCTAGGAGAACAATAGATCTATTGTCTTGTTGTTTAGGGTTAGAGCTATGTGGCTAGGAGAACTATTGTCTTATGGTCTAGGGTTAGCTGCTATGTGGCTAGGAGAACTATTGTCTTGTGGTCTAGGGTTAGCTGCTATGTGGCTAGGAGAACTATTGATCTATTGTCTTGTGGTCTAGGGTTAGCTGCTATGTGGCTAGGAGAACTATTGGTATATTGTCTTGTGGTCTAGGGTTAGCTGCTATGTGGCTAGGAGAACAATAGATCTATTGTCTTGTGGTCTAGGGTTAGCTGCTATGTGGCTAGGAGAACTATTGATCTATTGTCTTGTGGTCTAGGGTTAGCTGCTATGTGGCTAGGAGAACAATAGATATATTGTCTTGTGGTCTAGGGTTAGCTGCTATGTTGCTAGGAGAACAATAGATATATTGTCTTGTGGTCTAGGGTTAGCTGCTATGTGGCTAGGAGAACAATATATCTATTGTCTTGTGGTCTAGGGTTAGCTGCTATGTGGCTAGGAGAACTATTGATCTATTGTCTTGTGGTCTAGGGTTAGCTGCTATGTGGCTAGGAGAACAATAGATATATTGTCTTGTGGTCTAGGGTTAGCTGCTATGTTGCTAGGAGAACAATAGATATATTGTCTTGTGGTCTAGGGTTAGCTGCTATGTGGCTAGGAGAACAATATATCTATTGTCTTGTGGTCTAGGGTTAGCTGCTATGTGGCTAGGAGAACTATTGATCTATTGTCTTGTGGTCTAGGGTTAGCTGCTATGTGGCTAGGAGAACTATTGTCTTGTGGTCTAGGGTTAGCTGCTATGTGGCTAGGAGAACAATAGATCTATTGTCTTGTGGTCTAGGGTTAGCTGCTATGTGGCTAGGAGAACTATTGTCTTGTGGTCTAGGGTTAGCTGCTATGTGGCTAGGAGAACAATATATCTATTGTCTTGTGGTCTAGGATTAGCTGCTATGTGGCTAGGAGAACTATTGTCTTGTGGTCTAGGGTTAGCTGCTATGTGGCTAGGAGAACTATTGTCTTGTGGTCTAGGGTTAGCTGCTATGTGGCTAGGAGAACGATATATATATTGTCTAGTGGTCTAGGGTTAGCTGCTATGTGGCTAGGAGAACTATTGTCTTGTGGTCTAGGGTTAGCTGCTATGTGGCTAGGAGAACAATAAATCTATTGTCTTGCTGTCTAGGGTTAGCTGATATGTGGCTAGGAGAACTATTGTCTTGTGGTCTAGGGTTAGCTGCTATGTGGCTAGGAGAATGATAGATATATTGTCTAGTGGTCTAGGGTTAGCTGCTATGTGGCTAGGAGAACTATTGTCTTGTTGTCTAGGGTTAGCTGCTATGTGGCTAGGAGAACTATTGTCTTGTGGTCTAGGGTTAGCTGCTGTGGCTAGGAGAACAATAGATATATTGTCTGGTGGTCTAGGGTTAGCTGCTATGTGGCTAGGAGAACAATAGATCTATTGTCTTGTGGTCTAGGGTTAGCTGCTATGTGGCTACGAAAACTATTGTCTCGTGGTCTATGGTTAGCTGCTATGTGGCTAGGAGAACAATAGATCTATTGTCTTGTTGTCTAGGGTTAGCTGCTATGTGGCTAGGAGAACTATTGTCTTGTGGTCTAGGGTTAGCTCTATGTGGCTAGGAGAACTATTGTCTTGTGGTCTAGGGTTAGCTGCTATGTGGCTAGGAGAACAATATATCTATTGTCTTGTTGTCTAGGATTAGCTGTGGAAGTCGTGATAGCGCAGTGGATGTGCGTTCGCTTCAGGTCCGGAGTTCGAGCCCCGCTGGAGCCGTTACGATTAAGCCCTTAGGCAAGGCATTTAAATTCCACGTTGCCTCTTCTCTCTCCCTCGTGGCGATGGATTCCATCAGGAATGAGGTCTCGAGAGTGATTAATATAAGTTTAAGAACTTGTTTCACAATCAAGCTAATATAAATTTGTATAAACTAGGGTTAGCTGCTATGTGGCTAGGAGAACTATTGTCTTGTTGTCTAGGGTTAGCTGCTATGTGGCTAGGAGAACTATTGTCTTGTGGTCTAGGGTTAGGTGCTATGTGCTAGGAGAACTATTGTCTTGTGGTCTAGGGTTAGGTGCTATGTGGCTAGGAGAACTATTGTCTTGTGGTCTAGGGTTAGCTGCTATGTGGCTAGGAGAACTATTGTCTTGTGGTCTAGGGTTAGCTGCTATGTGGCTAGGAGAACTATTGTCTTGTGGTCTAGGGTTAGCTGCTATGTGGCTAGGAGAACAATAGATTATTGTCTTGTGGTCTAGGGTTAGCTGCTATGTGGCTAGGAGAACTATTGTCTTGTGGTCTAGGGTTAGCTGCTATGTGGCTAGGAGAACTATTTGTGGTTGGGTTTTTGGTTGGTTAGCTGCTATGTGGCTAGGAGAACTAGATATATTGTCTTGTGGTCTAGGGTAGCTGTATGTGCTAGGAGACAATAGATTATTGTCTTGTGGTGGGTTAGCTGTTGTGTGGTTTTTGTTGTTGTGTTGTTGTATGTGGCTAGGAGAACATGATTATTGTCTTGTGGTCTAGGGTTAGCTGCTATGTGGCTAGGAGAACAATAGATCTATTGTCTTGTGGTCTAGGGTTAGCTGCTATTTGGCTAGGAGAACAATAGATATATTGTCTTGTGGTCTAGGGTTAGCTGCTATTGGCTAGGAGAACTATGTCTGTGGTCTAGGGTTGCTGTATGTGGCTAGGAGAACATATCATTTGTGGTCTAGGGTTAGCTGCTATGTGGCTAGGAGAACTATTGATCAATTGTCTTGTGGTCTAGGGTTAGCTGCTATGTGGCTAGGCGAACTATTGATCAATTGTCTTGTGGTCTAGGGTTAGCTGCTATGTGGCTAGGAGAACTATTGATCAATTGTCTTGTGGTCTAGGGTTAGCTGCTATGTGGCTAGGAGAACAATATATATATTGTCTAGTGGTCTAGGGTTAGCTGCTATGTGGCTAGGAGAACAATAGATCTATTGTCTTGTGGTCTAGGGTTAGCTGCTATGTGGCTAGGAGAACTATTGATCAATGTCTTGTGGTCTAGGGTTAGCTGCTATGTGGCTAGGAGAACTATTGATCAATTGTCTTGTGGTCTAGGGTTAG
Organism: Archivesica marissinica; assembly: GCA_014843695.1. Classification (NCBI taxonomy): domain Eukaryota; kingdom Metazoa; phylum Mollusca; class Bivalvia; order Venerida; family Vesicomyidae; genus Archivesica; species Archivesica marissinica. Next base: position 17,163,281 of record CM026388.1, read on the forward strand.
CTGCTATGTGGCTAGGAGAACAATAGATATATTGTCTTGTGGTCTAGGGTTAGCTGCTATGTGGCTAGGAGAACAATACATATATTGTCTAGTGGTCTAGGGTTAGCTGCTATGTGGCTAGGAGAACAATAGATATATTGTCTAGTGGTCTAGCTGCTATGTGGCTAGGAGAACAATAGATATATTGTCTAGGGTTAGCTGCTATGTGGCTAGGAGAACAATAGATATGAAATTGAAAATATTTATCATAAATAGTATGCAGGTGCATGTATAACTGTCGTCCGGATCAGGTTAATAACACCAGAGTTATGGTCCTTTAATTGATTAAATAACTTTGCTATGACTAAGTAACCTCTGTAATGCTTGGGAATGTTTGTAGTTTCATTCCTTCATTTTCAGAAGTCTTGTCAGTACAGAGGAACTAACAGCTGAAATGCTTTGGAATATTTGTAGTTTCATTCCTTCATTTTCAGAAGTCTGTCAGTACAGAGGAACTAACAGCTGAAATGGCGAATCTGGAAGGACTCATGAAAGACTTGAATGCAATTACACAGCAGGACTTTGAGTGTTAGCATTAGGGTAACCAGCTTAATGTAGGCACCAAATGATGACAAACATCAGTTAGCGAACACTGAATTTACTGAACGGTTAATATACTTCGGTGAAATGGTGATGATTTTGTCATTGTTATAGGAGTGGGTATTTATCAGTTAGCGAACACTTAATTTATAGGAAAGCAGAACGTGCTTGGAAAGTGTTAAAATATACGAGGTGATTGACAGTTAATTCTTGGAAATGAAGAGATTTGGATACAAAGTTACAATTGGAATAGGTATATTCAGGCAAAAATAGCGGTTAACATACTTCGGTGAAGATTTTGTCATTGTTACGCAGTATAGGAGTGGGTATTTGAAGGTTGAAAGATAACACTATATACTAGGGAGCTGGTACCTGCGACTCATTGTTCATTTTTACGCAGTGTAGGAGTGGGTATTTGAAGGTTGAAAGATAAACTATATACTAGGGAGCTGGTACCTGCAACTCATTGTTACGCAGTATAGGAGTGGGTATTTGAAGGTTGAAAGATAACACTATATACTAGGGAGCTGGTACCTGCAACTCATTGTTACGCAGTATAGGAGTGGGTATTTGAAGGTTGAAAGATAACACTATATACTAGGGAGCTGGTACCTGCAACTCATTGTTACGCAGTATAGGAGTGGGTATTTGAAGGTTGAAAGATAACACTATATACTAGGGAGCTGGTACCTGCAACTCATTGTTCATTTTCCGGAGAATATAGCGGTTATATTGTCATTATTTAACCCGTTTCATTCTGGATAAAAGCTTTTGCAAACAACATAGAGCCTGATCAGACGGCACGTTCCATATATCTTAGATCGATCTATGCTCTTTGCAAATACTGTTTGAACGGTATCCAGAATCAGGCGCGTTAACAGTGTATGAGTAGGCGTTTCAAGGGACAAAAAGACATGTTCACAGAATAAACTTTTCCGGTGTTGGAAAACCTGGCATTTTGTGTGTGTTCCCGAAGTGTTGGACAATTTGAAATGTTATAAGTAATAGAAAGACATGCAGGTTATAGTAAGTAATAGAAAGACATGCAGGTTATAGTAAGTAATAGAAAGACATGCAGGTTATAGTAAGTAATAGAAAGACATGCAGGTTATAGTAAGTAATAGAAAGACATGCAGGTTATAGTAAGTAATAGAAAGACATGCAGGTTATAGTCTATGGGTGATCGGATGTATTAATTGTGCTGGAATGTGCAGAAAAGAAGAGATGTCGACACAGTATGCGCACGGCTAAGATGTATTAATGGGGTAGAGTGCACGTGTATAGGTGCTGGTTGGGCAACGTACATCTTTTGTCTGTACCTGTGGATTTATAACTTTTGTCTGTACCTGTGGATTTATAACAGTGTTGTTAACATGATATAGAGGGATATGACTGGATTGATAGCGAGCAATAGGACTGGATCGACAGCGAGCAATATGACTGGATCGACAGCGAGCATTTTTCTTTTGGATTTATATTAATATATCAATATAGAGCCTTGTGCTACGGGGTATGACTGTATTGACATAGAGCACTGTGCTACGGGGTATGACTGTATTGACATAGAGCACTGTGCTACGGGGTATGACTGTATTGACATAGAGCACTGTGCTACGGGGTATGACTGTATTGACATAGAGCCTTGTGCTACGGGGTATGACTGTATTGACATAGAGCCTTGTGCTACGGGGTATGACTGTATTGACATAGAGCCTTGTGCTACGGGGTATGACTGTATTGACATAGAGCCTTGTGCTACGGGGTATGACTGTATTGACATAGAGCCTTGTGCTACGGGGTATGACTGTATTGACATAGAGCCTTGTGCTACGGGGTATGACTGTATTGACAGAGCCTTGTGCTACGGGGTATGACTGTATTGACATAGAGCCTTGTGCTACGGGGTATGACTGTATTGACAGAGCCTTGTGCTACGGGTATGACTGTATTGACATAGAGCCTTGTGCTACGGGGTATGACTGTATTGACATAGAGCCTTGTGCTACGGGGTATGACTGTATTGACATAGAGCACTGTGCTACGGGGTATGACTGTATTGACAGAGCACTGTGCTACGGGGTATGACTGTATTGACAGAGCCTTGTGCTACGGGGTATGACTGTATTGACAGAGCACTGTGCTACGGGGTATGACTGTATCGACAGAGCACTGTGCTACGGTGTATGACTGTAGCGACAGAGCACTGTGCTACGGTGTATCAAAATATACAAATTACTGCTGATTGTATTATTAATGTTTTAATATTTTTTAGTAGTCAAATTGTGGAAACACTGGATATGCTATATATTAACATGCCGATTACATTGATGTAGAACTGTTCCATGCTGGTGTCATTGATGTAGAACTGTTCCATGCTGATGTCATTGATGTAGAACTGTTCCATGCTGATGTCATCGAGATAGAACTGTTCATTTGTCACTGATTATCGGTGCAGGGCAGGAAATGTACGTGAATAGCGTACATATCATTCGACATCAAGGGCTCTGTGAGATGTATGTAATTTCTATGTTTTGCATACCACGCCAACCTAGGTTACTCACGGGTTCGAGGCTGGCAGCTTCTTACGGAGGTTGGTGCACCAAGAGGGAATTAGTTCTGAACTATATCTTCCTTAGTGCCCCCGAGAACTGATTCCTGCCCAGCGATATAACCAAAAAAATGGTTCTGATGCAGGCGTTAAACCTGGAACAACAGTTCACGTATTGGTGCCACGAGGAACAAAGAAACTAATTGTTTGTTTAATGTCGTATACGTATAAAGTATTTATGCCAGCAACACTAAAACTCGTCTTTAGGACCCCACTAAAGTATGGACGGTAGTAACACATGCTAAATATATAATGCACTGTAACCCTGTATTTCTGAACCATACTTGTAGAACTGGGCTTCCACATGTGCTACAATGCTAAATATATAACGCACTGTAACCCTGTATTTCTGAACCATACTTGTAGAACTGGGCTTCCACATGTGCTGCTGCTGCTGCTGCCATCACAAAGCATTTTATTAGGAGAGTGGTACGTGTATTTCGGCCGGCATCTGTACATGCAATGATTTCTTTATATACTTGCATCTTCCCCATCCGTACATACTGAGGATACATTATGGGGGTCAGGTTATGTCTCTCCCCGTCCGTACATACCGAGGATACATTATGGGGTCGGGTTATGTCTCTCCCCGTCCGTACATACCGAGGATACATTATGGTGTCGGGTTATGTCTCTCCCCGTCCGTACATACCGAGGCTACATTATGGGGTCAGGTTATGTCTCTCCCCGTCCGTACATACCGAGGATACATTATGGGGTCAGGTTATGTCTCTCCCCGTCCGTACATACTGAGGATACATTATGGGGTCGGGTTATGTCTCTCCCCGTCCGTACATACTGAGGATACATTATGGGGTCAGGTTATGTCTCTCCCCGTCCGTACATACCGAGGATACATTATGGGGTCGGGTTATGTCTCTCCCCGCCCGTACATACTGAGGATACATTATGGGGTCAGGTTATGTCTCTCCCCGTCCGTACATACCGAGGATACATTATGGGGTCGGGTTATGTCTCTCCCCGCCCGTACATACTGAGGATACATTATGGGGTCGGGTTATGTCCATCAGTATACACGGACAGGCCTTGTAGAATTCATCGAGATTTATGTGAAACGTTTTTATATTGTGATTATACATTTTTGTTAGGATTATTTATCCATATGTATTTGGATTCTGGAAGATGCTTGACAGATTCCTTAAATGAAGGGAATTTTCACTTGATTAGTGCCATTTTCCAAACATGTTTTTTTAATTATTTTGCACAATTATAAAGTGCGTTCAGACGATTTTATAAATATTTTTTGTGCCGCTTGAGTGGTCGTTTTTTCACCGACCGAAGATCCATTTGCCTGAGGAAATTCTCTCCTACTCCTTTTGAGTTTGCTAGGTACATTTGTTACCATAGAGATGCGCGAAATGTCCGTCAGTTCTCATTCTTGCTTTGCGCAGTTGCAAGGAGTTTTAATCGGTGTTGTTTTATTTTGGCAATATCATACGATATATGTGCATGGGACACTGGGCCTCCGTGGCTACTGGAATATCATACGATATATGTGCATGGGCCTCCATGGTTACTGGAATATCATACGATATATGTGCATGGGCCTCCGTGGTTACTGGAATATGTGCATGGGCCTCCATGGTTACTGGAATATCATACGATATATATGTGCATGGGACACTGGGCCTCCGTGGTTTTTTTATTATTTAATGTTGCATAAACAAAAGCTGAGCTTTGTTTATTTATATACAAGTAAATGCCTAGAGGGATGGAGTTTATTTATATACAAGTAAATGCCTAGAGGGGTGGAGTTTATGCTCGCTGTATTTTCCGAAATGCGCCTTATAGAACAGTACTTGCACATACCCCACCCCCCGACTACTTGCCTGCAACGGAGACGACCAATATATGCTTTCCCTATACCCGAAAACAGTACATGCCACTAAATAAATAAATGTTCAATCCTATATCATAAAAATGTATTCATACGACATCGATAGCGAGGATGCAAAATGGTTCAAGGTTAACCAGAACGGCACGTTTTTCTGTTTGTTGATAATAAATGCAAACTACAGTGAGTATAGCTTCCACCATTCTAGTTTATTTTTATGCAGTTAGCGCTTTTTACTATGTTTTTGTACAATAGGGATGCTGTTGAGAACCCACCAATGTTTTATAGCAAGTGATGTGTTGTGAACAAAGTTGTACATTTATTTTATCGGAATTATATTTTAGAATTTTGTACGAAGTTGTATCCTCATTTTAATCATATTACATGCAGAGTTGCCGACATGACACTCACTACATGCAGAGTTGCCGACACGACACTCGCTATCATTCTTTTGACTTTTGAATATTGACTGCCTGTCTCAAATTTCAGTTTATATAAGCAAGTTTATTTTACTGCACCATTTTCAGTACTACTTTGTACAGGTCACTGATGGTCATGCGTTTAAGTGATTTATGTGCATAAAGTACTGGTTAACCACAACTTCGTACAGATACCTGTCCCCACACAAGCTTGGTTTTGTGTTGTATGCGTATTTTGTAATACTGCTATATGCAGAGAGGAACAATCACAAAGTGAGCTTAACAATGTATATATTTTGATGCATCGTTCAGCCATCTTCTACTTAAATGTAGAAATATTGTCAGGCGAGCAGTTTCAATTTTGGGTTATGAGGGAGGGAAAATGTCTTGCCTAAGGACACCACCGTGCCATTAAAAGGAAATTATTCTTAAATATTTGATAATCGTATTTTGGAAGGAGCTTCATATGACAAACAAAGTGTAACAAACATAATTCACCGCGTTTATATCATTTGACAGACATTATTTGCCGTTGTTTATCATTCATTGTATCAAAATCTCATAGAAACAAATCTCGCGTAGATTGCGTAGATTATCAACTATTTATGTAAAACTGACAAAATAAATGATGTGAAACTAACATGTCTTTTTATTTGTGATGTCCCAGTGCTCGAAAAATAGGACAGCCCGATGCCCCTCAAAATCCAAGTCGGGCTTGTCTCTCTTTAAATCTGACAGCCCACGGGCTTGTGTCTTAAAAACATTTTGATGTCGCGTTTTAATGTCGCTTGATTTCCGGTCTCGGCGACGACACTCGTAAACATTCTCTTTTGTCCTCGGTTTACATCACATTAGCTACAACACCTAAATTATAGCCCCCAATAAACAAGGACATCACTAATTTCTCAATCATGCTGAGAAACCCCCCGATACATTAGCATACGACTCGCCGATTGGCTGTATGTATCAGGGATATACCTTCATTAATATGCATAAATAAATTGCAGATTAGCGGCGAGATATGATAGGATATATTAGCATAATTGAGTAGGTGGAACTTCTACAGATGTGAAGTGGACAAACTTGTTGAAATTTCTCACAGGTCGTCCAAAATGAAAGTAGAAAATGTAAACACAATAATGACCAACGTGACAATAATGAACAACTTGACAATAATGACCAACGTGACAATAATGAACGTGACAGTAAATACACTTCAAAACGGAAAAGTTTAAAAACTACGGTTGATGAAATAACACACAAGATGTTTTGTATGGCTAGGGATTAATTAAGTTGATATATTCTTTGTGACCAGCATCAGTACCCAAAATGATTAATTAAGTTGATATATTATTTGTGACCGGCATCAGTAGCCAAAGTGATTAATTAAGTCCAGTCACAAACGTAATCACGAGGTAAAAGAAGTTGCTGCTGTACTCTACTAGAAACTGTTCCACGTTAGTGAAATCAAACAAGTTTGCTGGCTGTCAAGCAAATCCAAGGCATTGCAGGGCTTCCGAAAGAACATCAGCATTATCCGTTGCCATTTGGAACATGTAGCTGAGAGAGAGTCAACATATGAAGCAACAAGTGAGAACGGTTATCTCCGTGACAACAGTCAAATTCATGAAGATGTGGAACATCAGCAAGAGAGAACGGTTATCTCCGTGGCAACAATCAAATTCATGAAGATGTGGAACATCAGCAAGAGAGAACGGTTATCTCCGTGACAACAATCAAATTCATGAAGATGTGGAACATCAGCAAGAGAGAACGGTTATCTCCGTGACAACAATCAAATTCATGAAGATGTGGAACATCAGCAAGAGAGAACGGTTATCTCCGTGACAACAGTCAAATTCATGAAGATGTGGAACATCAGCAAGAGAGAACGGTTATCTCCGTGACAACAGTCAAATTCATGAAGATGTGGAACATCAGCAAGAGAGAACGGTTATCTCCGTGGCAACAGTCAAATTCATGAAGATGTGGAACATCAGCAAGAGAGCTTGCTGAACGGTTATCTCTGTGGCAACAGTCAAATTCATGAAGATGTGGAACATCATATGTGACCCTACACAAATCCTTGTGGTATGACCTCGAATAGTGTGCTTGCCCAAACTTCATAAAATTGACAAATCCAGGCATGCTGAGAAAAAAATCAGGGCCTGTCCTTTTTTAAAATTTTCTTGGAGCCCTCAGTCCCATCTAAAAGACTGTTAATTTTATTAGGGTCAGACGGTGGATCGAACCTACTACTGATCCGTCTGTATTAACCGAGGTCTTGTGTCAGGTGCTTTAAATAGTGACCGTAAAAGAACCAGAGGAGACTCTGGAATGGGTCTCTGTCTATCATTGCACTATCCTCCAAAATCATAAAATGGCTAATCACTACAGTATGCGTTGCTCATATGGGCAACCGGTAGCGACGATAAATAAACTAAAAACACTCACAAGAAATATATCCCTATTCAATGCTCGTCAAAAATACACAGAGAAATATATCCCTATTCAATGCTTGTCAAAAATACACACAGAGAAATATATCCCTATTCAATGCTTGTCAAAAACACACAGAGTAATATATCCCTATTCAATGCTTGTCTAAAACACACACAGAGTAATATATCCCTATTCAATGCTTGTCTAAAACACAGAGAGAAATATATCCCTATTCAATGCTTGTCTAAAACACAGAGAGAAATATATCCCTATTCAATGCTTGTCTAAAACACACAAGAAATATATCCCTATTCAATGCTCGTCAAAAATCACAGAGTAATATATCCCTATTCAATGCTTGTCTAAAACACACACAGAGAAATATATCCCTATTCAATGCTTGTGGGTTGTTTTACAATCAGGGTACACAACTAGTCTCATAAGGGTGCAAAGTTGAAGTGTATCATTTAGCTTAAAAAATATTTTTATTTCATAGCAAACTGGTTAAATGTGATTACGTGAAAAAATTTAGGCGTCAATGTTGCCGATGTTGATTTTTTGGCCTAAAACATATGTTCAAGAGTAATGAGCCAATGTTGTATTTCTCGGAGAGGACATTTTTTGACGGAATCATAGATACCCATCTTTTGGCCCACATTACAACTAAAACGGCAGAACTTGTATACAAAATGATTCATGCAACTTCATGTAATATTTCTGTAGATTATTTATTTAAAAAAATGCGTCCATATCATTCTTGATGAGAATGGAAAATGGAGGACATTTCAGAGAGGACATATTTTGACGGAATCTGTATCATATTTTCGGATCACATACACGAGAAATAAAATTTTCACAATCTTGCGAAGTTTATTTTGATTACATTCCAAAACATAACTAATGGTGGTTTTAGGGGAGTGAGCCTACTCAAATATTATAATTAGTCAAATGAGACTGATGTTTATTGTCCAAAACCTGCCATTTTGCCATATTTCAGCCAATAATTATGTGATTTGAATAATTTTTTCGCTATGGTAGACATATACAACAGGACTGAATGCTTTAACATACTTAGTTGCTAGTATAAGTACAGATAATTACCCATATTATTTAATTGTGTGGCATTAACCTACATGTACCCCGATTGTAAAACAACCCTTGTCTAAAACACACACAGAGAAATATATCCCTATTCAATGCTTGTCTAAAACACTCACAAGAAATATATCCCTATTCAATGCTTGTCAAAAACACACAGAGAAATATATCCCTATTCAATGCTTGTCTAAAACACACAGAGTAATATATCCCTATTCAATGCTTGTCTAAAACACATACAGAGAAATATGTCCCTATTCAATGCTTGTCTAAAACACACACAGAGAAATATATCCCTATTCAATGCTTGTCAAACACACAGAGAGAAATATATCCCCATTCAATGCTTGTCAAAAACACATACAGAGAAATATATCCCTATTCAATGCTTGTCAAAAACACAGAGAGAAATATATCCCTATTCAATGCTTGTCAAAAACACATACAGAGAAATATATCCCTATTCAATGCTTGTCAAAAACACAGAGAGTAATATATCCCTATTCAATGCTTGTCAAAAACACACAGAGTAATATATCCCTATTCAATGCTTGTCAAAAACACACACAGAGTAATATATCCCTATTCAATGCTTGTCTAAAACACACACAGAGTAATATATCCCTATTCAATGCTTGTCAAAAACACATACATAGTAATATATCCCTATTCAATGCTTGTCAAAAACACACACAGAGTAATATATCCCTATCCAATGCTTGTCTAAAACACACACAGAGTAATATATCCCTATTCAATGCTTGTCAAAAACACATACAGAGAAATATATCCCTATTCAATGCTTGTCAAAAACACATACAGAGAAATATATCCCTATTCAATGCTTGTCTAAAACACACACAGAGAAATATATCCCTATTCAATGCTTGTCAAAAACACACAGAGTAATATATCCCTATTCAATGCTTGTCAAAAACACATACAGAGAAATATATCCCTATTCAATGCTTGTCTAAAACACACACAGAGAAATATATCCCTATTCAATGCTTGACTAAAACACACACAGAGAAATATATCCCTATCCAATGCTTGTCTAAAACACACACAGAGAAATATATCCCTATCCAATGCTTGTCAAAAACACACACAGAGAAATATATCCCTATTCAATGCTTGACTAAAACACACACAGAGAAATATATCCCTATCCAATGCTTGTCTAAAACACACACAGAGTAATATATCCCTATTCAATGCTTGTCAAAAACACACACAGAGAAATATATCCCTATCCAATGCTTGTCAAAAACACAGAGAGAAATATATCCCTATTCAATGCTTGACTAAAACACACACAGAGTAATATATCCCTATTCAATGCTTGTCAAAAACACATACAGAGAAATATATCCCTATCCAATGCTTGTCAAACACACAGAGAGAAATATATCCCTATTCAATGTTTGTCAAAAACACAGAGAGTAATATATCCCTATTCAATGCTTGTCAAAAACACATACAGAGAAATATATCCCTATTCAATGCTTGTCTAAAACACACACAGAGAAATATATCCCTATCCAATGCTTGTCTAAAACACACACAGAGAAATATATCCCTATTCAATGCTTGTCTAAAACACACACAGAGAAATATATCCCTATTCAATGCTTGTCAAAAACACAGAGAGTAATATATCCCTATTCAATGCTTGTCAAAAACACAGAGAGTAATATATCCCTATTCAATGCTTGTCAAAAACACAGAGAGTAATATCCCTATTCAATGCTTGTCAAAAACACATAAGAGAAATATCCCTATTCAATGCTTGTCAAAAACACAGAGATAATATATCCCTATTCAATGCTTGTCAAAAACACAGAGAGTAATATATCCCTATTCAATGCTTGTCAAAAACCAGAGAGTAATATATCCCTATTCAATGCTTGTCAAAAACACAGGAGAAATATATCCCTATTCAATGCTTGTCAAAAACACATACAGAGAAATATATCCCTATTCAATGCTTGTCAAAAACACAGAGAGTAATATATCCCTATTCAATGCTTGTCAAAAACACAGAGAGTAATATATCCCTATTCAATGCTTGTCAAAAACACAGAGAGTAATATATCCCTATTCAATGCTTGTCAAAAACACAGAGAGTAATATATCCCTATTCAATGCTTGTCAAAAACACATACAGAGAAATATATCCCTATTCAATGCTTGTCAAAAACACAGAGAGTAATATATCCCTATTCAATGCTTGTCAAAAACACAGAGAGTAATATATCCCTATTCAATGCTTGTCAAAAACACAGAGAGTAATATATCCCTATTCAATGCTTGTCAAAAACACACAGAGAAATATATCCCTATTCAATGCTTGTCAAAAACACACAGAGTAATATATCCCTATTCAATGCTTGTCAAAAACACAGAGTAATATATCCCTATTCAATGCTTGTCAAAAACACAGAGAGTAATATATCCCTATTCAATGCTTGTCAAAAACACACAGAGTAATATATCCCTATTCAATGCTTGTCAAAAACACACACAGAGTAATATATCCCTATTCAATGCTTGTCAAAAACACACACAAGAGTAATATATCCCTATTCAATGCTTGTCAAAAACACACAGAGAAATATATCCCTATTCAATGCTTGTCAAAAACACATACAGAGTAATATATCCCTATTCAATGCTTGTCTAAAACACACACAGAGTAATATATCCCTATTCAATGCTTGTCAAAAACACATACAGAGTAATATATCCCTATTCAATGCTTGTCTAAAACACACACAGAGTAATATATCCCTATTCAATGCTTGTCTAAAACACACACAGAGTAATATATCCCTATTCAATGCTTGTCTAAAACACTCACAAGAAATATATCCCTATTCAATGCTTGTCTAAAACACACAGAGTAATATATCCCTATTCAATGCTTGTCTAAAACACACAGAGTAATATATCCCTATTCAATGCTTGTCTAAAACACACACAGAGTAATATATCCCTATTCAATGCTTGTCTAAAACACACACAGAGAAATATATCCCTATTCAATGCTTGTCTAAAACACACACAGAGAAATATATCCCTATTCAATGCTTGTCTAAAACACACACAGAGAAATATATCCCTATTCAATGCTTGTCTAAAACACACACAGAGTAATATATCCCTATTCAATGCTTGTCTAAAACACACACAGAGTAATATATCCCTATTCAATGCTTGTCTAAAACACACACAGAGTAATATATCCCTATTCAATGCTTGTCAAAAACACACAGAGTAATATATCCCTATTCAATGCTTGTCTAAAACACACACAGAGAAATATATCCCTATTCAATGCTTGTCTAAAACACACACAGAGAAATATATCCCTATTCAATGCTTGTCTAAAACACACACAGAGAAATATATCCCTATTCAATGCTTGTCTAAAACACACACAGAGAAATATATCCCTATTCAATGCTTGTCTAAAACACACACAGAGAAATATATCCCTATTCAATGCTTGTCTAAAACACACACAGAGTAATATATCCCTATTCAATGCTTGTCTAAAACACACACAGAGTAATATATCCCTATTCAATGCTTGTCTAAAACACACACAGAGTAATATATCCCTATTCAATGCTTGTCAAAAACACAGAGAGTAATATATCCCTATTCAATGCTTGTCAAAAACACAGAGAGTAATATATCCCTATTCAATGCTTGTCAAAAACACAGAGAGAAATATATCCCTATTCAATGCTTGTCAAAAACACAGAGAGTAATATATCCCTATTCAATGCTTGTCAAAAACACAGAGTAATATATCCCTATTCAATGCTTGTCAAAAACACAGAGAGTAATATATCCCTATTCAATGCTTGTCAAAAACACACAGAGTAATATATCCCTATTCAATGCTCGTCAAAAACACACACACAGTAATATATCCCTATTCAATGCTTGTCAAAAACACACACACAGAGTAATATATCCCTATTCAATGCTTGTCAAAAATACACAGAGAAATATATCCCTATTCAATGCTTGTCAAAAACACATACAGAGTAATATATCCCTATTCAATGCTTGTCTAAAACACACACAGAGTAATATATCCCTATTCAATGCTTGTCAAAAACACATACAGAGTAATATATCCCTATTCAATGCTTGTCTAAAACACACACAGAGTAATATATCCCTATCCAATGCTTGTCTAAAACACACACAGAGTAATATATCCCTATTCAATGCTTGTCTAAAACACTCACAAGAAATATATCCCTATTCAATGCTTGTCTAAAACACACAGAGTAATATATCCCTATTCAATGCTTGTCTAAAACACACAGAGTAATATATCCCTATTCAATGCTTGTCTAAAACACACACAGAGTAATATATCCCTATTCAATGCTTGTCTAAAACACACACAGAGAAATATATCCCTATTCAATGCTTGTCTAAAACACACACAGATAAATATATCCCTATTCAATGCTTGTCTAAAACACTCACAAGAAATATATCCCTATTCAATGCTTGTCTAAAACACACAGAGTAATATATCCCTATTCAATGCTTGTCTAAAACACACACAGAGTAATATATCCCTATCCAATGCTTGTCTAAAACACACACAGAGTAATATATCCCTATTCAATGCTTGTCAAAAACACACAGAGTAATATATCCCTATTCAATGCTTGTCAAAAACACACACAGAGAAATATATCCCTATTCAATGCTTGTCTAAAACACACACAGAGAAATATATCCCTATTCAATGCTTGTCTAAAACACACACAGAGTAATATATCCCTATTCAATGCTTGTCTAAAACACACACAGAGTAATATATCCCTATTCAATGCTTGTCTAAAACACACACAGAGTAATATATCCCTATTCAATGCTTGTCTAAAACACATACAGAGTAATATATCCCTATTCAATGCTTGTCTAAAACACACACAGAGAAATATATCCCTATTCAATGCTTGTCAAAAACACACAGAGTAATATATCCCTATTCAATGCTTGTCTAAAACACACACAGAGAAATATATCCCTATTCAATGCTTGTCTAAAACACACACAGAGAAATATATCCCTATTCAATGCTTGTCTAAAACACACACAGAGAAATATATCCCTATTCAATGCTTGTCTAAAACACACACAGAGTAATATATCCCTATTCAATGCTTGTCTAAAACACACACAGAGTAATATATCCCTATTCAATGCTTGTCTAAAACACACACAGAGTAATATATCCCTATTCAATGCTTGTCTAAAACACACACAGAGTAATATATCCCTATTCAATGCTTGTCAAAACACACACAGAGAAATATATCCCTATTCAATGCTTGTCTAAAACACACACAGAGAAATATATCCCTATTCAATGCTTGTCTAAAACACACACAGAGTAATATATCCCTATTCAATGCTTGTCTAAAACACACACAGAGAAATATATCCCTATTCAATGCTTGTCTAAAACACACACAGAGAAATATATCCCTATTCAATGCTTGTCTAAAACACACACAGAGTAATATATCCCTATTCAATGCTTGTCTAAAACACACACAGAGTAATATATCCCTATTCAATGCTTGTCTAAAACACACACAGAGAAATATATCCCTATTCAATGCTTGTCTAAAACACACACAGAGAAATATATCCCTATTCAATGCTTGTCTAAAACACACACAGAGAAATATATCCCTATTCAATGCTTGTCTAAAACACACACAGAGAAATATATCCCTATTCAATGCTTGTCTAAAACACACACAGAGTAATATATCCCTATTCAATGCTTGTCTAAAACACACACAGAGAAATATATCACTATTCAATGCTTGTCTAAAACACTCACAAGAAATATATCCCTATTCAATGCTTGTCAAAAACACTCACAAGAAATATATCCCTATTCAATGCTTGTCTAAAACACTCACAAGAAATATATCCCTATTCAATGCTTGTCTAAAACACTCACAAGAAATATATCCCTATTCAATGCTTGTCAAAAACACACAGAGTAATATATCCCTATTCAATGCTTGTCTAAAACACTCACAGAAATATATCCCTATTCAATGCTTGTCAAAAACACACAGAGTAATATATCCCTATTCAATGCTTGTCAAAAACACACAGAGTAATATATCCCTATTCAATGCTTGTCAAAAACACACAGAGAAATATATCCCTATTCAATGCTTGTCTAAAACACTCACAAGAAATATATCCCTATTCAATGCTTGTCTAAAACACATAGAGAAATATATCCCTATTCAATGCTTGTCTAAAACACACACAGAGTAATATATCCCTATTCAATGCTTGTCAAACACACAGAGAGAAATATATCCATATTCAATGCTTGTCAAAAACATACAGTAATATATCCCTATTCAATGCTTGTCTAAAACACACACAGAGAAATATATCCCTATTCAATGCTTGTCAAAAACACAGAGAGTAATATATCCCTATTCAATGCTTGTCAAAAACACAGAGAGAAATATATCCCCATTCAATGCTTGTCTAAAACACAGAGAGAAATATATCCCTATTCAATGCTTGTCAAAAACACATACAGAGAAATATATCCCTATCCAATGCTTGTCAAAAACACAGAGAATAATATATCACTATTCAATGCTTGTCAAAAACACAGAGTAATATATCCCTATTCAATGCTTGTCAAAACACACACACAGAGTAATATATCCCTATTCAATGCTTGTCAAAAACACTTCTCCACTCCACAACTTACAACAAAAGCAAAGGTGAGCCTTAATATTTGTTTGTGTAAAATTTATGTATCTTACAACGGTTGTAAAACAACAATTAAATTGCCTATTAAAGCAGCATTACATCGTATGCAATAAAAGATATTTGAAAAATTCAATTTTTACGTATGGGTAGCAATGCTGCTACACATTCTAACATTATACTTTGTATGCTTATGTTCATTTGGAAAGTAGTTTTTTTTTGGCGATAAAACAAACTCGAAACCGAAAGTAGGACTTTCCGAGTCGATCGGTCACGCACTTGTTTACAACCGGAACGCATCATCCGCACTTGTTTACATTCGGAATACATCGTCCCCATTTGTCCCACGTTGTCTTTTTAATTATATTACTTGATATGGTGATTCATACCTCTGTTAGCTAAGTCTTTTAGGGACAGTTCTACATCCCCGCGAGGGGTTCCACATTAGAGGAAGTTAGATAGATAGTCTTTCATGTTCAAAATATATACCTTGTTTTCTACATTATCTGTTGTTTCACGCATGCGCGCTGTGCGTGTTTACATTTCGTGTGTTGATAAACAAATTCGCGTATAAAATTTATTGGAATGTTAACGTTTCTGAGCGACTATTTCGATTTTTGTAAACACACACACATTAGTATTTATATTTTACCCAAAACATCATTTATTACGATGTAATGCTGCTTTAAATACATAGTAAAAATATACAGTCTGTTCATTTATATTTCCAATCTTTCATTTCTTCTGATACCACATCCACTGTGAGGAGGTATTCAAATCAAACTGGAAAATAGCAAATATTTACCAAAATTAATGGTTTGGATAGCCAGTGCTCGCTCACCTGTAAATAACGTTACTGTGTTTACCCACTGTATTCCTCCGCCAAATAATACTGTATTAACCTTCAGTTTGCAATGGCATGAATTCTTATACCACATCTTTTCTACACATCAACTAGTCGGAAGTCTTCTCAAGTCACATAATTTCTCAAAAAACACAAAAACTGCCCGTCATGAAAATACATTTTTACAAAAAAGAAAAATGAACTATATTAGTTATTGGAACTACATTCGAGTTGACCTTGGTTGCACTTCTGCCTATTTACGTATATGTTATAGTAGTGGGTTCGTATATATCTTGTCTTTATTTGGTATGCGATCAGAGTAGGTACGATATGATGATGATGATGATGATGATGATGATGATGATGATGATGATGATGATGATGATGATACTAAGCTGTAAGCCTCACTCTGAAAAGTACACAATAATAATCGTCATTAGATACACGATCACATCATCCCATTATATAATACCTACAACAATCAATCATACACATATATATATATATATATATATATATAGCAATCATAGCACATCAACATTAAATACACGATCACATCATCCCATTATATAATACCTACAACAATCAATCATACATACATATATATATATATATATAGCAATCATAGCACATCAACATTAAATACACGATCACATCATCCCATTATATAATACCTACAACAATCAATCATACATACATATATATATATAACAATCATAGCACATCAACAATTACATTCATATTACTTAAAGTATAATATCTTCGTTATATAGTGTAGTGACTAGTGGTCATGGTTCAACCTGGGCATAGACGTCATATGTGTATGTTACACTATTAGTGCAGTAGAATAGCAACGTAATTGTGCATTTTATGGTACAGTTATGTTATACATGTTATATTTCGGGTTTTACGCCTGCATCAGCACCATTTTTGGGCTATATCGCCGGCGGGCAGTTTACCTAACAGCACCTTTCCTGGGCAGGCTCCAGCGGTTTACCAGTACTTGGGTGCACCAACCTCCGTAAGAACCTGCCAACTTTTTCATATAAAAGAGACACGGCCTGAGCGGGGCTCGAACCCGTGACCATCAGTGATGATAGGTTACAGTGGTATACAAGTCAGCGACCGTAACCACTCGACCACGGAGGCGGACATTTTATGGTACAAGGAAGACATTTTGCACAATGATTATTATATACCATAAAGCTTATTTTCAGATCGGGACCCGTCTTGAAGGTCACATACCTTGGTGGCCATTTTGAATTTTGCAATATTTGAAACCTATTTTTCTATATCATATGTGCTATATAGCCTTATAATAGAGGAGTTACTGTTGTTTATGTTAGCAAACATATGCTAAGATAGTGCTTATTAAACGTCAACAGGATATAACAATAATCATAACCATTAGGATGGCTGAATAATTCAAAATGGCCACCAAAATGGCCATATTTAGCCATATACAGAGCGTTGTCAAAATGGCCGCCAAAATGGCCGCCAAAATGGCCATATTTAGCCATATACAGAGCGTTGTCAAAATGGCTGCCAAAATGGCCATATTTAGCCATATACAGAGCGTTGTCAAAATGGCCACCAAAATGGCCATATTTAGCCATATACAGAGCGTTTTTGCAATACTGTAATCATGATATATAATGCAGCAGATAAATGTATTTTCTCAGGGGAATCTTTCAAAATGTGATACAAGCACCAAAGTTGGCACACATACTCCTTGGGGGTTACTTGTTTGAGAAAAAAAAACCCTGGCCACCTGAAATTCAAGATGGCCGCCATTTTTCAAGATGGCCGCCATAATCAATACCGACATATTGCTTTTTGCAATACTATAATCATGAAATACATCACAGCAGTATATAATTATGTTTATGCCCACATGAAAAGTCAGCGGGCATTTTGTTTTGCACCTGTACATCCTTGCGTCTGTACATACAGTGATAGTGATGCAGCTGATGCCAATCTACATGGCATTGCATTTGCACAGTTAGTGGCGTACATGGAAGAATTCCGCAATGAGGAAGACGCTGCACCTGTCGTTGAGTTAGCCGGTCTCGTAGATATGTACTAAACCAGACTGAAACAGCTAGGTTAGCAAACGCCCGGATTCACAGCACAAGACTCAAACTCAGATTATTAACAGTATTTCCAGATCTCACAGCACACACAGAAGGCCGTGGTGTACTTCTTACGTTTGACCAGCATCATTACACTTGGCCAGAGCTGCTCAGATGACTAGAAATGTCATCATTTAATGGGCCATTTGAGAAGGGTTTCCAAGAAGACGTGATTCCAAGCTCTTTGCTGGCTATAGTTGCATTGCGATATCGTGTCTACGACCCAACCGTAGGATGGACCCCTTCGGGGATAAGCAATGCAACTGCTGGCTATAGTGAACATCATACAGGAAGGCCCAAACATTAAACACCAGACACAGTTAGGTACCTCTCCAAGTAAAAGTGCTGCTCTTTCTATATCGCAGCCATTGATGTTCAACAGCGTTAAACATACACCCTCTGCCAATACGACCAGCCCACACCATAGTCGAGACCGTGAATGTCCACTTCCAATATACATTGGTCAGCCTACCATGCCCACATACAGCAAGGAGAAATACGAGAACAAAACAGAATTGTTCCGCTTTCTGTCCTATCAGGTCCTGCCTTTACATAGAGACGACAAAGAACTGTATGCAACCGATGGAGATAATGTGCTTTGCTCTTTGGCACAAACTGACTTGGCAGGACTTGTACCATGCTCACATGAGGAAGCCGACACACGTCTGTTTTTGCAAATGGCAAATGCTGTGAAGAAGGGATACAAGAAGGTTTTGATTCGTACCGTTGATATTGATGTTGTAGTGGTGGCAGTAGCCACATTTGACAAAGTAAACTGTGGGTAGCGTTTGGGACTGGTGGCAGCTTCAGGTACATAGCAATCTGAACTGTGGGTAGCGTTTGGGACTGGTGGCAGCTTCAGGTACATAGCAATCTGAACTGTGGGTAGCGTTTGGGATTGGTGGCAGCTTCAGGTACATAGCAATCTGAACTGTGGGTAGCGTTTGGGACTGATGGCAGCTTCAGGTACATAGCAATCTGAACTGTGGGTAGCGCTTGGGACTAGTGGCAGCTTCAGGTACATAGCAATTCATGAAATAGATGTAGCGCTTGGGTCAAAGAAATCTGCTTCGCTTCCAATGTTCCACACTCTTACGGGCTGCGACACTGTCTCTTCATTTGCAGGCATAGGAAAGAAGACTGCATGGTCAACATGAAATGCATTCCCCGAGGTTACTGAAGCATTCGAACAGCTAGTGCACATGGCAGATGCAGTTAGTGACAAGTCTATGGAAAGGATAGAGCGCTTTGTTGTTCTCATATATTCTAGAATAAGTGACCTCAGTAGAGTTAATGATGCCAGGAAACAACTGTTTGCCCAGAAATCCCGTATGCTGGACAATATTCCATCAACACAGGCTGCATTCGAACAGCACATTAAACCAGTGTCACTGTTGGAATATATGTCTGTCTGCCGATCCGCAGTTGCCGAATTCGTCTGACTGGGGGTGGCTGTCGTTTTAGTCCACACTCCCAGAAACATCAAAATCATGCTATGAACTGATACACTGTAGCTGTAAGAAGGGTTGCAGTGGGCGCTGTGTTTGTCAGGACTAGGCATGTGCTTGCTAGTAAGAAGCTCCCCGGGTTGATGGTGTAGCGTTCACCGTACATGGTTCATTCTGCATGTGCTACATTATAATATGTGTCACATTCTGACAAACTATGGCTTGTTGCAGTTGCGACTAGTGTATATCCTGATCAGCTTGAACATTCACACAATTTAATAAGGACCTACACTGTTCATAAGAAGAATACATGGTGTTTTACTGGCTGGATGACGACCAGTGTAAAGCCCGATAGAGCGGGCTGATCTGGTGCTAGACTTGCTGGATGACGACCAGTGTAAAGCCCTATAGAGCGGGCTGATCTGGTGTTTTACTGGCTGAATGACGACCAGTGTAAAGCCCGATAGAGCGGGCTGATCTGGTGGTAGACTTGCTGGATGACGACCAGTGTAAAGCCCGATAGAGCGGGCTGATCTGGTGCTAGACTTGCTGGATGACGACCAGTGTAAAGCCCGATAGAGCGGGCTGATCTGGTGGTAGACGTGTCATAAATGCAATAAGCCCCCTTTTGTTAGAATGTGCCACATGTGTACATCATCACCTATTACATCACATTAACGCTAGTTTTAAAAAATTGCAACAGAAGTACGTTGGCTGCCAAATTGCTATAGAGGCGGCAAACTTCCAAATTAGTTTTTTATGTATGGTAATTTCGGTGGCCATTTTGAATTATTTGCGACTGTCTTTGAAGTACAAAAGGTAGTAAGTAATGCCAGTGATGGTTTTCTATTATTTCAAAATCATATTAACGTGTTTTCAACTAATCCATCTACTAGTAATACATAGTCACTACAGTACTTGTGTATGACAAAATATGACATTTGGCGGCCATTTTGAATATTTTCGGCCATCTTGGAAATGGTTTACATTGACAGTTCATGTCTACATTAGTTACGCTTTATATAAACATAAGATTACTTATACAAGTATAATATTTCAAAATATGTTCTGCCCTGGGCAAAACTCAAAATGGCCGCCAAGGTCAACACGTGACTTTCAAGATGGGTCCCGATCTTTCAATGCACACGCACAGCACACACACACACCTCTGCTCCTCTCAACCATTCTTCAGTGCCAGTAGTGTTAAGTCTTGTTACTGCAAATAATAGAAAGTGGCAAACAGATGCACACCACTGTGTCAGTCAAATTCTCAGTTCCAAACAAGAATCCACATTTACCACATGCAGTTCTTAAAAATGACACGCGTATGGATCCTAGCTGTCATGTAGGGCTGTTTACTCATCAATGCGCTGGTGCAAGTAGTACTGAAATAAATTCACAAAATGTCTTCTTTAAATGAGCACAAATGCCACAGATGCACCACAATCACAATAAGAAATGCAAACAGTCTCCGGTTCTACAGTAAAACATCATCAAATTATGGTCTGCTTGATTGTAAAAACTACTTTCTAGGATACAATGACCCGGAACCAATTCCCCAATCAATTTGCTAGTTATTCAAGCTTTTACGTATATTACGAGAAACAAAACACTACAAGAAGATATCTCGGTCGATTCACTACGATACAGGATTCATTAAAAAAAGACAAATTGTCCAGTTTTCGTAGCTCGGAAATGTACATATTGAGCAATTCACTGGCTTTACAGAAGATGCTACCATTTCAAAAGTACTTCATAGATTTTCATGAATTCTGGTGCATAATGACAGCCAGGTAGTGTACCTTTTACTTAATTAACCCTTTCCCTCATAATAAAACAGTCATATCAGGTTCTCCAGCCCAATACAGTAACTATATAATAGCTTATCAGCTACCAATAGATAAGAAACCAATAACTGTACACTGTCCCCATAAGGTATTTCAGGAAAAACTGATAAAATGACCCTATCATGTTTAACCCTGTTTTCCCTGATAAAAACTTACTTTAATATATTTATGGTAAGAATAAAAAATTTAGAAAAATAAATGATGTTTTCAACGATATAATTTTTAAAAGAAACTTTTTAGTATTTACTTAGATACGGAGGTGTAAATATCGGACATGCAGGTTTTGGAGAATAATTATTATATTCGACTATATTTGTTTATTTAAACTGAATTTTGGTCAATGTAAAGTTTGTAGAGAATAAAATTCTCTTTCTAACAGTATCAAACTCATATTTGTATGGTAAGCCTGTCTTTTTCAATTAGGTTATAAAGACAATGAATATCCTAATATCTGGATATTGAGACAGATACAGCCATGCTAGATTTTTCAGGGTATGTTGTATATATAGCTATATGTCCCTTTTATTCAAGATATTTCTATCAAGTAAAGACATTTGGAAAGAAGACACTTTTTTACCTTTTCACTGCTGTAAAAATCATCAAAAATAATGTATAGGCATTGGTGTTTACACACAAACTGAATGATTTCATCCATACAGTAGGCCTAATGATTATTTTTCACACCGATTCTGGAAGTCATACATTTTAATTGGCTTTGATGTGTCCTGTGTATTGTGTTGACATGTATATACATGTATATATACAAGTTTCACTTACTTTGATCACAGAACATTTATTGCCCTGGCAGGCAATAAAACAATAAACAGAAAACCAGTGTTTTCACAGCTGCTGTCAAACACCGTCAATTATGCAAATGTGATCAATGGCCTGTGTGATCTATGTATGTATTAAATTTGATTGGTTGTCTCATTAAAAAGCACACGCCTTGCACACATTTTCAGAAATTGAAATTATCATTAACAAACCCAGTAATTTTCCATGATAAATTCCTTGTTAAACTCTGTGACTTACTGCATTCAAAGCTAAGCTGTGACGTATGCCTCTTTGATCTTTATGTTAACAAATAAGTATAAAAGTCGTAACCTCAGGAATTTCAGAAAATTAAACCAGCCTAGAGACAATTAGTACACTAAAATCTTGTCTATTACATATATCTATTTTTAGAACGCTCAAGTAATTTTCCATGATTATGCCAGCATTGACCCAGCTGTGGTGATTTATATAACACCTGTAGGAGATATTTTTAATTGACGATTGCCGTAGAATTTCAAATGTAAGCATCATTGTTTTTCAAAGTAAATCATTATATAAATGTCCAAAATATTAGATATTGCTCGTCTAAAGAAAAAATTTGCAATCTTTAGGTTTTGTTTTAGAACTCCAAAACTGCAGGCGTGATGGTTTTAAAACGGACACGTAAAAACACGTATATATCAGGTGACTGTTATAGTCATATATATATACGTATTTATCAGGTGCCCGATAACACGTAGAAATACGTATATATAAGGTAGTCGTAGCACACGTAGAAATACGTATATATCAGGGAATGGGTTAAAGAGGACAGGAATCTAATTATGAAGATTTGCTTGGCCTTTGGGTTATTATATTGAGAGAAAGACACTTTTCTATGCAAAATAGGAGCTTTTGATATCACATCAGTGTTACACTTACCTCTTACCTTCCAACAGTGCTGCTACAAGGTCAGTGCTTTGGGGGAACTGTAGCTACTGTCCACATGGATGATTTGACTACTCTGGTACAGGTGGAGTAGGCGGCTGGTGGTACAATGGCTTCCCACACACGGTATACAGCAGCTGAAATTGACGGACAATGACATGATACGGCTTAAAACCATTTAGATTGAGTGAGTGTTGCCAGCAAGAATTCAACACATACATAGAGTAAAAACATTCAGTCAGTCAACAATGCCGAATGAAAGCAACCGCCCAGAGAACTTTGCACGGGTGTTGTCTTTGGAAAGACATCTCGAAAATCACTGAACACACACGCGTTGTCACCGATATCCTCCAGGTACATCTTGACAACCTAGAACTGGGAAAAGCATCAACAAAAGATAAAAAGACAATACTACACTACATGGTGGCACACAAATAGAGCGCAAATGCAAGATAAATACCATCGCTTTAGGAATTCATGTCCTCGGCTTGCGGACGAATATAAGTTGGGTTAACTTGATGATCTTGGATTTTAACCCACCTATATACTGCCATGTCAGAGTAAAGCAAACACTATTGAAAAACAGTTTATTAGAAATCCTTAAACAGCTCCAGTGACATTCATGGCAGAATGTCTGATAATGCCTTAATGGGCTGGAGCCAACCGAAAAGGAGGAGCCTAAAATTGAGAAATAAAAGATAGCTGCAATTAGTGTTCATGATTCCATTCCCACCACCCCACCCCACCCACTCTGCATTCACCATTAGGGTGCAATATGTTGATCATATATATGGTTCATTCATGTGTCACTCATGGAAAATGCATCCATACCTAAGAAAAACAGTAAACAAATGGCTTTAAAATAAAAAAGAAATTAAGTATGAAATTAATGTTGAAATTGTCACACTTGCATCATTGTTGCTAGATATTGTCTGTGCCGAATTGCAGACGACACAAAATGCTATTCATAGCATCTGGTCCAAGGGAAACAACTCCTATCCTCTTGAAATCTGTACAATATTAATTTAAAATTTCAAATAAAATTTTACTCACCATGATAAAATCGTCTTCACGTCTGATTTCTACACCAACCAGCTACTTGTGTGTGAAGTTTCATGTCTGTCGGTCCAATACATCCTGATTTATTCAAATATAACCACAATTGTGCCTGTCAATTATAGGATGCACACCACTGTATTTTCTCCTTCTTCGCGCTATGGTAAATCGATGAACTGTCTCAAACAGTACACTTTGAGCTAAAAATATGACGAGAATAACTTGAAATATGCAACATTGGTGAACTTTAGGAATATTGCCCATTTCTCGAGTTTGGATTACCTCCCTTTACATATCACTGGTTGCTTGACACTCCATGGACATTAGATGGTGTTTATAGCCCAGATGACCCATTCACACATTGTAGGGTTGATAGGCATGATATCGGAAACTTGGCATCTTACCTTAACCCATTCAACACCAAGTAACTGACATGGACTGGTCCATGATATTTTTAGACCAATAAATTAATAAGAATATTACATTTGGATCAGTTCATTTATCAAAATGGGTAATTTGTTTTCTAAAAATAGTAATATTACTGGCAAAAAGTGCAGATCCTGATGAGATGGCTCGTCACGAGCCGGCTCATCTGGATCTACACTTTTTGTAAGCCTATTTAGAGGTCTGCGGTGTTGAAGGGGTTAAGGCTGCAGTGAACAGTAATGTTCACTCCCAAGGCCAATCGCATCGGTATCAATTCTACAATTCCTCCGAGAAAATATTCTGGTCAGTGCATAATAACAGTAGAATAATGATTGGGCCTAAGTCAGCTGGTCAGTGTGTGACAACAGTAGAATAATGATTGGGTCTAAGTTAGCTGGTCAGTGTGTGACAACAGTAGAATAATGATTGGGTCTAAGTTAGCTGGTCAGTGTGTGACAACAGTAGAATAATGATTGGGTCTAAGTTAGCTGGTCAGTGTGTGACAACAGTAGAATAATGATTGGGTCTAAGTTAGCTGGTCAGTGTGTGACAACAGTAGAATAATGATTGGGTCTAAGTTAGCTGGTCAGTGTGTGACAACAGTAGAATAATGATTGGGTCTAAGTTAGCTGGTCAGTGTGTGACAACAGTAGAATAATGATTGGGTCTAAGTTAGCTGGTCAGTGTGTGACAACAGTAGAATAATGATTGGGTCTAAGTTAGCTGGTCAGTGTGTGACAACAGTAGAATAATGATTGGGTCTAAGTTAGCTGGTCAGTGTGTGTGATAACAGTAGAATAATGATTGGGTCTAAGTCAGCTGGTCAGTGTGTGATAACAGTAGAATAATGATTGGGCCTAAGTCAGCTGGTCAGTGTGTGTGTGATAACAGTAGAATAATGATTGGGTCTAAGTCAGCTGGTCAGTGTGTGTGTGATAACAGTAGAATAATGATTGGGCCTAAGTCAGCTGGTCAGTGTGTGTGTGATAACAGTAGAATAATGGGGGTGTGTGTGTATTGGGCCTAAGTCAGCTGGTCAGTGTGTGGTGATAACAGTAGAATAATGATTGGGTCTAAGTCAGCTGGTCAGTGTGTGTGTGATAACAGTAGAATAATGATTGGGTCTAAGTCAGCTGGTCAGTGTGTGTGATAACAGTAGAATAATGATTGGGCCTAAGTCAGCTGTGATAACAGTAGAATAATGATTGGGTCTAAGTCAGCTGGTCAGTGTGTGTGATAACAGTAGAATAATGATTGGGTCTAAGTCAGCTGGTCAGTGTGTGACAACAGTAGAATAATGATTGGGTCTAAGTTAGCTGGTCAGTGTGTGTGATAACAGTAGAATAATGAGTGGGTCTAAGTTAGCTGGTCAGTGTGTGACAACAGTAGAATAATGATTGGGTGTAAGTCAGCTGGTCAGTGTGTGTGATAACAGTAGAATAATGATTGGGTCTAAGTCAGCTGTGATAACAGTAGAATAATGATTGGGTCTAAGTCAGCTGTGATAACAGTAGAATAATGATTGGGTCTAAGTCAGCTGTGATAACAGTAGAATAATGATTGGGTCTAAGTCAGCTGTGATAACAGTAGAATAATGATTGGGTCTAAGTCAGCTGGTCAGTGTGTGTGATAACAGTAGAATAATGATTGGGTCTAAGTCAGCTGGTCAGTGTGTGTGATAACAGTAGAATAATGATTGGGTCTAAGTCAGCTGGTCAGTGTGTGATAACAGTAGAATAATGATTGGGTCTAAGTCAGCTGGTCAGTGTGTGTGATAAC
Organism: Archivesica marissinica; assembly: GCA_014843695.1. Classification (NCBI taxonomy): domain Eukaryota; kingdom Metazoa; phylum Mollusca; class Bivalvia; order Venerida; family Vesicomyidae; genus Archivesica; species Archivesica marissinica. The sequence goes on from CM026388.1 coordinate 17,190,313, forward strand.
AGTAGAATAATGATTGGGTCTAAGTCAGCTGGTCAGTGTGTGATAACAGTAGAATAATGATTGGGTCTAAGTCAGCTGGTCAGTGTGTGTGATAACAGTAGAATAATGATTGGGTCTAAGTCAGCTGGTCAGTGTGTGTGATAACAGTAGAATAATGATTGGGTCTAAGTTAGCTGGTCAGTGTGTGTGATAACAGTAGAATAATGATTGGGTCTAAGTCAGCTGGTCAGTGTGTGTGATAACAGTAGAATAATGATTGGGTCTAAGTCAGCTGGTCAGTGTGTGTGATAACAGTAGAATAATGATTGGGTCTAAGTCAGCTGGTCAGTGTGTGTGATAACAGTAGAATAATGATTGGGTCTAAGTCAGCTGGTCAGTGTGTGTGATAACAGTAGAATAATGATTGGGTCTAAGTCAGCTGGTCAGTGTGTGATAACAGTAGAATAATGATTGGGTCTAAGTTAGCTGGTCAGTGTGTGTGATAACAGTAGAATAATGATTGGGTCTAAGTCAGCTGGTCAGTGTGTGTGTGATAACAGTAGAATAATGATTGGGTCTAAGTCAGCTGGTCAGTGTGTGTGATAACAGTAGAATAATGATTGGGTCTAAGTCAGCTGGTCAGTGTGTGTGATAACAGTAGAATAATGATTGGGTCTAAGTCAGCTGGTCAGTGTGTGACAACAGTAGAATAATGATTGGGTCTAAGTCAGCTGGTCAGTGTGTGTGACAACAGTAGAATAATGATTGGGTCTAAGTCAGCTGTGATAACAGTAGAATAATGATTGGGTCTAAGTCAGCTGTGATAACAGTAGAATAATGATTGGGCCTAAGTCAGCTGGTCAGTGTGTGTGTGATAACAGTAGAATAATGATTGGGTCTAAGTCAGCTGGTTAGTGTGTGATAACAGTAGAATAATGATTGGGCCTAAGTCAGCTGGTCAATGTGTGTGTGATAACAGTAGAATAATGATTGGGCCTAAGTCAGCTGGTCAGTGTGTGATAACAGTAGAATAATGATTGGGTCTAAGTTAGCTGGTCAGTGTGTGTGATAACAGTAGAATAATGATTGGGCCTAAGTCAGCTGGTCAGTGTGTGTGTGATAACAGTAGAATAATGATTGGGTCTAAGTCAGCTGGTCAGTGTGTGTGATAACAGTAGAATAATGATTGGGTCTAAGTTAGCTGGTCAGTGTGTGACAACAGTAGAATAATGATTGGGTGTAAGTCAGCTGGTCAGTGTGTGTGATAACAGTAGAATAATGATTGGGTCTAAGTCAGCTGTGATAACAGTAGAATAATGATTGGGTCTAAGTCAGCTGTGATAACAGTAGAATAATGATTGGGTCTAAGTCAGCTGTGATAACAGTAGAATAATGATTGGGTCTAAGTCAGCTGGTCAGTGTGTGTGATAACAGTAGAATAATGATTGGGTCTAAGTCAGCTGGTCAGTGTGTGTGAAACAGTAGAATAATGATTGGGTCTAAGTCAGCTGGTCAGTGTGTGTGATAACAGTAGAATAATGATTGGGTCTAAGTCAGCTGGTCAGTGTGTGTGATAACAGTAGAATAATGATTGGGCCTAAGTCAGCTGGTCAGTGTGTGTGTGATAACAGTAGAATAATGATTGGGTCTAAGTCAGCTGGTCAGTGTGTGTGATAACAGTAGAATAATGATTGGGCCTAAGTCAGCTGGTCATGTGTGTGTGATAACAGTAGAATAATGATTGGTCTAAGTCAGCTGGTCAGTGTGTGATAACAGTAGAATAATGATTGGGTCTAAGTTAGCTGGTCAGTGTGTGTGATAACAGTAGAATAATGATTGGGTCTAAGTCAGCTGGTCAGTGTGTGTGATAACAGTAGAATAATGATTGGGTCTAAGTCAGCTGGTCAGTGTGTGTGATAACAGTAGAATAATGATTGGGTCTAAGTCAGCTGGTCAGTGTGTGATAACAGTAGAATAATGATTGGGTCTAAGTTAGCTGGTCAGTGTGTGTGATAACAGTAGAATAATGATTGGGTCTAAGTTAGCTGGTCAGTGTGTGATAACAGTAGAATAATGATTGGGTCTAAGTCAGCTGGTCAGTGTGTGTGATAACAGTAGAATAATGATTGGGTCTAAGTCAGCTGGTCAGTGTGTGTGATAACAGTAGAATAATGATTGGGTCTAAGTCAGCTGGTCAGTGTGTGTGATAACAGTAGAATAATGATTGGGTCTAAGTCAGCTGGTCAGTGTGTGTGATAACAGTAGAATAATGATTGGGTCTAAGTCAGCTGGTCAGTGTGTGTGATAACAGTAGAATAATGATTGGGTCTAAGTCAGCTGGTCAGTGTGTGTGTGATAACAGTAGAATAATGATTGGGTCTAAGTCAGCTGGTCAGTGTGTGTGATAACAGTAGAATAATGATTGGGTCTAAGTCAGCTGGTCAGTGTGTGATAACAGTAGAATAATGATTGGGTCTAAGTCAGCTGGTCAGTGTGTGTGATAACAGTAGAATAATGATTGGGTCTAAGTCAGCTGGTCAGTGTGTGTGTGATAACAGTAGAATAATGATTGGGTCTAAGTCAGCTGGTCAGTGTGTGTGTGATAACAGTAGAATAATGATTGGGTCTAAGTCAGCTGGTCAGTGTGTGTGATAACAGTAGAATAATGATTGGGCCTAAGTCAGCTGGTCAGTGTGTGTGTGATAACAGTAGAATAATGATTGGGTCTAAGTCAGCTGGTTAGTGTGTGATAACAGTAGAATAATGATTGGGCCTAAGTCAGCTGGTCAATGTGTGTGTGATAACAGTAGAATAATGATTGGGCCTAAGTCAGCTGGTCAGTGTGTGATAACAGTAGAATAATGATTGGGTCTAAGTTAGCTGGTCAGTGTGTGTGATAACAGTAGAATAATGATTGGGCCTAAGTCAGCTGGTCAGTGTGTGTGTGATAACAGTAGAATAATGATTGGGTCTAAGTCAGCTGGTCAGTGTGTGTGATAACAGTAGAATAATGATTGGGTCTAAGTCAGCTGGTTAGTGTGTGACAACAGTAGAATAATGATTGGGTCTAAGTTAGCTGGTCAGTGTGTGTGATAACAGTAGAATAATGAGTGGGTCTAAGTTAGCTGGTCAGTGTGTGACAACAGTAGAATAATGATTGGGTGTAAGTCAGCTGGTCAGTGTGTGTGACAACAGTAGAATAATGATTGGGTCTAAGTCAGCTGTGATAACAGTAGAATAATGATTGGGTCTAAGTCAGCTGTGATAACAGTAGAATAATGATTGGGTCTAAGTCAGCTGTGATAACAGTAGAATAATGATTGGGTCTAAGTCAGCTGGTCAGTGTGTGTGATAACAGTAGAATAATGATTGGGCCTAAGTCAGCTGTGATAACAGTAGAATAATGATTGGGTCTAAGTCAGCTGGTCAGTGTGTGTGATAACAGTAGAATAATGATTGGGTCTAAGTCAGCTGGTCAGTGTGTGTGATAACAGTAGAATAATGATTGGGTCTAAGTCAGCTGGTCAGTGTGTGTGATAACAGTAGAATAATGATTGGGCCTAAGTCAGCTGGTCAGTGTGTGTGTGATAACAGTAGAATAATGATTGGGTCTAAGTCAGCTGGTCAGTGTGTGATAACAGTAGAATAATGATTGGGTCTAAGTTAGCTGGTCAGTGTGTGTGATAACAGTAGAATAATGATTGGGTCTAAGTCAGCTGGTCAGTGTGTGTGTGATAACAGTAGAATAATGATTGGGTCTAAGTTAGCTGGTCAGTGTGTGTGATAACAGTAGAATAATGATTGGGCCTAAGTCAGCTGGTCAGTGTGTGTGTGATAACAGTAGAATAATGATTGGGTCTAAGTCAGCTGGTCAGTGTGTGTGATAACAGTAGAATAATGATTGGGCCTAAGTCAGCTGGTCAGTGTGTGTGTGATAACAGTAGAATAATGATTGGGTCTAAGTCAGCTGGTCAGTGTGTGTGATAACAGTAGAATAATGATTGGGTCTAAGTTAGCTGGTCAGTGTGTGTGTGATAACAGTAGAATAATGATTGGGTCTAAGTCAGCTGGTCAGTGTGTGTGTGATAACAGTAGAATAATGATTGGGTCTAAGTCAGCTGGTCAGTGTGTGATAACAGTAGAATAATGATTGGGCCTAAGTCAGCTGGTCAGTGTGTGTGTGATAACAGTAGAATAATGATTGGGTCTAAGTCAGCTGGTCAGTGTGTGATAACAGTAGAATAATGATTGGGTCTAAGTTAGCTGGTCAGTGTGTGTGATAACAGTAGAATAATGATTGGGTCTAAGTCAGCTGGTCAGTGTGTGTGATAACAGTAGAATAATGATTGGGTCTAAGTCAGCTGGTCAGTGTGTGTGATAACAGTAGAATAATGATTGGGTCTAAGTCAGCTGGTCAGTGTGTGTGATAACAGTAGAATAATGATTGGGTCTAAGTCAGCTGGTCAGTGTGTGTGATAACAGTAGAATAATGATTGG
>CM026388.1:17195788-17212513 GCA_014843695.1 Archivesica marissinica
ATACACTACATCCGAGGACAGTGAGACAGACACTACATCCGAGGACAGTGAGACATACACTACATCCGAGGACAATGAGACATACACTACATCCGAGGACAGTGAGACATACACTACATCCGTGGACAATGAGACATACACTACATCCGAGGACAGTGAGACATACACTACATCCGAGGACAATGAGACATACACTTCATCCAAGGACAGTGAGACATACACGGCATCCGATGACAGTGAGACATACACTACATCCAAGGACAGTGAGACAGACACTACATCCGAGGACAGTGAGACAGACACTACATCCAAGGATAGTGAGACATACACTACATCCGAGGACAGTGAGACATACACTACATCCGAGGACAGTGAGACAGACACTACATCCAAGGACAGTGAGACAGACACTACATCAGAGGACAGTGAGACATACACTACATCCAATGACAGTGAGACATACACTACACATGAGGACAGTGAGACATACACTACATCCGAGGACAGTGAGACATACACTACATCCGAGGACAGTGAGACATACACTACATCCGAGGACAGTGAGACATACACTACATCCGAGGACAGTGAGACATACACTACATCCGAGGACAGTGAGACATACACTACACCGGAGGACAGTGAGACATACACTACACCGGAGGACAGTGAGACATACACTACACCTGAGGACAGTGAGACATACACTGCATCCGAGGACAGTGAGACATACACTACATCCGAGGACAGTGAGACATACACTACACCGGAGGACAGTGAGACATACACTACACATGAGGACAGTGAGACATACACTACACCTGAGGACAGTGAGACATACACTACACCGGAGGACAGTGAGACATACACTACACCGGAGGACAGTGAGACATACACTACACATGATGACAGTGAGACATACACTACACATGAGGACAGTGAGACATACACTACACATGAGGACAGTGAGACATACACTACACATAAGGACAGTGAGACATACACTACACATAAGGACAGTGAGACATACACTACACATGAGGACAGTGAGACATACACTACACATGAGGACAGTGAGACATACACTACACCGGAGGACAGTGAGACATACACTACACCGGAGGACAGTGAGACATACACTACACCGGAGGACAGTGAGACATACACTACACCGGAGGACAGTGAGACATACACTACACCGGAGGACAGTGAGACATACACTACACCTGAGGACAGTGAGACATACACTGCATCCGAGGACAGTGAGACAAACACTGCATCCGAGGACAGTGAGACATACACTACACCGGAGGACAGTGAGACATACACTACACCGGAGGACAGTGAGACATACACTATATCCGAGGACATTGAGACAGACACTACATCCGAGGACAGTGAGATATACATGGCATAAGAATGCTCATATTCCGAATTATACATAGCATAGTTATTGTGTTTCAGTTTTGTTTGGTGCGTAGCTCCTATAAGGTACTGAAGTCCAGTCCTGCAGATTGTGAGATGAAGTAAAAGTCATAAATAGGCCAACGATGCAATACAAAGTGCAGTAGGCCTATTTAACAATTTCAAAATAGTGATGCTATCACTTGACCATGAACCCATTTGACAATAATGAGCCGTCAGTATTAATTTAATCCGATTACGTTTTTGATAATTTGCAGTGGTTAACACGCTGGACTGGTAATCCAGGGATCGCAGGTTCGATCCCCGTCTGACTATAATAACATTAATAACAGTATTTCAGATGGGACTTTCTACGAGAGGTCTCGTGTCGGTGCTTTACACCATACACGTAAAAGAACCAGAGTAGTCTCTGGAATGGTTATCTATCTATCATTGCGCTACCCTCCAAAAAATTAAATCTTAAATCTCTTTAGGAGGCGTTGCTCATGTGTTAATCGTTAGAGACGATAAATAAACGTAAAGCGCACCGTGCACACATTTTGATAATATACCTGTGTTATTGATCACATGTTTTCATAAATACGGTTAAATTATGATATTCCAATGAACCTCAATAGAGACAATTGAACGTGCACCATCTATAGTGCATTACAACAGGAAACAATATAGCTGTGCCGGGATATTAAAGAGTTCAATTAGTATGATTCGATTATATACTGCGTTGTTGTATGTTTGTCAAACAGAAACTAGGATTTGAAATGGAAATACCAAATTCTATTTTTAATTTCTAAAAATATATTAACATAATTAAATCAATCATGAAAGCTAGTTTCATATTTGTTTAAACATACGATGTTTGTATGACAGTATAATCGTTGGAATAATAATTGCAAATATATAATAAAAGATAAATGTCTTGTTTTATTTATTTCTAAGTCTGGAATCGAGTGCATATTTCATTTTGAAGTATTGCAGTTATATCGCAGTTATTCAAACGTAAACACGCCCGAATGCGATTCGGAAAATCCGTGTGTATATATGTATATAAGTTCGAATACTTCATTTATGTAATGTATGCTGAGCAATAACCCATCTGGGAACACCAGATAACACCATACCGTGCCGGACAAATCCACCAACCACCAACTATTAATCCGGCACACAGTGGGCGAACAGAACAATATGCAGACCACATCATGGGATCAATCATCACACCGGGAAATTGGCAGATCACACCTCATGGGTCGACAATGGGCTTACTGGACAAGCAAGTTCAACCACCGGCGGTCAAGGCAAGCTAGTCCAAATGGGTGGACAATAGGAATGCGTGTCCCACCATGGGCACACAACACCGGGCAAGCAAGTCCACATGGGTCGACAATGTGCACCACATCATGAGTCCACATGGGTCGACAATGTCCACCACATCATGGGCACACAACACCGTGTGCACCACATCATGGGCACACAACACCGGGCAAGCAAGTCCACATGGGTCGACAATGTGCACCACATCATGGGCACACAGCACCGGACAAGCAAGTCCACACACAAATAACAGTATAAATCGGGTGGACAATGGACGACTGTGGCTGGGCCACAATGCTCACATACAGTTTTGATGTGATTAGTAAGTTTAGGTTTTGGAAAATAGATCACATAATAAACAGTCATAACCTCATTGTTAGAGCTGTTCCTTCCATTGTTAGAGCTGTTCCTTAGAGTTGCTCCTTCAATTGTTAGAGCTGTTCCTTCCATTGTTTAAGCTGTTCCTTCCATTGTTATAGCTAAACCTTCCATTGTTATAGCTGTTCCTTCCATAGCTAGATATGTTCCTGCCATTGTTAGATATGTTACTGTCATTGTTAGAGCTGTTCCTTCCATTGCTAGAGCTGTTCCTTCCATTGTTAGAGCTGTTTCTTCCATTGCTAGAGCTGTTCCTTCCATTGCTAGAGCTGTTCCTTCCATTGTTAGAGTTATTCCTTCCAATGTTAGAGATGTTCCTTCCAGTGTTCGAGCTGTTCCTTCCATTGTTCGAGCTGTTCCTTCCAGTATTCGAGCTGTTCCTTCCAGTGTTAGAGCTGTTCCATACATTGTTAGAGCTGTTCCTGCCATTGTTAGAGTTGTTCCCGAGGACAGTGAGACGGACACTACATCCAAGGACAGTGAGACATACACTGCATCCGAGGACAGTGAGACATACACTACATCCGAGGACAGTGAGACATACACTACATCCGAGGAATGTGAGACAGACACTACATCCAAGGACAGTGAGACATACACTACATCTGAGGACAGTGAGACAGACACTACATCCGAGGACAGTGAGACATACACTACATCCGAGGACAGTGAGACATACACTACATCCGAGGAATGTGAGACAGACACTACATCCAAGGACAGTGAGACATACACTACACCTGAGGACAGTGAGACAGACACTACATCCGAGGACAGTGAGACATACACTACATCCGAGGACAGTGAGACATACACTACACCTGAGGACAGTGAGACATACACTACATCCGAGGACAGTGAGACATACACTACATCCGAGGACAATGAGACATACACTACATCCGAGGACAGTGAGCCATACACTACACCGGAGGACAGTGAGACATACACTACATCCGAGGACAGTGAGACATACACTACATCCGAGGACAGTGAGACATACACTACACCGGAGGACAGTGAGACATACACTACATCCGAGGACAGTGAGACATACACTACATCCGAGGACAGTGAGACATACACTACATCCGAGGACAGTGAGACATACACTACACCCGAGGACAGTGAGACATACACTACTCCGAGGACAGTGAGACATACACTCACGAGGACAGTGAGACATACACTACATCCGAGGACAGTGAGACATACACTACACCTGAGGACAGTGAGACATACACTACATCCGAGGACAGTGAGACATACACTACATCCGAGGACAGTGAGACATACACTACATCCGAGGACAGTGAGACATACACTACATCCGAGGACAGTGAGACATACACTACATCCGAGGACAGTGAGACATACACTACATCCGAGGACAGTGAGACATACACTACACCCGAGGACAGTGAGACAGACACTACATCCGAGGACAGTGAGACATACACTACATCCGAGGACAGTGAGACATACACTACATCCGAGGACAGTGAGACATACACTACATCCGAGGACAGTGAGACATACACTACATCCGAGGACAGTGAGACATACACTACATCCGAGGACAGTGAGAAACACTACACCGAGGACAGTGAGACATACACTACATCCGAGGACAGTGAGACATACACTACATCCGAGGACAGTGAGACATACACTACATCCGAGGACAGTGAGACATACACTACATCCGAGGACAGTGAGACATACACTACACATGAGGACAGTGAGACATACACTACACCCGAGGACAGTGAGACATACACTACATCCGAGGACAGTGAGACATACACTACATCCGAGGACAGTGAGACATACACTACATCCGAGGACAGTGAGACATACACTACATCCGAGGACGTGAGACAGACACTACATCCAAGGACAGTGAGACATACACTACATCCGAGGACAGTGAGACAGACACTACATCCGAGGACAGTGAGACATACACTACATCCGAGGACAGTGAGACATACACTACATCCGAGGACAGTGAGACATACACTACATCCGAGGACAGTGAGACAGACACTACATCCGAGGACAGTGAGACATACACTACATCCGAGGACAGTGAGACATACACTACATCCGAGGACAGTGAGACATACACTACATCCGAGGACAGTGAGACATACACTACATCCGAGGACAGTGAGACATACACTACATCCGAGGACAGTGAGACATACACTACATCCGAGGACAGTGAGACAGACACTACATCCAAGGACAGTGAGACATACACTACATCCGAGGACAGTGAGACATACACTACATCCGAGGACAGTGAGACATACACTACATCCAAGGACAGTGAGACAGACACTACATCCGAGGACAGTGAGACATACACTACACCTGAGGACAGTGAGACATACACTACATCCGAGGACAGTGAGACATACACTACACCTGAGGACAGTGAGACATACACTACATCCGAGGACAGTGAGACATACACTACACCTGAGGACAGTGAGACATACACTACACCGGAGGACAGTGAGAAAGACAGGGCATCCGAGGATAGAGAAACATACACTGCATCGAGGACAATGAGACATACACTACACCTGAGGACAGTGAGACATACACTAAACCGGAGGACAGTGAGACATACACTGCATCCGAGGACAGTGAGACATACACTACACCTGAGGACAGTGAGACATACACTACTCCTGAGGACAGTGAGACATACATCTCATGAGGACAGTGAGACATACACTGCATCCGAGGACAGTGAGACATACACTACACTGAGGATAGTGAGACAGACACTACATCCGAGGACAGTGAGACAGACACTGCACCCGAAGACAGTGAGACAGACACTACATCCGAGGACAGTGAGACAGACACTGCACCCGAGGACAGTGAGACATACACTACACCCAGGACAGTGAGACATACACTACATCCGAGGACAGTAAGACATACACTACACTGAGGACAGTGAGACAGACACTACATCGAGGACAGTGAGACATACACTACATCCGAGGACAGTGAGACATACACTACATCCGAGGACAGTGAGACATACACTACACCTGAGGACAGTGAGACATACACTACATCCGAGGACAGTGAGAGAGAGACACTGCACCCGAGGACAGTGAGACATACACAACATCCGAGGAATGTGAGACAGACACTACATCCAAGGACAGTGAGACATACACTACACCTGAGGACAGTGAGACAGACACTACATCCGAGGACAGTGAGACATACACTACATCCGAGGACAGTGAGACATACACTACATCCGAGGACAGTGAGACATACACTACATCCGAGGACAGTGAGAGAGACACTGCATCCGAGGACAGTGAGACATACACTACATCCGAGGACAGTGAGACATACACTACATCCGAGGACAATGAGACATACACTACATCCGAGGACAGTGAGACATACACTACATCCGAGGACAGTGAGACATACACTACACCTGAGGACAGTGAGACATACACTACACCTGAGGACAGTGAGACATACACTACATCCGAGGACAGTGAGACATACACTACATCCGAGGACAGTGAGACATACACTACATCCGAGGACAGTGAGACATACACTACATCCGAGGACAGTGAGACAGACACTACATCCGAGGACAGTGAGACATACACTACACCTGAGGACAGTGAGACATACACTACATCCGAGGACAGTGAGACATACACTACATCCGAGGACAGTGAGACATACACTACATCCGAGGACAGTGAGACATACACTACATCCGAGGACAGTGAGACATACACTACATCCGAGGACAGTGAGACAGACACTACATCCGAGGACAGTGAGACATACACTACATCCGAGGACAGTGAGAAACACTCATCCGAGGACAGTGAGACATACACTACATCCGAGGACAGTGAGACATACACTACATCCGAGGACAATGAGACATACACTACATCCGAGGACAGTGAGACATACACTACATCCGAGGACAGTGAGACATACACTACATCCAAGGATAGTGAGACATATACTACATCCGAGGACAGTGAGACAGACACTACATCCAAGGATAGTGAGACATACACTACATCCGAGAACAGTGAGACATACACTACATCCGAGGACAGTGAGACAGACACTACATCCAAGGACAGTGAGACAGACACTACATCAGAGGACAGTGAGACATACACTACATCCAATGACAGTGAGACATACACTACATCCGAGGACAGTGAGACATACACTACATCCGAGGACAGTGAGACATACACTACATCCGAGGACAGTGAGACAGACACTACATCCAAGGACAGTGAGACATACACTACATCCGAGGACAGTGAGACATACACTACATCCGAGGACAGTGAGACATACACTACACCTGAGGACAGTGATACATATACTACATCCGAGGACAGTGAGACATACACTATACCTGAGGACAGTGAGACATACACTACACCGGAGGACAGTGAGAAAGACAGGGCATCCGAGGATAGAGAAACATACACTGCATCCGAGGACAATGAGACATACACTACACCTGAGGACAGTGAGACATACACTAAACCGGAGGACAGTGAGACATACACTGCATCCGAGGACAGTGAGACATACACTACACCTGAGGACAGTGAGACATACACTACTCCTGAGGACAGTGAGACATACATCTCACCTGAGGACAGTGAGACATACACTGCATCCGAGGACAGTGAGACATACACTACACCTGAGGATAGTGAGACAGACACTACATCCGAGGACAGTGAGACAGACACTGCACCCGAAGACAGTGAGACAGACACTACATCCGAGGACAGTGAGACAGACACTGCACCCGAGGACAGTGAGACATACACTACACCCGAGGACAGTGAGACATACACTACATCCGAGGAGAGTAAGACATACACTACACCTGAGGATAGTGAGACAGACACTACATCCGAGGACAGTGAGACATACACTACATCCGAGGACAGTGAGACATACACTACATCCGAGGACAGTGAGACATACACTACATCCGAGGACAGTGAGACAGACACTACACCTGAGGACAGTGAGACATAAACTACATCCGAGGACAGTGAGAGAGAGAGACACTGCACCCGAGGACAGTGAGACATACACAACATCCGAGGAATGTGAGACAGACACTACATCCAAGGACAGTGAGACATACACTACACCTGAGGACAGTGAGACAGACACTACATCCGAGGACAGTGAGACATACACTACATCCGAGGACAGTGAGACAGACACTACATCCGAGGACAGTGAGACATACACTACATCCGAGGACAGTGAGAGAGAGAGACACTGCATCCGAGGACAGTGAGACATACACTACATCCGAGGACGGTGAGACATACACTACATCCGAGGACAATGAGACATATACTACATCCGAGGACAGTGAGACATACACTACATCCGAGGACAGTGAGACATACACTACATCCAGGAAGTGAGACATACACTACATCCAAGGATAGTGAGACATATACTACATCCGAGGACAGTGAGACAGACACTACATCCAAGGATAGTGAGACATACACTACATCCGAGAACAGTGAGACATACACTACATACGAGGACAGTGAGACAGACACTACATCCAAGGACAGTGAGACAGACACTACATCAGAGGACAGTGAGACATACACTACATCCAATGACAGTGAGACATACACTACATCCGAGGACAGTGCGACATACACTACATCCGAGGACAGTGAGATATACACTACATCCGAGGACAGTGAGACATACACTACATCCAAGGACAGTGAGACATACACTACATCCGAGGACAGTGAGACATACACTACATCCAAGGACAGTGAGACATACACTACATCCGAGGACAGTGAGACATACACTACATCCGAGGACAGTGAGACAGACACTACATCCAAGGACAGTGAGACATACACTACATCAGAGGACAGTGAGACATACACTACATCCGAGGACAGTGAGACATACACTACACCTGAGGACAGTGAGACATACACTACATCCGAGGACAGTGAGACATACACTACATCCGAGGACAGTGAGACATACACTACATCCGAGGACAGTGAGACATACACTACACCCGAGGACAGTGAGACATATACTACATCCGAGGACAGTGAGACATACAGTACACCTGAGGACAGTGAGACATACACTACACCGGAGGACAGTGAGAAAGACAGGGCATCCGAGGACAGAGAAACATACACTGCCCTCGAGGACAATGAGACATACACTACACCTGAGGACAGTGAGACATACACTACACCGGAGGACAGTGAGACATACACTGCATCCGAGGACAGTGAGACATACACTACACCTGAGGACAGTGAGACATACACTACTCCTGAGGACAGTGAGACATACATCTCACCTGAGGACAGTGAGACATACACTGCATCCGAGGACAGTGAGACATACACTACACCTGAGGATAGTGAGACAGACACTACATCCGAGGACAGTGTGATAGACACTGCACCCGAGGACAGTGAGACAGACACTACATCCGAGGACAGTGAGACAGACACTGCACCCGAGGACAGTGAGACATACACTACATCCGAGGACAGTGAGACATACACTACACCTGAGGACAGTGAGACATACACTCCACCGGAGGACAGTGAGACATACACTACATCCGAGGACAGTGAGACATACACTACACCTGAGGACAATGAGACATACACTACATCTGAGGACAGTGAGACATACACTACACCTGAGGACAATGCGACATACACTACACCTGAGGACAGTGAGACATACACTACACCTGAGGACAGTGAGACGTACACTACAACTGAGGACAATGAGACATACACTACACCTGAGGACAATGAGACATACACTACTCCTGAGGACAGTGAGACATACACTACATATGAGGACAGTGAGACATACACTACACATGAGGACAGTGAGACATACTCTACACCGGAGGACAGTGAGACATACACTACATCCGAGGACAGTGAGACAGACACTACATCCGAGGACATTGAGACATACACTGCATCCGAGGACAGTGAGACAGACACTACATCCGAGGACAGTTAGACATACACTACACCTGAGGACAGTGAGACATACACTACACCTGAGGACAGTGAGACATACACTACACCTGAGGACAGTGAGACATACACTACACCTGAGGATAGTGAGACATACACTACACATGAGAACTGTGAGACATACACTACACATTATGACAGTGAGACATACACTGCATCACAGGACAGTGAGACAGACACTACATCCGAGGACAGTGAGACAGACACTGCATCCGAGGACAGTGAGACAGACACTACATCCGAGGACAGTGAGACAGACACTACATCCGAGGACAGTGAGACAGACACTGCATCCGAGGACAGTGAGACAGACACTACATCCGAGGACAGTGAGACAGACACTGCATCCGAGGACAGTGAGACAGACACTACATCCGAGGACAGTGAGACAGACACTACATCTGAGGACAGTGAGACAGACACTGCATCCGAGGACAGTGAGACAGACACTACATCCGAGGACAGTGAGACATACACTACACCTGAGGACAGTGATACATATACTACATTCGAGGACAGTGAGACATACACTACACCTGAGGACAGTGAGACAGACCCTGCATCCGAGGACAGCGAGACAGACACTTCATCCGAGGACAGTGAGACAGACACCACATTCGAGGACAGTGAGACAGACACTACATTCGAGGACAGTGAGACAGACACTACATTCGAGGACAGTGAGGCATACATGACATAAGAATGCTCATATTCCGAATTATACATAGCATAGTTATTGTGTTTCAGTTTTGGTTGGTACGTAGCTCCTATAAGCTACTGAAGTCCCGGCCTGCTGATTGTGAGAGGAAATAAAAGTCATAAATAGGCCAACGATGCAATACAAAGTGCAGTAGGCCTATTTAACAATTTCAAAATAGTGATGCTATCACTTGACCATGAACCCATTTGACAATAATGAGCCGTCAGTATTAATTTAATCCGATTACGATTTTGATAATTTGCAGTGGTTAACACGCTGGACTGGTAATCCAGGGATCGCAGGTTCGATCCCCCGTCTGACTATAATAACATTAATAACAGTTTTTCAGATGGGACTTTCTACGAGAGGTCTCGTGTCGGTGCTTTACACCATACACGTAAAAGAACCAGAGTAGTCTCTGGAATAGTTATATATCTATCATTGCGCTACCCTCCAAAAACCTTAAATCTTAAATCTCTTCAGGAGGCGTCGCTCGTGTGTTAATCGTTAGGGACGATACATAGACGTAAAACGCACCGTGCGCACAATTAGATAATATACCTGTGTTATTGATCACATGTTTTCATAGATACGGTTAAATTATGATATTCCAATGAACCTCAATAGAGACAATTGAACGTGCCCCATCTATAGTGCATTACAACAGGAAACAATATAGCTGTGCCGGGATATTAAAGCGTTAAATTAGTATGATTCGATTATATACTGCGTTGTTGTATGTTTGTCAAACAGAAACTAGGATTTGAAATGGAAATACCAAATTCTATTTTTAATTTCTAAAAATATATTAACATAAATAAATCAATCATGAAAGCTATTTTCATATTTGTTTAAACATATGATGTTTGAATGACAGTATAATCATTGGAATAATAATTGCAAATATATAATAAAAGATAAATGTCTTGTTTTATTTATTTCTAAGTCTGGAATCGAGTGCATATTTCATTTTGAAGTATTGCAGTTATATCGCAGTTATTCAAACGTAAACACGCCCGAATGCGATTCGGAAAATCCGTGTGCATATATGTATATAAGTTCGAATACTTCATTTATGTAATGTATGCTGAGCAATAACCCATCTGGGAACACCAGATAACACCATACCGTGCCGGACAAATCCACCAACCACCAACTATTAATCCGGCACACAGTGGGCGAACAGAACAATATGCAGACCACATCATGGGATCAATCATCACACCGGGAAATTGGCAGATCACACCTCATGGGTCGACAATGGGCGGACAAGCAAGTTCAACCACCGGCGGTCAAGGCAAGCAAGTCCAAATGGGTGGACAATAGGAATGCGTGTCCCACCATGGGCACACAACACCGGACAAGCAATTCCACATGGGTCGACAATGTGTGCACATCATAAGTCCACATGGGTCGACAATGTGCACCACATCATGGGCACACAACACCGTGTGCACCACATCATGGGCACACAACACCGGGCAAGCAAGTCCACATGGGTCGTCAATGTGCATCATGGGCACACAGCACCGGGCAAGCAAGTCCACACACAAATAACAGTATAAATCGGGCGGACAATGGACGACTGTGGCTGGGCCTAAATGCTCACATACAGTTTTGATGTGATTAGTAATTTTAGGTTTTGGAAAATAGATCACATAATAAACAGTCATAACCTCATTGTTAGAGCTGTTCCTTCCATTGTTATAGCTGTTCCTTCCATTGCTATATATGTTCCTGCCATTGTTAGATATGTTACTGTCATTGTTAGAGCTGTTCCTTCCATTGCTAGAGCTGTTTCTTCCATTGTTAGAGCTGTTTCTTCCATTGCTAGAGCTGTTCCTTCCAGTGTTAGAGCTGTTCCTTCCATTGTTAGAGCTGTTCCTTCCAGTGTTAGAGCTGTTCCATACATTGTTAGAGCTGTTCCTTCCAGTGTTAGAGCTGTTCCATACATTGTTAGAGCTGTTCCTGTCATTGTTAGAGCTGTTCCTTCCATTGCTAGAGCTGTTCCTGCCATTGTTACAGCTGTTCCTTCCATTGTTAGAACTGTTCCTTCCATTGTTAGAGCTGTTCCTTCCATTGTTAGAGCTGTTCCTGCAATTGTTACAGCTGTTCCTTCCATTGTTAGAGCTGTTCCTTCCATTGGTAGAGCTGTTCCTTCCATTGTTAGAGCTGTTCCTTCCATTGTTAGAGCTGTTCCTTCCATTGTTAGAGCTGTTCCTTCCATTGTTAGAGCTGTTCCTTTCATTGTTAGAGATGTTCCTGTCATTGTTAGATCTGTTTCTTTCATATTTAGAAGAGTAAATTATTATTTTCCATTGTTAGAACTGTTTGTACAATTTGGAGTCCAGGGGTTCTGTTAGTTGGAAGTTTATAAATGAATCTGATATCTCATCGGTTCTTGCAGCCTCGTGCAGTAGTATTCCTTTCTTTAACCCATTCAACACCAAATAACTGACATGGACTTGTCCATGATATTTTTAGACCAATAAATTAATAACAAAATTACATTTGGATCAGTTCATTTATCAAAATGGGTAATTTGTTTTCTAAAAATAGTTATATTACTTGAAAAAAGTGCAGATCCTGACGAGACGGCTCGTCACGAGCCGGCTCATCTGGATCTACACTTTTTTGTAATCCAATTTAGAGGTATGTGGTGTTGAAAGGGTTAAGAGTGGTGTAAAGCGGGCCGGAGTGATTTTATGGCCGTGTTGCGTGGTGAGTTTCGTCTTCATTTGTATAGCTGCTATAACTGGACATTCAGGATGTCTGTTGGTCATGCTGTTGGTCATTCAGGATGTCTGCTGGTCATTCATGATGTATGTTGTACATTCAGGATATCTGCTGGTCATTCATGATGTCTGCTGGTCATTCATGTTGTCTGCTGGTCATTCATGATGTCTGCTGGTCATTCAGGATGTCTGCTGGTCGTTCATGATGTCTGCTGGTCGTTCATGATGTCTACTGGTCATTCAGGATGTCTATTCGGCATTCAGCATGTCTGCTGGACATTCATGATGTCTGCTGGTCATTCAGGATGTCTGCTGGTCATTCATGATGTCTGCTGGTCATTCATGTTGTCTGCTGGTCATTCAGGATATCTGCTCTATGTTTGGCCCCAATGTGCGATCTCGTCCTGTGTTTCACTTGTGATATTTCAATGTGGCCCTTCTCTCCTGCTTTAATGTAATTCCAGAAAACCCAGTGTGTTTTCAGTTAGCATGTCGGCAACGTGAACATCATGGCCATTCCTACGCTCGTGTAGAGCTCTACACTTGATATCCGTGTACAGCTGACACGTCTGTTGGACAGTTTGTCTTTCTGGCAGGTCTTGTGCCATCGTTCCGTCAACAGCATTAAGGATGTCTGCTAGATGCCTCTGCCAGGGCTTGTTGAACTACGATGGATTTTGGCGTTATGGAACGTCGTCTGCAATGATCAGGAAGTCGTGATAGCGCAGTGGATGGGCGTTCGCTTCAGGTGCGAAAGGTCCGGAGTTCGAGCCCCACTGGAGCCATTACGATTGTGTCCTTAGGCAAGGCATTTAAATTCCACGTTGCCTCTTCTCTTTCCCTCGTGGCGATGGATTCCATCAGGAATGAGGTCTCGAGAGTGATTTATATAAGTTGAAATAACTTGTTTCGCAATCGAGCTAAAATAAATTTGTATAAACTAATGATCAGCTGGCAACCATTTTGGAAAATCATTTTGACCCACTCACGGGATCGCCTACATGATGTTCTTTATACATAATTTATTTTAGCTCGATTGCGAAACAAGTTCTTACAACATACATTAATCACTCTCGAGACCTCATTCCCGATGGAATCCATCGCCACGATGGAGAGAGAAGAGGTAATGTGGAATTTAAATGCCTTGCCTAAAGGGCACAATCGTAACGGCTCCAGCGTGGCTCGAACTCCTCTGGTCTCCTCTGGTTCTTTTACTTGCACGGTGTAAAGCATCGACACGAGACCTCGGTTATCTGCGATCCCTGAATTACCAGTCTAGCGTGTAAACCACTGGACTACAGACGGGGGATCGAACCTACGATCCCTGGATTACCAGTCTAGCATGTTAACCACTGTACTACAGACGGGGGATCGAACCTACGATCCCTGGATTACCAGTCTAGCATGTTAATCACTGGACTACAGACGGGGGATCGAACCTACGATCCATGGATTACCAGTCTAGCGTGTTAACCACTGGACTACAGACGGGGGGTCGAACCTACGATCTCTGGATTACCAGTCTAGCGTGTTAACCACTGGATTACAGACGGGGGATCGAACCTACGATCCATGGATTACCAGTCTAGCGTGTTAACCACTGGACTACAGACGGGGGATCGAACCTACGATCCCTGGATTACCAGTCTAGCGTGTTAACCACTGGACTACAGACGGGGGATCGAACATGCGATCCCTGAATTACCAGTCTAGCGTGTAAACCACTGGCCTACAACGGGGGATCGAACATGCGATCCCTGGATTACCAGTCTAGCGTGTTAACCATTGGACTACAGACGGGGGATCGAACATGCGATCCATGGATTACCAGTCTAGCGTGTTAACCACTGGACTACAGACGGGGGATCGAACCTGCGATCCATGGATTACCAGTCTAGCATGTTAACCACTGGACTACAGATGGGGGATCGAACCTACGATCTATAGATTACCAGTCTAGCGTGTTAACCACTGGACTACAGACGGGGGATCGAACCTACGATCCATGGATTACCAGTCTAGCGTGCTACCACTGGACTACGATCCCCGGGATTTACGCAGTCTAGCGTGTTAACCACTGGCCTACGATCCCCTGGATTACAAGTTCTAGCGTTTTACCACCGGACTCAGATCCCTGGATTACCAGTCTAGCGTGTTACCACTGGACTACAGATCCCTGGATTACCAGTCTAGCGTGTTACCACTGGACTACAGATCCCTGGTTACCAGTCTAGCGGGCTACAATTGGACTACAGATCCCTGGCATTACCAGTCTAGCGTGTACCACTGGACTACAGATCCCTGGATTACCAGTCTAGCGTGTTACCACTGGACTACAGACCACTGGACTACAGACGGGGGATCGAACATGCGATCCATTGATTACCAGTCTAGCGTGTTAACCACTGGACTACAGACGGGGGATCGAACATGCGATCCATGGATTACCAGTCTAGCGTGTTAACCACTGGACTACAGACGGGGGATCGAACCTACGATCCATGGGTTACCAGTCTAGCGTATTAACCACTGGACTACAGACGGGGGATCGAACCTACGATCCATGGATTACCAGTCTAGCGTGTTAACCACTGGACTACAGATGGGGTATCAAACCTACGTTTTCAGTTCATCTATAGCAGTGTATAAGTCAGTACATGTTTTTGTAGTATGGTTGTTTGAATTGCTTCCCTTGAATCACACTCCAGGTCAGACACCGCTATTGCAATTTCCATAGGTCACCATTATAACATATAGTGCCATTATATTTCCCCCCAAAATAGTTTGGCACAAAAAACAGTAGTTTTCAACAGACTGGCATTTGAGCCACAGGAAAATGTCAAATTTCAATTGGGTTGACCGATTGCGGTTTTTTAAATGTTCCACTAAAGGCACCCACCCCCTACTCTGAAGGTAATTTAGTGGTGAATGTTGCACTGACACCTGCATTTATAATATGCTGTTTATTTGTCACCATATTGTCTGCAAATATTTTTAAATATTCCAAAATGCAGCTCATATATTGTCTTTTAATATTTAGAAGTCA
>CM026388.1:17213513-17239430 GCA_014843695.1 Archivesica marissinica
TCATTTGTATATCGGTAACACATTGCATCATGTGTATATCGGTAACACATTGCATAATGTGTATATCGGTAACACATTGCATCATGTGTATATCGGTAACACATTGCATCATTTGTATATCGGTAGCACATTGCATCATGTTGTATATCGGTAACACATTGCATCATGTGTATATCGGTAACACATTGCATCATGTGTATATCAGTAACACATTGCATCATGTGTATATCAGTAACACATTGCATCATTTGTATATCGGTAACACATTGCATCATGTGTATATCGGTAACACATTGCATAATGTGTATATCGGTAACACATTGCATCATGTGTATATCGGTAACACATTGCATCATTTGTATATCGGTAGCACATTGCATCATGTTGTATATCGGTAACACATTGCATCATGTGTATATCGGTAACACATTGCATCATGTGTATATCAGTAACACATTGCATCATGTGTATATCAGTAACACATTGCATCATTTGTATATCGGTAACACATTGCATCATGTGTATATCGGTAACACATTGCATCATGTGTATATCGGTAATACATTGTATCATGTGTATATCGGTAACACGTTGCATCATGTGTATATCGGTAACACGTTGCATCATGTGTATATCAGTAACATATTGCATCATGTGTATATCTGTAACACATTGCATCATGTGTATATCTGTAACACATTGCATCATGTGTATATCGGTAATACATTGCAGCATGTGTATATCGGTAACACATTGCATCATTTGTATATCGGTAACACATTGCATCATGTGTATATCGGTAACACATTGCATCATGTATATCGGTAACACATTGCATCATGTGTATATCGGTAATACATTGCATCATGTGTATATCGGTAACACATTGCATCATGTGTATATCGGTAACACATTGCATCATGTGTATATCTGTAACACATTGCATCATGTGTATATCTGTAACACATTGCATCATGTGTATATAGGTAACACATTGCATCATGTGTATATCGGTAACACGTTGCATCATGTGTACATCGGTAACACATTGCATCATGTGTATATAGGTAACACATTGCATCATGTGTGTATCGGTAACACGTTGCATCATATGTGTATCGGTAACACGTTGCATCATGTGTATATCGGTAACACATTGCATCATGTGTATATAGGTAACACATTGCATCATGTGTGTATCGGTAACACGTTGCATCATATGTGTATCGGTAACACGTTGCATCATGTGTATATCGGTAACACATTGCATCATATGTATATCTGTAACACATTGCATCATGTGTATATCTGTAACACATTGCATCATGTGTATATCTGTAACACATTGCATCATGTGTATATCGGTAACACATTGCATCATGTGTATATAGGTAACACATTGCATCATGTGTATATCTGTAACACATTGCATCATGTGTATATCGGTAACACATTGCATCATGTGTATATCAGTAACACATTGCATCATGTGTGTATCGGTAACACATTGCATCATTTGTATATCAGTAACACATTGCATCATGTGTATATCGGTAACACATTGCATCATTTGTATATCGGTAACACATTGCATCATGTGTATATCGGTAACACATTGCATCATGTGTATATAGGTAACACATTGCATCATGTGTATATCTGTAACACATTGCATCATGTGTATATCTGTAACACATTGCATCATGTGTATATAGGTAACACATTGCATCATGTGTGTATCGGTAACACGTTGCATCATGTGTACATCGGTAACACATTGCATCATGTGTATATCGGTAACACATTGCATCATGTGTATATCTGTAACACATTGCATCATGTGTATATCGGTAACACATTGCATCATGTGTATATCGGTAACACATTGCATCATGTGTATATCTGTAACACATTGCATCATGTGTATATCGGTAACACATTGCATCATGTGTATATCTGTAACACATTGCATCATGTGTATATCAGTAACACATTGCATCATGTGTATATCAGTAACACATTGCATTATGTGTATATCAGTAACACATTGCATCATGTGTATATCAGTAACACATTGCATCATGTGTATATCGGTAACACATTGCATCATGTGTATATCAGTAACACATTGCATCATGTGTATATCAGTAACACATTGCATCATGTGTATATCTGTAACACATTGCATCATTTGTATATCTGTAACACATTGCATCATTTGTATATCGGTAACACATTGCATCATGTGTATTTAGGTAACATATTACATCATGTGTATATCGGTAACACATTGCATCATGTGTATATCGGTAACACATTGCATCATGTGTATATCGGTAACACATTGCATCATTTGTATATCGGTAACACATTGCATCATGTGTATATCAGTAACACATTGCATCATTTGTATATCGGTAACACATTGCATCATGTGTATATCGGTAACACATTGCATCATTTGTATATCGGTAACACATTGCATCATGTGTATATCAGTAACACATTGCATCATGTGTATATCGGTAACACATTGCATCATGTGTATATCGGTAACACATTGCATCATGTGTATATCAGTAACACATTGCATCATGTGTATATCAGTAACACATTGCATCATGTGTATATCGGTAACACATTGCATCATGTGTATATCAGTAACACATTGCATCATGTGTATATCGGTAACACATTGCATCATGTGTATATCAGTAACACATTGCATCATTTGTATATCGGTAACACATTGCATCATGTGTATATCGGTAACACATTGCATAATGTGTATATCGGTAACACATTGCATCATGTGTATATCGGTAACACATTGCATCATTTGTATATCGGTAACACATTGCATCATGTGTATATCGGTAACACATTGCATCATGTGTATATCAGTAACACATTGCATCATGTGTATATCGGTAACACATTGCATCATTTGTATATCGGTAACACATTGCATCATGTGTATATCGGTAACACATTGCATCATTTGTATATCGGTAACACATTACATCATTTGTATATCGGTAACACATTACATCATGTGTATATCAGTAACACATTGCATCATTTGTATATCGGTAACACATTGCATCATGTGTATATCGGTAACACATTGCATCATTTGTATATCGGTAACACATTGCATCATGTGTATATCAGTAACACATTGCATCATTTGTATATCTGTAACACATTGCATCATTTGTATATCGGTAACACCCTGCATCATGTGTATATCGGTAACACATTGCATCATTTGTATATCGGTAACACATTGCATCATGTGTATATCGGTAACACATTGCATCATTTGTATATCGGTAACACATTGCATCATGTGTATATCAGTAACACATTGCATCATTTGTATATCTGTAACACATTGCATCATGTGTATATCGGTAACACATTGCATCATGTGTATATCAGTAACACATTGCATCATGTGTATATCGGTAACACATTGCATCATTTGTATATCGGTAACACATTGCATCATGTGTATATCGGTAACACATTGCATCATTTGTATATCGGTAACACATTGCATCATGTGTATATCGGTAACACATTGCATCATTTGTATATCTGTAACACATTGCCTCATGTGTATATCGGTAACACATTGCATCATGTGTATATCAGTAACACATTGCATCATGTGTATATCGGTAACACATTGCATCATGTGTATATCAGTAACACATTGCATCATTTGTATATCGGTAACACATTGCATCATGTGTATATCGGTAACACATTGCATAATGTGTATATCGGTAACACATTGCATCATGTGCATATCGGTAACACATTGCATCATTTGTATATCGGTAACACATTGCATCATGTTGTATATCGGTAACACATTGCATCATGTGTATATCGGTAACACATTGCATCATGTGTATATCGGTAACACATTGCATCATGTGTATATCGGTAACACATTGCATCATGTGTATATCTGTAACACATTGCATCATGTGTATATCGGTAACACATTACATCATGTGTATATCAGTAACACATTGCATCATTTGTATATTGGTAACACATTGCATCATGTGTATATCGGTAACACATTGCATCATTTGTATATCGGTAACACATTGCATCATGTGTATATCAGTAAAACATTGCATCATTTGTATATCTGTAACACATTGCATCATGTGTATATCGGTAACACATTGCATCATGTGTATATCAGTAACACATTGCATCATGTGTATATCAGTAACACATTGCATCATGTGTATATCAGTAACACATTGCATCATGTGTATATCAGTAACACATTGCATCATGTGTATATCGGTAACACATTGCATCATGTGTATATCAGTAACACAGTGCATCATTTGTATATCGGTAACACATTGCATAATGTTGTATATCTGTAACACATTGCATCATTTGTATATCGGTAACACATTGCATCATGTGTATATCGGTAACACATTGCATAATGTTGTATATCGGTAACACATTGCATCATGTTGTATATCGGTAACACATTGCATCATGTGTATATCGGTAACACATTGCATCATGTGTATATCGGTAACACATTGCATCATGTGTATATCGGTAACACATTGCATCATGTGTATATCTGTAACACATTGCATCATGTGTATATCGGTAACACATTGCATCATGTGTATATCAGTAACACATTGCATCATTTGTATATTGTAACACATTGCATCATGTGTATATCGGTAACACATTGCATCATGTGTATATCTGTAACACATTGCATCATGTGTATATCGGTAACACATTGCATAATGTGTATATCAGTAACACATTGCATCATGTGTATATCGGTAACACATTGCATCATGTGTATATCGGTAACACATTGCATCATGTGTATATCGGTAACACATTGCATCATGTGTATATCGGTAACACATTGCATCATGTGTATATCGGTAACACATTGCATCATGTGTATATCAGTAGATTTGAAGATTGTACATTGTATTATTACATGCTTTCCAATGAAATAGAGAAATTTATAAGTGAAATAAAATATGTTATTCCTCTGCTTTCAACCATTGGCTGAAAGGAGTGGGAAAACACATTTTATTTCTCACTGCTTTGTACATGTAGTACCTAGCTGCCGCATGTTGAAATGTGGTAAATGCAGATAGTGTTCAGGCTCAAGCTGTCAGTGACGTCATTTATGATTGCCTGACGTTCCACCTCTATTT
The DNA here is from genome assembly GCA_014843695.1 of Archivesica marissinica. Lineage (NCBI taxonomy): Eukaryota > Metazoa > Mollusca > Bivalvia > Venerida > Vesicomyidae > Archivesica > Archivesica marissinica. The sequence goes on from CM026388.1 coordinate 17,218,754, forward strand.
AACACACAGTTGCATCATTTTCTATCATAACAACAGTTGATCCAAAACTAGAAAGAAAATTTGTTTGATTATGTGAATGGTAGAAAGCTATTTATTATAACTTGAATTTATCTACTGTTTATGGTAATAAATTTTGCATAATTTCGTTTCAGACGATGTCGAACATGGCATTCTGGGACAGAGACAGAGGACTTGGGCTGATGGTTTCCCTAATGATCCATACACAGAGAATCCTGTTGTCTATAAGTAGGTGTCTTTACAGATCCAAGGCCTTCCCCAGAAAGAAACTCAACAGCTTGATTCTGCTTCGTGAACAGCCATTTGTATTGACTTGTCTGAACCGCCACCCCCCCTCCCACAAGAGTACAATATTAATCAAGTATGTAACTCAACAGCTTGATTCTGCTTCATAAACAGCCATTTGTATTGACCTGTCTGAACCGCCCCCCCCCCCCTCACACAAGAGTACAATATTAAACAAGTATGTAACTCAACAGCTTGATTCTGCTTCATAAACAGCCATTTGTATTGACCTGTCTGAATGCTCCCCCCCTCCCACAAGAGTACAATATTAAATCAAGTATGTAATCAACAGCTTGATTCTGCTTTATAAACAGCAATTTGTATTGACCTGTCTGAACCCTCCCCCCCCACAAGAGTACAAAATTAATAGTATGTACTCACAGCTTGATTCTGCTTCATAAACAGCCATTTTATTGACCTGTCTGAACCGCCCCCCCCCCCCTCACACAAGAGTACAATATTAAAGCAAGTATGTAACTCAACAGCTTGATTCTGCTTCATAAACAGCCATTTGTATTGACCTGTCTGAATGCTCCCCCCCTCCCACAAGAGTACAATATTAAATCAAGTATCTAATGAGTAACCAAATAATCTTTTTATTATATGTCCCTCGTTAAAACATTAACAAAATAGTAACGCTAAGTACTTATTTTTCTTTACTTTACGGAATGTATTTCTCGGACTGGGAAGTATGTGAGATGGTACAGATCGGAAGTTGCTAAAGCAAGCATTGTAAATTAAATAAAGTTTTTTAAAAAAAGGACGTAAGCGTCTGAAGACATTTACGCATGGTTTATATACAGTATCCTTTCATTGTTTATATTATTATTAGTGGAAGCCGTGATAGCGCAATAGTAGCGCGTTAGCTTCAGGTGCGAAAGGCCCAGAGTTTGAGTCCCGCTGGCGCCGTTACGATTGTGCCCTTAGGCAAGACATTTAAATTCCACGTTGCCTCTTCTATCTCCCTCGTGGCGATGGATTCCATGAGGAATGAGGTCTCGAGAGTGATTAATATAAGTTGAAATAACTTTCGCATTCGAGCTAAAAATAAAATGTGTATAGACTATTATCTATACATATTTCTCGCTTTGTGAAAAAGTGAGAAAAGTAGTCCGGCAATATTCACGATGGGGATTCTGAAAATGTCCGATGTGATGTATGAATACAACATGAATGTATTTGTGGCTGATTTATGACGTGCATATATAATAAACAGTTATATCTTTACTCAGGCAATATGCTGAGTATGTTGGTTCCCAGTTGAGGGAACCGGAGAGCTCTATAGAAGGCAAGGAGGTCAGAGGGCTGCCTGATGTAGTAGGTAAGTGGTACATTTACAATATGTCCGTTCTTCGTTCTTGCAAGGTGAAATCAATGTAATGTTAATTAAGAAACAATATTTGTCTTTTCATTGTTTATTGGCGATTAAACATGGTTTGGAGATCTAACCGCACAGGCAGTAGGTCTAAGTTGTTAAATCGAGAACTCAGAATGACGAAGCATGATTTATTCGACTATGAATAACGCAAATACAAATATTATTTTGATTCTAACATGACCAAAATATCTAAAAAGCGTAAAAGTAGTTATTTTTCAGAAAGCCGAAAATGACGTCATAAAACTACAAAAGTGATGTCAAGTTTGACATCACACGCTCAGTCTTTCAGATGGGACGTTAAACCGAGGTGCTTTACACCGTGCACGTAAAATAACCAGAGGAGACTCTGGAATGGGTCTCTGTCTGTATCATTGCACTACCCTCCAAAAATCTAACATAGCTAATCTCTTCAGGTGGCGTTGCTCATATGGGCAACCGGTAGTGACGACAAATAAACGTAAAAACACACATCACACGCTAAGCCATGTTTTATTCCATCTTTGCATAATTATACACTGTATACTATACAGACAAAATGCCAAACCTTGCATGGAAGTCGTGATAGCGACATGGTAGCGCGTTAGCTTCAGGTGTGAAAGGCTCAGAGTTTGAGTCCCGCTGGAGCCGTTATGATTGTGCAAGGCATTTAAATTCCACATTGCCTCTTCTCTCCCTCGTGGTGATGGATTCCATCAGGAATGAGGTCTCGAGAGTGATTAATATAATTATAAGGACTTGTTTCGCAACCGAGCTAAATAAATTTGTATAAACTATGTTAGAATATCTCGCTAAATATGCCAGATAGGCTCATACATTCAATGGTATATGCATAGGAAACCTTGTTTGGCCTTTACCGGCTATAAATAGTTTAACGGGCTATAAATAGTTTAACAGGCTATAAATAGTTTAACGGGCTATAAATAGTTTAACAGGCTATAAATAGTTTAACTGGCTATAAATAGTTTAACGGGCTATAAATAGTTTAACGGGCTATAAATATTTTAACGGGCTATAAATAGTTTAACAGGCTATAAATAGTTTAAATTAATGTAGCAGACGACAATTAATTAATGTGGTTTTCTTATTTGTATCTGAAAACTCTGAACATATATCATGGAATGTCTTTAGCATTGTGTCGCTAGTCGCTACAACACAATTCTAATGAAATTTCATAACATATTTAAGGGCTAGCGTGCAAAGAGATAAATTGGGCTATATATATCATATGACTTTGTTATGATCTTGAAAGGTCAAGCTCAAGGTCATGCGAATACATACCATTGTAAAATCAAGCTGAAAACTCAAATATGTCATTGAAATTCACCTTATTTGTGTCATAAATTGGGCTATATCATAATTTATGACCTTCTAATGAAATTTCATAACACATTTAAGGGCTAGCGTGCAAAGAGATAAATTGGGCTATATATATCATATGACCTTGTTATGATCTTGAAAGGTCAAACTCAAGGTTATGGGAATACATACCACTGTAAAATCATGCGTTTGTTTAATTATAACCTTTAGTTGTTGTTGTAGCGTTATATTTTATTCATTATTTCCATTGTACAGCTACCGCTAAGGAGAAATCAAACATCATAGAGCGTATAGCAGCTAGCAGGAAGGATAGGCATGAATCTACTGTTGAAGAGATGTATCAAGAATTGAGCGTCATCAGCTCTGTACGTGCCGGGTATTGTATGCGGGTGTTTTACTTGTATCAAGAATTGAGCGTCATCAGCTCTGTACGTGCCGGGTATTGTATGCGGGTGTTTTACTTGTATCAAGAATTGAGCGTCATCAGCTCTGTACGTGCCGGGTATTGTATGCGGGTGTTTTACTTGTATCAAGAATTGAGCGTCATCAGCTCTGTACGTGCCGGGTATTGTATGCGGGTGTTTTACTTGTCATGTCATCAGCTCTGTACGTGCCGGGTATTGTATGCGGGTGTTTTACTTGTGTCATGTCATCAGCTCTGTACGTGCCGGGTATTGTATGCGGGTGTTTTACTTGTGTCATGTCATCAGCTCTGTACGTGTGGGTATTGTATGGGGTGTTTTACTTGTATGTGTTGTTTGTTGGGTGTTTTATTGTCATGTCATCAGCTCTGTAGTGCCGGGTATTGTATGCGGGTGTTTTACTTGTGTCATGTCATCAGCTCTGTATCTGTACGTGCTGGGTATTGTATGCGGGTGTTTTACTTGTAGTCATGTCATCAGCTCTGTACGTGCCGGGTATTGTATGCGGGTGTTTTACTTGTCATGTCATCAGCTCTGTACGTGCCGGGTATTGTATGCGGGTGTTTTACTTGTGTCATGTCATCAGCTCTGTACGTGCCGGGTATTGTATGCAGGTGTTTTACTTGTGTCATGTCATCAGCTCTGTATGTGCCGGGTATTGTATGCGGGTGTTTTACTTGTAGTCATGTCATCAGCTCTGTACGTGCCGGGTATTGTATGCGGGTGTTTTACTTGTGTCATGTCATCAGCTCTGTACGTGCCGGGTATTGTATGTGGGTGTTTTACTTGTGTCATGTCATCAGCTCTGTACGTGCTGGGTATTGTATGTGGGTGTTTTACTTGTGTCATGTCATCAGCTCTGTACGTGCCGGGTATTGTATGCGGGTGTTTTACTTGTCATGTCATCAGCTCTGTACGTGCTGGGTATTGTATGTGGGTGTTTTACTTGTCATGTCATCAGCTCTGTACGTGCTGGGTATTGTATGTGGGTGTTTTACTTGTGTCATGTCATCAGCTCTGTACGTGCTGGGTATTGTATGCGGGTGTTTTACTTGTGTCATGTCATCAGCTCTGTACGTGCCGGGTATTGTATGTGGGTGTTTCACTTGTGTCATGTCATCAGCTCTGTACGTGTCGGGTATTGTATGCGAGTGTTTTAGTTTTGTTTTACTTTTAGTCATTTATGCACAATCTGCGCAATTTAATCATCAAATATTTATGGTTGAGAAGTCTGGGAACATTGAAGTTAATTGATGATGAAAACACTCTTAAATCCACATTGCTTCTTCTCTCTACCATCATTGCGATGGATTCCACCAGGAATGAGGTCTCGAGAGCGATTAAACCAATTGTTTCGTAATTTAAGTGTAATTTGCTTGGTGCTTTACACCGTGCATGTAAAAGAACCAGAGGAGACTCTGGAATGGGTCTCTTGTCTGTATCATTGCACTATCCTCCAAAAATCTAAATGACTAATCCCTTCAGGAGGCGTCATTCATATGGGCAACTGGTAGCGACGATAAATAAACGTAAAACACACACTAGTGTGCAGTAGCTTTGCACAGTGAGATTCTTGTGAGATGAGGCAAACGTGGACACACACAGTATTTTGCTAGAGGCAAACGTGGACACACAGTATTTTGCTAGAGGCAAACGTGGACACACACAGTATTTTGCTAGAGGCAAATGTGGACACACACAGTATTTTGCTAGAGACAAACGTGGACACACACAGTATTTTGCTAGAGGCAAACATGGACACACACAGTATTTTGCTAGAGGCACACGTGGACACACAGTATTTTGCTAGAGGCAAACGTGGACACACACAATATTTTGCTAGAGGCAAACGTGGACACACACAGTATTTTGCTAGAGGCAAACGTGGACACACAGTATTTTGCTAGAGGCAAATGTGGACACACACAGTATTTTGCTAGAGGCAAACGTGGACACACACAGGATTTTGCGAGAGGCAAACGTGGACACACACAGTATTTTGCTAGAGGCAAACGTGGACACAGTATTTTGCTAGAGGCAAATGTGGACACACACAGTATTTTGCTAGAGGCAAACGTGGACACAGTATTTTGCTAGAGACAAACGTGGACACATACAATATTTTGCTAGAGGCAAACGTGGACACGCACAGTATTTTGCTATGGTAATGACATGAAAAGAAGAGAAATAAAAAATATATCTGTAGACGTGTAGATTCTATCTATCATCCTGTAATGTCAAACCCCTCGCAGGGATGTAGACATGTTTCACCTCAAATACTGCAAAGAAGTTAAAACTATAAATATACAGTAAGAAAGTAATGAAAAATAAGTTATGTTAAGAGTTTAAAAGCAGCTGGGCAGAACAACTAGGGGCTGGTATGATCAATACAGCAAACTGCCGTATTGAATTGCTCTATGGTAAGGAGATGGACAATGTCAGGAGGGAGATGGTTCCAATGGTAGATTGTTCTTGGAAAAAGGTGTGCGTGCAATGATACAGACAGAGACCCATTCCAGAGTCTCCTCTGTTTTTTTACGTGCACGGTGTAAAGCACCGACACAAGACCTCGGTTTAACGTCCCACTAGAAAGAATGTCTGATATGAGTTATATTATAATTATATAGTATGGTCTATATTATGTTTATTGTATTCTGCATTACTATTGTGTCTATAATATTAGGGTCCGCCTCTGTGGTCGAGTGGTTAAGGTTGCTGACTTGTATACCACTGTAACCTATCATCACTGATGGTCACGGGTTCGAGCCCCGCTCAGGCTATGTTTCATTTATATGATAAAGTTGGCAGTTTCTTACGGAGGTTGGTGCATCCAAGTACTGGTTAACCGCTGGATAGGGTTTGTCTATATCCCGGCCAACCTTATCCTGGGAAATTGAGAAATTTTTCAGTTAGATCCCGGGAAACCGGGAAATTCCCGGGAAATTGGGACAATTGTTAGATCGTGAAAATTATGTGTCGAATCTTGGTTTGGGCATCATTTTGGGTGAGAATTCGGGAGTTCCAAATAAAACAAGACTAAACTTAAGGTTTTATGGTTGATTGACAGGAATTTGGCAATGTCTCATTTTCTGGTAAGTTCTTTAAGTTTAGTCTTGTTTTGTTTGGAACTCCCGTATTCTCACCCAAAATGATGCCCAAACCAAGATTCGACAAATAATTTTCAACTTCTCTTTCGTGATCTTGAATTCAATTCATCATCGATTCATCAAACTTAGTGATGAAAAGACATTATGGACCTCCCGAACTCAGACCAAAAATGGCAGCCGAGCTGCCGAACAGAGAATAAAAGAATATGTAATAAGTTGATAACTCGACATTTTGAACGCATTGATTGTAATTCTCATGAAATGAAAAAAAACACATTGGGTGATCATCAATGTCAAACTTTAACACTGAGTCCAGTCTTTGAACTCTTCTCAACAACATAAATGCAACTGTAGGAGTGTCCTAACTGTCCTTACACTTTGAGATTGACAATCTAGTGAATCTACTCATTTGAGTCAAACTGAGTGGTGTGGTTCAACACCAACAGTGCCGTGGTTGTTGAAATAGTTTTTCAGGAAAACTAGAACACAATGATTTGTCTCCGAGCCGGGACCTGATACGTGTTGCAAAATTACCGGCAGCAGAGAATGCTCTTTCACTCTCAACGGATGATGGCTTAATTGTCATAAGTGCCCGGTAAAGTTGTTCGAGGTTCTCTTTTTTGAGCTTCGTATAGTTTGAAATCATTCGTCATTGTCTTCAGATCCTTTATGTCCTTAGTATCACTATCATCTTTAACTGCACAGTCGATCGCAAGCTGCAATTTTTCAGCCAGGGTCGTTTGACTCGTTTCTTTTTCTTTGTCAGCAGACTGTACAGAGGTTAGGATTTCCCGGGATCCCGATAACTTTTATCCCGGGAAATGAGAAAAATAAATTGCCGGGATTTCCCGGGACGGGATTTCCCGGGAAGAAACCCTACCGCTGGAGCCTGCCCAGGAAAGGTGTTGTTAGGTAAACTGCCCGCCGGCGATATAGCCTAAGTGTTGATGCAGGCGTAAAACCCGAAATATAACATAACGTATAACATAACTATAATATTAGTGGTGAGAGATAGTGAGTGATTGATCTGGTCAGATATGTGAATGAGTGAACTCTAACAGAACTCCAACTAAAACCCGAAATATAACATAGCATATAACATAACTATAATATTAGGGGTGAGAGATAGTGAGTGATTGATCTGGTCAGATATGTGAATGAGTGAACTCTAACAGAACTCCAACATAACTAATCATATAATATTGAAATGTGTAATGAGGTACCATGATTTGGAAATAATGTTTATGTCTATATTCCTTTTATTACAGGCATTTTTGTCCTTATCTCTGAAAGAGAATATATGTTTGGAAAGACCCGAGTTTAGCAACATATGAACCCCAGTGACACTTTGATAGCACATGGCACATATGTAACCGTTGAATAACGTGGGATTGAACCTGCGAAAAAAGGAAAACTTGTAGTAGTCTGTAGTTGCTGTAATTAACCTATAGCCGTAAGGAATGGTAGTGGTGTGTGGGATGGGTGAGAGGAACTAGGTAATTTTCAATTGATGTTTTTCAGGATGTGGAGCCAATGATTGCCGAGTCTTGTGAGAGTTTGTTGCTTAAGTTGGAAGAAGACGATCGGGAAATAGCCTCGAAACTGGCAAGAATTGAAAAGGATGAGGTATGTTCAGTGTGCCATAATGGTATACACTGTGGATCTAGCGTACAGTCAAACCTGTGTTAGTGGTCACCTCTATTATACAGGCAAACCTGTGTTAGTGGTCACCTCTATTATACAGGCAAACCTGTGTTAGTGGTCACTTCTATTATACAGGCAAACCTGTGTTAGTGGTCACCTCTATTATACAGGCAAACCTGTGTTAGTGGTCACTTCTATTATACAGGCAAACCTGTGTTAGTGGTCACCTCTATTATACAAGTCAAACCTGTGTTAGTGATCACCTCTATTATACAGTCAAACCTGTGTTAGTGGTCACCTCTAATATACAGTCAAACCTGTGTTAGTGGTCACCTCTATTATACAGTCAAACCTGTGTTAGTGGTCACCTCTATTATACAGGCAAACCTGTGTTAGTGATCACCTCTATTATACAGTCAAACCTGTGTTAGTGATCACCTCTATTATACAGTCAAACTTGTGTTACTGGTCATCTCTATTATACAGTCAAACCTGTGTTAGTGGTCACCTCTATTATACAGTCAAACCTGTGTTATCGATCACCTATTATACAGTCAAACCTGTGTTTGCGATCACTTCTATTATACAGTCAAACCAATATTACCGATCACCTCTATTATACAGTCAAACCTGTGTTAGTGATCACCTCTATTATACAGTCAAACCTGTGTTAGTGATCACCTCTATTATACAGTCAAACCTGTCTTAGCGATCACCTCTATTATACAGTCAAACCTGTGTTAGTGGTCACCTCTATTATACAGTCAAACCAATATTACCGATCACCTCTATTATACAGTCAAACCTATGTTACCGGTCACCTCTTATGCAGTCAAACCTGTGTTCCCAACCACCTCTATTATACAGGCAAACCTATGTTACCGATCACCTCTATTATACAGTCAAACCAATATTACCGATCACCTCTATTATACAGTCAAACCTATGTTACCGATCACCTCTATTATACAGGCAAACCTATGTTACCAGTCACCTCTATTATACAGTCAAACTTGTGTTACCGGTCACCTCTATTATACAGGCAAACCTATGTTACCAGTCACCTCTATTATACAGGCAAACCTATGTTACCAGTCACCTGTATTATACAGGCAAACCTATGTTACCAGTCACCTCTTATGCAGTCAATCTTGTGTTCCCGATCACCTCTATTATACAGTCAAACCTGTGGTAAGCAACCAGCTACGGGAATATGAGGGATTGGAAGGCTGGCTCAAGGTGGCTACTCAATGTTGACCAAATTGCCACATTGGGGATGCTGTAACTGGCTGCTTAATACAGGTTTGACTGTATAATAGAGATGACCAGTAACACAGGTTTGACTGTATGATAGAGATGACCTGTAACACAGGTTTGACTGTATAATAGAGATGACCAGTAACACAGGTTTGACTGTATAATAGAGGTGACTGGTAACACAGGTTTGACTGTATAATAGGGGTGACAGCTAACACAGGTTTGACTGTATAATACGGGTGACAGCTAACAACAGGTTTGACTGTATAATAGAGGTGACCACTAACGTAGGTTTAACTGTATAATAGAGGTGACCACTAACGTAGGTTTGACTGTGTAATAGGGGTGACCACTAACACAGGTTTGACTGTATAATAGAGGTGACCGCTAACACAGGTTTGACTGTATAATAGAGGTGACCACTAACACAGGTTGGACTGTATAATAGAGGTGACCACTAACACAGGTTGGACTGTATAATAGAGGTGACCGGTAACACAGGTTTGACTGTATAATAGAGGTGATTGGTAACATTGGTTTGACTGTATAATAGAGGTGACCGCTAACACAGGTCAACAGTGTCTCATTGATATGAAAATGTTGGCAGTTTCATACAGAGTTTGGTGCACCAAGCACTGATTGTTGACCAGGAAAGGTGTTATTAGGTAATCTGCCGACCTGCGATATAGCCCAAAATGGTGCTGATGCGCTGATGCAGGTGTCAAACCCGAACAAACAAACATGTATAATTTCAGTTCATTGATGCATTACAACACCTTTATAGTCCGCTTCCGTGGTCGAGTTGTTATGGTCGCTGACTTGTATACCACTGTAACCTATCATCACTGATGGTCACGGGTTCGAGCCCCGCTCAGACCGTGTCTCATTTATATGAAAAAGTTGGCAGTTTCTTACGGAGGTTGGTGCACCCAAGTACTGGTTAACCGCTGGAGCCTGCCCAGGAAAGGTGTTGTTAGGTAAACTGCCTGCCGGCGATATAGCCCAAAATGGTGCTGATGCAGGCATAAACCGAAATATAACATAACAACACCTTTATCGCTTTATACATGTAACCGTCTGAATATGTTGTTTGGAAGAGCTCTACCAGCTATGTTGTTTGGAAGAGCTCTACCAGCTATGTTGTTTGGAAGAGCTCTACCAGCTATGTTGTTTGGAAGAGCTCTACCAGCTATGTTGTTTGGAAGAGCTCTACCAGCTATGTCATTAGGAAGAGCTCTACCAGCTATGTTGTTTGGAAGAGCTCTACCAGCTATGTTGTTTGGAAGAGCTCTACCAGCTATGTTGTTTGGAAGAGCTCTACCAGCTATGTTGTTTGGAAGAGCTCTACCAGTTATGTTGTTGGAAGAGCTCTACCAGCTATGTTGTTTGGAAGAGCTCTACCAGCTATGTTGTTTGGAAGAGCTCTACCAGCTATGCTGTTTCGAAGAGCTCTACCAGCTATGTTGTTAGGAAGAGCTCTACCAGCTATGTTGTTTGGAAGAGCTCTACCAGCTATGTTGTTTGGAAGAGCTCTACCAGCTATGTTGTTTGGAAGAGCTCTACCAGCTATGTTGTTTGGAAGAGCTCTACCAGCTATGTTGTTTGGAAGAGCTCTACCAGCTATGTTGTTTGGAAGAGCTCTACCAGCTATGTTGTTTGGAAGAGCTCTACCAGCTATGTTGTTTGGAAGAGCTCTACCAGCTATGTTGTTTGGAAGAGCTCTACCAGCTATGTTGTTTGGAAGAGCTCTACCAGCTATGTTGTTTGGAAGAGCTCTACCAGCTATGTTGTTTGGAAGAGCTCTACCAGCTATGTTGTTTGGAAGAGCTCTACCAGCTATGTCATTTGGAAGAGCTCTACCAGCTATGTCATTTGGAAGAGCTCTACCAGCTATGTCGTTTGGAAGAGCTCTACCAGCTATGTTGTTTGGAAGAGCTCTACCAGCTATGTTGTTTGGAAGAGCTCTACCAGCTATGTTGTTTGGAAGAGCTCTACCAGCTATGTCATTTGGAAGAGCTCTACCAGCTATGTCATTTGGAAGAGCTCTACCAGCTATGTCGTTTGGAAGAGCTCTACCAGCTATGTTGTTTGGAAGAGCTCTACCAGCTATGTTGTTTGGAAGAGCTCTACCAGCTATGTTGTTTGGAAGAGCTCTACCAGCTATGTTGTTTGCACATTCCTTCCAATTAATTCATCATTTTAACGGTTAAATATATTTCCATATCATGATTATTGTATATAAATTATTTTCGTTCAGGATCTACTAAGCTACACGTTGGAAGAGCTGTACCAGCTATGGGAGAGTATTCAAGCACACTCTGAAGTGAGGCAGACGTGGGTGATAGAACTTGACGAGAGTTTAAAGAGAGCCGAGAGTGATCGCATGGAAATGGTAGGTTCGCTGATACACAACTCGTGCAAACCCTGTTACAACGTATGCTATTTACGGTGACAAGTAGTTAAAGGCATTTAAATTCCTACGTTGCCTCTTCTCTCTCCCTCATGACAATGGATTCAATCAGGAATGAGGTCTCGAGAGTGATTAGTATAAGTTGTAAGAACTTGTTTCGCAATCGAGCTAAAATAAATTTGTGTAAACTACTCTGTGTTGAATGGGTTAAACTCCAAAACACAAACAACTTATTTGAAAATGTTAATATATCTTTAGGGTGTTTGTTTGATGTCATGTGATGTGATTTATTTCAGATTCGTAGAATATTCAAGGATTATGCCAAAACTCTGCAGAAGATTGCACACATACTGTTGCCTGACCTACACAGGTTCATGGACAAAGAGGCACAGGTAGGTAGGGCTCTGTTTACATGTGAAGTATCCCCCCTTGCATTTGGACTGTGCCCCCCTTGCATGTGGACTGTATCCCCCTCCCCGCCCATGTGGACTGTATCCCCCCTTGCATGTGGACTGTATCCCCCCTTGTATGTGGACTGTATCCCCCTTTACATTTGGACTGTATCCCCCTCCCCGCCCATGTGGACTGTATCCCCCCTTGCATGTGGACTGTATCCCCCCTTGTATGTGGACTGTATCCCCCCTTGCATGTGGACTGTATCCCCCTTGTATGTGGACTGTATTCCCCCTTGCATTTGGACTGTATCCCCCTTGCATTTGGACTGTATCCCCCATGCATTTGGACTGTATCCCCCATGCATTTGGACTGTATCCCCCTTGCATTTGGACTGTATTCCCCCTTGCATTTGGACTGTATTCCCCCTTGCATTTGGACTATATCCCCCTTGCATTTGGACTGTATCCCCCTTGTATTTGGACTGTATCCCCCTCCCCCCCATGCATTTGGACTGTATCCCCCTCCCCCCATGCATTTGGACTGTATTCCCCCTTGCATTTGGACTGTATTCCCCCTTGCATTTGGACTGTATCCCCCTCCCCCCCATGCATTTGGACTGTATTCCCCCTTGCATTTGGACTGTATCCCCCTTGCATGTGGACTGTATTCCCCCTTGCATTTGGACTGTATCCCCCTCCCCCCCATGCATTTGGACTGTATTCCCCCTTGCATTTGGACTGTATCCCCCTTGCATTTGGACTGTATTCCCCCTTGCATTTGGACTGTATTCCCCTTGCATTTGGACTGTATCCCCCTCCCCCCCATGCATTTGGACTGTATTCCCCCTTGCATTTGGACTGTATTCCCCCTTGCATTTGGACTGTATTCCCCTCGCCCCCATGCATTTGGACTGTATTCCCCCTTGCATTTGGACTGTATTCCCCTTGCATTTGGACTGTATTCCCCCTTGCATTTGGACTGTATTCCCCTCGCCCCCATGCATTTGGACTGTATTCCCCCTTGCATTTGGACTGTATTCCCCCTTGCATTTGGACTGTATTCCCCTCGCCCCCATGCATTTGGACTGTATTCCCCCTTGCATTTGGACTGTATCCCCCTCCCCCCATGCATTTGGACTATATTCCCCCTTGCATTTGGACTGTATTCCCCCTTGCATTTGGACTGTATTCCCCCTTGCATTTGGACTGTATTCCCCCTTGCATTTGGACTGTATTCCCCCTTGCATTTGGACTGTATTCCCCTCCCCCCATGCATTTGGACTGTATTCCCCCTTGCATTTGGACTGTATCCCCCTCCCCCCCATGCATTTGGACTATATTCCTCCTTGCATTTGGACTGTATTCCCCCTTGCATTTGGACTGTATTCCCCCTTGCATTTGGACTGTATCCCCCTCCCCCCATGCATTTGGACTGTATCCCCCTCCCCCCATGCATTTGGACTATATCCCCCTCCCCCCATGCATTTGGACTGTATTCCCCCATGCATTTGGACTGTATCCCCCTTGCATTTGGACTGTATCCCCCTCCCCCCATGCATTTGGACTGTATTTCCCCCCATGCATTTGGACTGTATCCCCTCCCCCCCATGCATTTGGACTATATCCACCTCCCCCCCCCATGCATTTGGACTGTATCCCCCTCCCCCCATGCATTTGGACTATATCCCCCTCCCCCCATGCATTTGGACTGTATCCCCCTCCCCCCCATGCATTTGGACTGTATCCCCCTCCCCCCCATGCATTTGGACTGTATCCCCCTCCCTGCCCATGCATTTGGACTGTACCCCCCCCCTTACATTTGGACTGTATCCCCCTCCCCCCATGCATTTGGACTGTATCCCCCTCCCCCCATGCATTTGGACTGTATTCCCCCTCCCCCCCATGCATTTGGACTATATTCCCCTCCCCCCCATGCATTTGGACTGTATCCCCCTCCCCCCCTGCATTTGGACTATATCCCCCTCCCCCCATGCATTTGGACTATATCCCCCTCCCCCCCATGCATTTGGACTGTATCCCCCTCCCCCCCATGCATTTGGACTGTATCACCCTCCCCCCATGCATTTGGACTGTATCCGACTCCCCCCCATGCATTTGGTCTGTACCCCCCCTTGCATTTGGACTGTATCCCCTCCCCGCCCATGCATTTGGACTGTATCCCCTTCCCGCCCATGCATTTGGACTGTATCCCCTCCCCGCCCATGCATTTGGACTGTATCCCCTCCCCGCCCATGCATTTGGACTATATCCCCCTCCCCCCATGCATTTGGACTGTATCCCCCTCCCTGCCCATGCATTTGGACTGTATCCCCCTCCCCGCCCATGCATTTGGACTGTATCCGACTCCCCCCCATGCATTTTGACTGTATCCCCCCTCCCCGCCCATGCATTTGGACTGTATCCCCCTCCCCCCATGCATTTGGACTGTCACCTTTACAGGGCTAAAATTTAAAATTACATTAACATTATGTTTGCAAACAAATGTAACAATCACGAGGGTTACATGTGTTCCTTCTGATGTGTCTATGTTTGCTCAGTAGGACACGGGGGGAGTGATGCATGTTCTATAGTTGTTGAGTGATGCTGTAGGACACGGGGGAGTGATGCATGTTCTATAGTTGTTGGGTGATGCTGTAGGACATGGGGGAGTGATGCATGTTCTATAGTTGTTGGGTGATGCTGTAGGACATGGGGGAGTGATGCATGTTCTATAGTTGTTGGGTGATGCTGTAGGACATGGGAGATTGATGCATGTTCTATAGTTGTTGGGTGATGCTGTAGGACATGGGGGAGTGATGCATGTTCTATAGTTGTTGGGTGATGCTGTAGGACACGGGAGATTGATGCATGTTATATAGTTGCTGAGTGATGCTGTAGGACATGGGAGATTGATGCAAGTTATATAGTTGCTGAGTGATGCTGTAGGACATGGGAGATTGCTGCATGTTATATAGTTGCTGAGTGATGCTGTAGGACATGGGAGATTGATGCATGTTATATAGTTGCTGAGTGATGCTGTAGGACACGGGGTAGCGATGCATGTTATATAGTTGTTGAGTGATGCTGTAGGACATGGGGGAGTGATGCATGTTATATAGTTGCTGAGTGATGCTGTAGGACACGGGAGATTGATGCATGTTATATAGTTGCTGAGTGATGCTGTAGGACATGGGAGATTGATGCATGTTATATAGTTGCTGAGTGATGCTGTAGGACACGAGAGATTGATGCATGTTATATAGTTGCTGAGTGATGCTGTTGGACACGGGGGAGTGATGCATCTAAATATAGATATTTAGTGAAGCTGTACATGTAGGCCAATGTAGATTGTTGTGGCCTGTACATTATGCTACTAAAGTATCTGCTGATGATTGATTCCCATTTGAGCCAATGACTTAGTTCCTTATATAAATAACATATCAGTTATTTGAGCCAATGACTTAGTTCCTTATATAAAGAACATATCAGTTATTTGAGCCACAGGGATTCGGCACGTTTGGGGGTACTAGTATATATATTTAAGTACAGGGATTCTACTCTGTGGGATGTCAGATTTCGCATCGATCAGTAAAATGGCCCTATCTGAGACAATTTTGTACAAAGCTGTCCAAATATAACGCCTATCCCGAGTCTTTATATTGTTCTTCAAATAAAACACAACTTTAAGCTGCATGCATGTATACTTTGCAAACAATTGCCACAAACATTGGCCATAGCAGGTCACATTTCCGTACTAGGACACGGGTTCTGTCAGCAACAAAAAAAATCTTCGACGGGAGAGTTTTAACTGTGAATAACATTATCAATAAAATGTGTTTCCACTAACGTGTAGGTTTATTCGGCAAAAATGTACGTCAAAAGGAGATTTCGTAGCATTTTCAATTTGTTTTGAAAAATTCTAAAGTGGCGCAATTCGCATTGAAACAAGCGTTGAAACGAGCGTTCTGATTGGATTATGATTATTCTTTATATATAAAAAAAATCTTGTTACATTCTAATAATCAAATCAGAACGCTCGTTTCAACGCTTGTTTCAATGCGAATTGCGCCGCTTTAGAATTTTTCAAAACAAATTGAAAATGCTACGAAATCTCCTTTTGACGTACATTTTTGCCGAATAAACCTACACGTTAGTGGAAACACATTTTATTGATAATGTTATTCACAGTTAAAACTCTCCCGTCGAAGATTTTTTTTTGTTGCTGACAGAACCCGTGTCCTAGTACGGAAATGTGACCTGCTATGGCCAATGTTTGTGGCAATTGTTTGCAAAGTATACATGCATGCAGCTTAAAGTTGTGTTTTATTTGAAGAACAATATAAAGACTCGGGATAGGCGTTATATTTGGACAGCTTTGTACAAAATTGTCTCAGATAGGGCCATTTTACTGATCGATGCGAAATCTGACATCCCACAGAGTAGAATCCCTGTACTTAAATATATATACTAGTACCCCCAAACGTGCCGAATCCCTGTGATTTGAGCCAATGACTTAGTTCCTTATATAAATAACATATCAGTTATTTGAGCCAATGACTTAGTTCCTTATATAAATAACATATCAGTTATTTGAGCCAATGACTTAGTTCCTTATATAAATAACATATCAGTTATTTGAGCCAATGACTTAGTTCCTTATATAAATAACATATCAGTTATTTGAGCCAATGACTTAGTTCCTTATATAAATAACATATAAGTTATTTGAGCCAATGACTTAGTTCCTTATATAAATAACATATCAGTTGCCACCGCATTGACAATCTTGTCCTGTGGCAGCCATCAGAAAGATTAAACCGGTAATCCTCTGTTTCGAAGTTTCTGTTCGACTGGTCCAGGGATCGCAGGTTTGATCCCCAGTCTGACCCTAATAAAATTACAGTATTTCAGTTGGGACTTTAAACCAAGGTCTCGTGTCGGTGCTGTACACCGTGCACGTAAAAGAACCAGAGGAAACTCTGGAATTGCACTATCCTTTGTGTGTGTTTTATATTTATTTATCGTCGCTACCAGTTGCCCATATGAGCGACGCCTTCTGAAGAGATTAGTCATTTTAGATTTTGGAGGATAGTGCAATGATACAGACAGAGACCCATTCCAGAGTCTCCTCTGGTTCTTTTACGTGCACGGTGTAAAGCACCGACACGAGACCTCGTTTAACATCCCATCTGAAAGACTGTTAATTTTATTAGGGTCAGACGGGGGATCGAACCTGCGATCCCTGGATTACCAGTCCAGCGTGTTACCACTTGACTACAGATCCATCTGCACTATCCTCCAAAATTTAAAATGACTAATCTTCTCATATTAGCAACAGGTAGCGATGATATACGTAAAAGACACGCACAGGAAGTTTCTCTAGGCGAGTGAATTGAAAGAACAAAAATGTATCAGGGGGGTAGGTGGGGTATAATGTGTCCCTGTTATTGTGTGGCAGTCATTAGAAAAATTGAAAAGATAATCCTCTACAGGAAGTTTCTCTAGATGAGTGGATTGAAAGAAGAATGGTATCAGTGGGGTGGGTGGGGTATACTGTGTCCTGTTGTTGTGTGGCAGTCATTAGAAAAATTGGGGGGGGGGGCGGTGATGAGAGTTTCTGCGTAAGTTTACAATAATGTTTGTTCTGATTTGCAGTTGATTAGTTTAAACATATTTTATTTCCCAATATAATACATATTGAACAATGCATACACCACGCATAATCAGAATACAGAAACAGGATTAGAATGGAAGACAGAGTCTTATATACATGTAATTCTTCTCCTCACAGTTGATCAACCAGACTGTTCTGAGCAATCGTAGAGCATACTGTGATTTGTACGTACGACAGATGTCCACGGACATAGAGCGGGAGAAGTCCCAGCATGACTTGTGGAAGCGTAGGATCGATGACTGGAAAACACTCAAGACAGAACTAGCAGTGCAGAGATTTAAGTAAATACTTTGGTGTCTCCATGGCCTAGTTGTTAAGGCATCTGCCTACGTAGCGGGAGGTCGAAGGTTCGAACATCGTCAGGGTTCATTCTGATATAGCCGGTTGGTGGGTTATATAATGGTTACTGATTGCCTACCAGCCAGGTGCCTGGCATACAAGCATAGGATTCGGGAAGTACTGATGTTTATAAAATAAGGTGTCTCATAAGACAGAAAATGGCGGTCCCTTTAAATAGGGGTGACACTATAATAAACAGACATTACTTTTGCTTTTTACTTTGTCTTCTGTAGCCTAGTACAGGTGTTGTAGCCTAGTACATATGTTGTAGCCTAGTACAGATGTTGCTGTAGCCTAGTACAGGTGTTGTTGTAGCCTAGTACAGGTGTTGTTGTAGCCTAGTACAGGTATTGTTATAGCCTAGTACAGATGTTGTTATAGTCTAGTACAGATGTTGTTGTAGCCTAGTACAGATGTTGTTATAGTCTAGTACAGATGTTGCTGTAGCCTAGTACATATGTTGTTGTAGCCTAGTACAGATGTTGTTGTAGCCTAGTACAGGTGTTGTTGTAGCCTAGTACAGATGTTGTTGTAGCCTAGTACAGGTGTTGTTGTAGCCTAGTACAGGTATTGTTATAGCCTAGTACAGATGTTGTTGTAGCCTAGTACAGGTGTTGTTGTAGCCTAGTACAGATGTTGTTGTAGCCTAGTACAGGTATTGTTATAGCCTAGTACAGGTGTTGTTATAGCCTAGTACATGTGTTGTAGCCTAGTACAGATGTTGTTGTAGCCTAGTACAGATGTTGCTGTAGCCTAGTACAGGTGTTGTTGTAGCCTAGTACAGGTATTGTTGTAGCCTAGTACAGATGTTGTTATAGCCTAGTACAGATGTTGTAGTCTAGTACAGGTGTTGTTATAGCCTAGTACAGATGTTGTTATTGTCTAGTACAGGTATTGTTGTAGCCTAGTACAGATGTTGTAGTCTAGTACAGGTGTTGTTATAGTCTAGTACAGGTGTTGTTATAGCCTAGTACAGATGTTGTTATAGCCTAGTACAGATGTTGTAGTCTAGTACAGGTGTTGTTATAGCCTAGTACAGGTGTTGTTATAGCCTAGTACAGGTGTTGTTATAGTCTAGTACAGGTGTTGTTATAGCCTAGTACAGATGTTGTTATAGTCTAGTACAGATGTTGCTGTAGCCTAGTACATATGTTGTTGTAGCCTAGTACAGATGTTGTTGTAGCCTAGTACAGGTGTTGTTGTAGCCTAGTACAGATGTTGTTGTAGCCTAGTACAGGTGTTGTTGTAGCCTAGTACAGGTATTGTTATAGCCTAGTACAGGTGTTGTTATAGCCTAGTACATGTGTTGTAGCCTAGTACAGATGTTGTTGTAGCCTAGTACAGATGTTGCTGTAGCCTAGTACAGGTGTTGTTGTAGCCTAGTACAGGTATTGTTGTAGCCTAGTACAGATGTTGTTATAGCCTAGTACAGATGTTGTAGTCTAGTACAGGTGTTGTTATAGCCTAGTACAGATGTTGTTATTGTCTAGTACAGGTATTGTTGTAGCCTAGTACAGATGTTGTAGTCTAGTACAGGTGTTGTTATAGTCTAGTACAGGTGTTGTTATAGCCTAGTACAGATGTTGTTGTAGCCTAGTACAGATGTTGTTATAGTCTAGTACAGGTGTTGTTATAGCCTAGTACAGATGTTGTAGTCTAGTACAGGTGTTGTTATAGCCTAGTACAGATGTTGTTATAGCCTAGTACAGATGTTGTTGTAGCCTAGTACAGGTGTTGTTATAGCCTAGTACAGATGTTGTAGTCTAGTACAGGTGTTGTTATAGCCTAGTACAGATGTTGTTATTGTCTAGTACAGGTATTGTTGTAGCCTAGTACAGATGTTGTAGTCTAGTACAGGTGTTGTTATAGTCTAGTACAGGTGTTGTTATAGCCTAGTACAGATGTTGTTGTAGCCTAGTACAGATGTTGTTATAGTCTAGTACAGGTGTTGTTATAGCCTAGTACAGATGTTGTTATAGCCTAGTACAGGTGTTGTTATAGTCTAGTACAGGTGTTGTTATAGTCTAGTACAGGTGTTGTTATAGCCTAGTACAGATGTTGTTGTAGCCTAGTACAGATGTTGTAGCCTAGTACAGATGTTGTTGTAGCCTAGTACAGATGTTGTTATTGTCTAGTACAGGTGTTGTTGTAGCCTAGTACAGATGTTGTTATAGCCTAGTACAGATGTTGTTGTAGCCTAGTACAGATGTTGTTGTAGCCTAGTACAGATGTTGTTATAGCCTAGTACAGATGTTGTTATAGCCTAGTACAGATGTTGTTGTAGCCTAGTACAGATGTTGTTATAGCCTAGTACAGATGTTGTTGTAGCCTAGTACAGATGTTGTTATAGCCTAGTACAGATGTTGTTGTAGCCTAGTACAGGTGTTGTTGTAGCCTAGTACAGATGTTGTTGTAGCCTAGTACAGATGTT
>CM026388.1:17240430-17352844 GCA_014843695.1 Archivesica marissinica
CCATACCAAACCATACCAAACCATCCCATACCAAACCATCCCATACCAATCCATACCAAACCATCCCATACCAAACCATACCAAACCATACCAAACCATACCAAACCATACCATACCATCCCATACCAAACCATCCCATACCATCCCATACCAAACCATACCATACCATACCAAGCCATACCATACCAAACCATACCAAACCATACCATACCAAACCGTGCCCTACCAAACCATACCATACCAAACCATACCAAACCATCCCATACCATCCCATACCTAACCATACCATACCAAACCATACCAAACCAAACCATACCAAACCATCCCATACCATACCATACCAAACCATACCATACCATACCATCCCATACCATACCATCCCATCCCATACCATACCAAACCATCCCATACCAAACCATACCAGACCATCCCATACCATACCATCCCATACCATCCCATACCAAACCATACCATCCCATACTATACCATGCCATACCATACCAAACCATCCCATACCATATCATACCATACCATACGAAACCATCCCATACCATACCAAACCATCCCAAACCATACCATACCAAACCATACCATCCCATACCATACCATCCCATACCATCCCATACCATACCATACCATACCAAACCATCCCATACCAAACCATCCCATACCATACCAAACCATACCAAACCATCCCATACCATACCATACCATACAATACCATCCCATACCATACCAAACCATCCCATACCATACCAAACCATCCCATACCATACCAAACCATACCATACCAAACCGTACCATACCATACCAAACCATACTAAACCATACCAAACCATCCCAAACCATACCAAACCATACCAAACCATACCATACCATCCCATACCAAACCATCCCATACCAAACCATACCAAACCATCCCATACCATCCCATACCATACAAAACCATCCCATACCATACCAAACCATACCATACCAAACCATACCATCCCATACCATCCCATACCATACCATACCAAACCATTCCATACCAAACCATCCCATACCATACCAAACCATACCATACCAAGCCATCCCATACCATACCATACCATACAATACCATCCCATACCATACCAAATCATCCCATACCAAACCATCCCATACCATACCAAACCATACCATACCAAACCGTACCATACCATACCAAACCATACCAAACCATACCAAACCATACCAAACCATCCCATAACAAACCATACCAAACCATACCATACCATCCCATACCAAACCATCCCATACCAAACCATACCAAACCATCCCATACCATACCATACCATACCAAACCATCCCATACCAAACCATCCCATACCATACCATCCCATACCATACCATACCAAACCATCCCATACCAAACCATACCAAACCATCCCATACCATACATCCCATCCCATACCATACCATCCCATACCAAACCATACCAAACCATACCATCCCATACCATACCATCCCATACCATACCAAACCATCCCATACCATATCATACCATACCATACCAAACCATCCCATACCATACCAAACCATACCATACCAAACCATACCATACCATACCATACCATCCCATACCATCCCATACCATACAATACCATACAATACCATACCAAACCATCACATACCATAACATACCATACCAAACCATCCCATACATACCAAACCATCCCATACCATCCCATACCATCCCATACCATACCATACCATACCAAACCATCCCATACCATACCATACCAAACCATACCAAACCATCCCATACCATACCATCCCATACCATCCCATACCATCCGATACCATACCAAACCATCCCATACGATACCATCCCATACCATACCATACCAAACCATACCATACCATCCCATACCATACCATACCATACCAAACCATCCCATACCAAACCATACCATACCAAACCATACCAAGCCATCCCATACCATACCATACCATCCCATACCATACCAAACCATCCCATACCATACCAAACCATCCCATACCATACCAAACCATACCATACCATACCAAACCGTACCATACCAAACCATACCAAACCATACCAAACCATCCCAAACCATACCAAACCATACCAAACCATACCATACCATACCAAACCATCCCATACCAAACCATACCAAACCATCCCATACCAAACCATACCAAACCATCCCATACCAAACCATACCAAACCATACCAAACCAAACCATCCCATACCAAACCATACCAAACCATCCCATACCAAACCATACCAAACCATACCATACCAAACCATACCATACCATCCCATACCAAACCATCCCATACAAACCATACCAAACCATCCCATACCAAACCATACCAAACCATCCCATACCAAACCATCCCATACCAAACCATACCAAACCATCCCATACCAAACCATACCAAACCATACCAAACCATACTAAACCATACCATACCATCCCATACCAAACCATCCCATACCATCCCATACCAAACCATACCACCAACCATACCATACCAAACCATACCAAACCATACCATACAAAACCATACCATACCCTTCCAAACCATACCATACCTTCCAAACCACCCCATACCATCCCATACCAAACCATCCCATACCAAACCATACCAAACCATCCCATACCAAACCATACCAAACCATCCCATACCAAACCATCCCATACCAAACCATACCAAACCATCCCATACCAAACCATGCCAAACCATACCAAGCCATCCCATACCAAACCATACCAAACCATCCCATACCAATCCATACCAAACCATACTAAACCATACCATACCATCCCATACCAAACCATACCATACCAAACCATCCCATACCAAACCAAACCATACCATACCAAACCATCCCATACCATACCAAACCATACCATACCATCCCGTACCATACCAAACCATACCATCCCAAACCATACCATCCCATACCAAACCATCCCATACCATACCAAACCATACCATCCCATACCATACCAAGCCATCCCATACCATACCATACCAAACCATACCATACCATCCCATACCATCCCATACCATACCATACCAAACCATCCAATACCAAACCATCCCATACCAAACCATACCATACCAAGCCATCCCATACCATACCATACAATACCATCCCATACCATACCAAACCATCCCATACCATACTAAACCATCCCATACCATACCAAACCATACCATACCAAACCGTACCATCCCATACCAAACCATACCAAACCATACCAAACCATACCATCCCATACCAAACCATCCCATACCAAACCATACCAAACCATCCCATACCAAACCATACCAAACCATACCAAACCATACCAAACCAAACCATCCCATACCAAACCATACCAAACCATCCCATACAAAACCATACCAAACCATACCAAACCATACCATACCATACCAAACCATACCATACCATCCCATACCAAACAATCCCATACCAAACCATACGAAACCATCCCATACCAAACCATCCCATACCAAACCATCCCATACCAAACCATCCCATACCAAACCATACCAAACCATCCCATACCAAACCATACTAACCATGCCAAACCATACCATACCATCCCATACCAAACCATCCCATACCATCCCATACCAAACCATACCATACCATACCAAACCATACCATACCAAACCATACCAAACCATACCATCCCATACCATCCCATACCCTTCCAAACCATACCATACCCTTCCAAACCATACCATACCATACCAAACCATACCATACCATACCAAACCATCCCAAACCATACCAAACCATCCCATACCATACCAAACCATCCCATACCATACCAAACCATACCAAACCATACCATACCATCCCATACCAAACCATCCCATACCATACCAAACCATACCATACCAAACAATACCATACCAAACCGTACCATACCATACCAAACCATACCAAACCATACCAAACCATACCAAACCATCCCATACCAAACCATACCAAACCATCCCATACCAAACCATACCAAACCATCCCATACCAAACCATACCAAACCATACCAAACCATACCATACCAAACCATACCATACCATCCCATACCAAACCATCCCATACCAAACCATACCAAACCATCCCATACCAAACCATACCAAACCATCCCATACCAAACCATCCCATACCATACCATACCATCCCATACCATACCAAACCATACGAAACCATACTAAACCATCCCATACCATACCAAACCATACCATACCATCCCGTACCATACCAAACCATACCATCCCAAACCATACCATCCCATACCATACCAAACCATCCCATACCATACCATACGAAACCATACCATACCAAACCATCCCATACCATACCATACAATCCAATACCATACCAAACCATACCATCCCATACCATACCAAACCATCCCATACCATACTATACCATCCCATACCAAACCATACCATCCCATACCATCCCATACCATACCAAACCATCCCATACCAAACCATCCCATACCATACCAAACCATACCATACCAAGCCATCCCATACCATACAATACCATCCCATACCATACCAAACCATCCCATACCATACCAAACCATCCCATACCATACGAAACCATACCATACCAAACCGTACCATACCATACCAAACCATACCAAACCATACTAAACCATACCAAACCATACCAAACCATCCCATACCAAACCATACCAAACCATACCAAACCATACCATACCATCCCATACCAAACCATCCCATACCAAACCATACCAAACCATCCCATACCAAACCATACCAAACCATCCCATACCAAACCATACCAAACCATCCCATACCAAACCATACCAAACCATCCCATACCAAACCATACCATACCACCCAACCAAACCATCCCATACCAAACCATCCCATACCAAACCATACCAAACCATCCCATACCAAACCATACCAAACCATCCATACAAACCATCCCATACCAAACCATACCAAACCATCCCATACCAAACCATACCAAACCATACCATACCATCCATACCAAACCATCCCATACCATCCCATACCAAACCATACCATACCAAACCATACCAAACCATACCATACTAAACCATACCATACCCTTCCAAACCATACCATACCCTTCCAAACCATACCATACCATACCAAACCAAACCATACCAAACCATCCCATACCATCCCATACCATACAAAACCATCCCATCCCATACCATACCAAACCATACCATACCAAACCATCCCATACCATACCATACCATACCATCCCATACCATACTAAACCATACCATCCCATACCATACCAAACCATACCATACCACACCATACCATACCATCCCATACCAAACCATACCATACCATCCCATACCATCCCATACCATATCATACCATACCAAACCATTCCATACCAAACCATCCCATACCATACCAAACCATACCATACCAAGCCATCCCATACCATACAATACCATCCCATACCATACCAAATCATCCCATACCAAACCATCCCATACCATACCAAACCATATCATACCATACCAAACCGTACCATACCATACCAAACCATCCCATACTATACCACACCATACTATACCATCCCATACCAAACCATAAAATACCATCCCATACCATCCCATCCCATACCAAACCATACCAAACCATACCAAACCATACCAAACCAAACCATCCCATACCAAACCATACCAAACCATCCCATACAAAACCATACCAAACCATACCAAACCATACCATACCATACCAAACCATACCATACCATCCCATACCAAACAATCCCATACCAAACCATACCAAACCATCCCATACCAAACCATCCCATACCAAACCATCCCATACCAAACCATACCAAACCATCCCATACCAAACCATACTAAACCATACCAAACCATACCATACCATCCCATACCAAACCATCCCATACCATCCCATACCAAACCATACCATACCATACCAAACCATACCATACCAAACCATACCAAACCATACCATCCCATACCATCCCATACCCTTCCAAACCATACCATACCCTTCCAAACCATACCATACCATACCAAACCATACCATACCATACCAAACCATCCCAAACCATACCAAACCATCCCATACCATACCAAACCATCCCATACCATACCAAACCATACCAAACCATACCATACCATCCCATACCAAACCACCATACCCCCCCCATACCATACCATACCAAACCATCCCTACCATACCAAACATACCATACCAAACAATACCATACCAAACATACATACCATACCAAACCATACCAAACCATACCAACCATCCCATACCAAACCATACCAAACCATCCCATACCAAACCATACCAAACCATCCCATACCAAACCATACCAAACCATACCAAACCATACCATACCAAACCATACCATACCATCCCATACCAAACCATCCCATACCAAACCATACCAAACCATCCCATACCAAACCATACCAAACCATCCCATACCAAACCATCCCATACCATACCATACCATCCCATACCATACCAAACCATACGAAACCATACTAAACCATCCCATACCATACCAAACCATACCATCCCGTACCATACCAAACCATACCATCCCAAACCATACCATCCCATACCATACCAAACCATCCCATACCATACCATACCAAACCATACCATACCAAACCATCCCATACCATACCATACAATCCCATACCATACCAAACCATACCATCCCATACCATACCAAACCATCCCATACCATACTATACCATCCCATACCAAACCATACCATCCCATACCATCCCATACCATACCATACCATCCCATACCAAACCATCCCATACCATACCAAACCATACCATACCAAGCCATCCCATACCATACCATACAATACCACCCATCCCATACCATACCAAACCATCCCATACCAAACCATCCCATACCATACGAAACCATACCATACCAAACCGTACCATACCATACCAAACCATACCAAACCATACCAAACCATCCCATACCAAACCATACCAAACCATACCATACCATACCATCCCATACCAAACCATCCCATACCAAACCATACCAAACCATCCCATACCAAACCATACCAACCATCCCATACCAAACCATACCAAACCATCCCTACCAAACCATACCAAACCATCCCATACCAACCATACCATACCATCCCATACCAAACCACCCATACCAAACCATACCAAACCATCCCATACCAAACCATACCAAACCATCCCATACAAACCATCCCATACCAAACCATACCAAACCATCCCATACCAAACCATACCAAACCATACCATACCATCCCATACCAAACCATCCCATACCATCCCATACCAAACCATACCATACCAAACCATACCAAACCATACCATACTAAACCATACCATAAACCAACAACCCTTCCAAACCATACCATACCCTTCCAAACCATACCATACCATACCAAACCAAACCATACCAAACCATCCCATACCATCCCATACCATACAAAACCATCCCATCCCATACCATACCAAACCATACCATACCAAACCATCCCATACCATACCATACCATACCATCCCATACCATACTAAACCATACCATCCCATACCATACCAAACCATACCATACCACACCATACCATACCATCCCATACCAAACCATACCATACCATCCCATACCATCCCATACCATATCATACCATACCAAACCATTCCATACCAAACCATCCCATACCATACCAAACCATACCATACCAAGCCATCCCATACCATACAATACCATCCCATACCATACCAAATCATCCCATACCAAACCATCCCATACCATACCAAACCATATCATACCATACCAAACCGTACCATACCATACCAAACCATCCCATACCATACCATACCATACCATCCCATACCATACCAAACCATACCATCCCATACCATACCAAACCATCCCATACCATACCACACCATACCATACCATCCCATACCAAACCATACCAAACCATACCATCCCATACCATACCATCCCATACCAAACCATCCCATACCATACCATACCATACCAAACCATCCCATACCATACCAAACCATCCCAAACCATACCATACCAAACCATACCATCCCATACCATACCATACCATACCATACGAAACCATACCATACCATACTAAACCATACCATCCCATACCAAACCATCCCATACCAAACCATACCAAACCATCCCATACCAAACCATCCCATACCAAACCATCCCATACCAAACCATACCAAACCATCCCATACCAAACCATACTAAACCATGCCAAACCATACCATACCATCCCATACCAAACCATCCCATACCATCCCATACCAAACCATACCATACCATACCAAACCATACCATACCAAACCATACCAAACCATACCATCCCATACCATCCCATACCCTTCCAAACCATACCATACCCTTCCAAACCATACCATACCATACCAAACCATACCATACCATACCAAACCATCCCAAACCATACCAAACCATCCCATACCATACCAAACCATCCCATACCATACCAAACCATACCAAACCATACCATACCATACCATACCAAACCATCCCATACCATACCAAACCATACCATACCAAACAATACCATACCAAACCGTACCATACCAAACACCATACCAAACCATACCAAACCATACCATACCATACCATACCAAACCATACCATCCCATACCAAACCATCCCATACCAAACCATACCAAACCATCCCATACCAAACCATACCAAACCATCCCATACCAAACCATCCCATACCAAACCATACCAAACCATCCCATACCAAACCATACCAAACCATACCAAACCATACCATCCCATACCAAACCATCCCATACCATCCCATACCAAACCATACCATACCATACCATACCAAACCATACGAAACCATACCAAACCATACCATACCCTTCCAAACCATACCATACCCTTCCAAACCATACCATACCATACCAAACCATACCATACCATCCCATACCATACCAAACCATCCCATACCATACCAAACCATCCCATACCATACCAAACCATCCCATACCATACCAAACCATACCATCCCATACCAAACCATCCCATACCATACCAAACCATACCATACCAAACCATACCATACCAAACCGTACCATACCAAACCATACCAAACCATACTAAACCATCCCATACCAAACTATACCAAACCATACCATACCAAACCATACCATCCCATACCAAACCATACCAAACCATACCAAACCATCCCATACCAAACCATACCAAACCATACCAAACCATACCAAACCATACCATACGAAACCATACCATACCATCCCATACCAAACCATCCCATACCAAACCATACCAAACCATCCCATACCAAACCATACCAAACCATCCCATACCAAACCATCCCATACCAAACCATACCAAACCATCCCATACCAAACCATACCAACCATCCCATACCAAACCATACCAAACCATACCAAACCATACCATACCATCCCATCCCATACGAAACCATACCATACCAAACCATACCAAACCATCCCATACCAAACCATACCAAACCATACCAAACCATACCAAACCATACCATACCAAACCATCCCATACCATACCAAACCATACCATACCATTCCGTACCATACCAAACCATCCCAAACCATACCATCCCATACCATACCAAACCATCCCATACCAAACCATACCATCCCATATCATACCAAACCATCCCATACCATACTATCCCATACTATACCATACCATACCAAACCATACCATACCATACCATACCATACCAAACCATACCATACCATCCCATACTAAACCATACCATACCAAACCATACCATACCAAACCATACATCTACAGATGCCAACGCCCACCACACCAGAAGTGGCATAGCATATGCCTAAAGGGAGTTGAACATACTCGTTTTCTGTCTACTAAACAAGAAAGAAAACTGCAATACATTGTGTAGCGGGACACTAGTAACAAAGCGAAATGAAGATAACAAAGCGAAATGAAGATGAAAAGTTACGTGTTAGTCATTAACTTAACAGATAATAAATGATAAATAGTAAACAAACTTACATACAAGCGCTATGTTAGATAGTTTTGTGTGCGTTTTTTATGTACGTGAGTGACGTAATCCACAACCGGTATGCGCGAATTGTTAACTTAATTGGATACTGGATAGTGATTTTTTTGTGTTCGATTTAAAACTGAATATTGTAGAGTTACTTCAAAGATGCAAACAAAATTCAGAGAGTGCATGTTTTACGGTGTTAATGTGTAACTGTTGACGTGTTTATTGTGCAGATTAGTTACCGTAATTGGATAGTTGATGTTTGTGTGTGTTCGATTTAAAACTGAATATTGTAGAGTAACTTGTTGCGGATTGTTGCGGATTATTGCGGATTGTTGCGGACTATTGTGTATTGTTGCGGATTGTTGCGGACTATTGTGTATTGTTGCGGATTGTTGCGGACTATTGTGTATTGTTGCGGATTGTTGCGGACTATTGTGTATTGTTGCGGATTGTTGCGGACTGTTGTGTATTGTTGCGGATTGTTGCGGACTGTTGTGTATTGTTGCGGATTATTGCGGACTGTTGTGTATTGTTGCGGATTGTTGCGGATTATTGCGGACTATTGCGGATTGTTGCGGATTGTTGCGGATTATTGCGGACTGTTGTGTATTGTTGCGGATTGTTGCGGATTGTTGCGGATTATTGCGGACTATTGCGGATTGTTGCGGATTGTTGCGGATTATTGTGGATTGTTGCGGATTAACTTCGACGGATTCGTCTTTCCTTCTGCTTGCCATGCTGGTTTATATAAATGGTGATATGCGATTATACTAATACAAGTAAGAGTGATATCAAAAAAATGGTAATGTACCAAGTTACTTAAATGATCTCTTCCCAGAAACTGTAGATTTAACAAACCCATATAACTTGAGAAATAATAGAAACTTTATTACATTAGTAAGGTGAACTGAAGTTTATTCCAAATCTGTAATACCATCCTCAATAAAACTGTGGAACGAACTTGATATTGATATGCGTAATATTAATACGTTGTCGTCTTTTAAAGAGAAACTTAAACTAATATATAAACCACCAACTGTACCGTCTTATTTTAAATGCGGCGACCGATGTCAACAGGTCTATCATAAATATCAGAAATGCTTGTAGCAACCTGAATTCAGATTTATTTAACAATCATCTACGCGACAATTCAAATTGCACATGTGTACTAAACGAAACGGAAGATGCAGAACACTATTTATTTCGATGTCCATTGTTTGTAATCCAGAGGCGTCAGCTATTCCTAAATACGCGTACTTACCATCCGCTAAGTACACAACAATTATTGTTTGGTTTCGAAAATAAAACATCTGAAGACAATGAATATATTTTCAAACAAGTCCAAATTGTCATCAAAAGCACTAAACGCTTTGAGCGTCATACTATCTACTAACACAATGCAAGTACATATCTGCTGTTCTCTCCGAGCCGATTCTCTATTTAGTGGTTGGGGGTTGGGTCTGGTTGGCTGACTGGGGGTATGGTGCGTATGGCGCAGGAGCAGAGAGCTGTTACAGAATGCTTCTCTAGTTTTTTTGTTTTTTTTTTGTCCTTTCTAATCCTGATCATTTATTTTCATCTAAAATAATATAGTTATTACAGTACACATCGCTACGGTCATTTTGTTAACATTAATCTGGTTTATTGGGGAGGGCACTAGCTAATGTTGGTAAAACTTGTTGCCCAACCCATTTGCTTCTAGATTTTATTCGTGCACTGTGCAAGTATAAGCATAGCATTGCAGTTGTATCAGTTTGCTTATATATTTACCATGTTTATATATTTACCATGTTTATATTTGTAAATAAATAAGCAATAAAATATGATTAAACAGTGATATCTGTTGATAAGCGATGGTTCGACATTATAGTATGCTGGTATGTCGTACACCATTGCTTCAATTGTTGTTTTTGGTTTATACAAATTTATTATAGCTCGATTGCGAAACAAGTTCTTACAACTTATATTAATCACCCTCGAGACCTCATTCCTGGTGGAATCCATCGCCACGAGGGTGAGCGAAGTGGCCTGTGAAATTTAAATGCCTTTCCTAATGACACATTCATAACGGCTCAACCGGGGCTCGAACTACGTGTCTTTTCGCACCTGAACCGAACGCGCTACCACTGCACTATCACGACTTCCAAAACTGTTGTTTTTATTGGGGGGTCGCTGTTTGTTACATTTCATTTAGTTAATCGAGGAGACGCCTCTATAAGCATATTAAGTTTTTTGGAGGATAGTGCAAGATACAGATAACGCTTCAATACATAGTTCCCACGGCCTGTGAAAATAGTTAAAAACACTGACAAAATCTTTTGACTGGCAAGTTTTATTAACGGCAATTTCATGATTTTACTAGTAATTCTTTGATTGCAATAACTTTATTAATTTTGGTGTCTTAATATAAAATTTGGTATGATTTTAAAGGTATTGAAATGCATTTTTTAAATATGAATTTATTTTTTGACAATGATGTATGGATTATAAATTATAAGAACTTAACTTCCATCTATTTTTGAAAGTCTATTTTCACAGTTGAAATATTAATATACAGGTAAATTATTATGTATTCGTTATTGATGCGAAGTTTGTGAAATGATACAAAACGATGTCCATTGGGAGCTTTCCAACAACGTATGAACCATGCTTGATGGGATGAAAAATAAATATTTTATGAAGAAAACAAAATTACGCTACTATATACAGAACAGAAATTTTTATTAAGACTTGTACATGGTACATCGTCAAATACATATATACAAATATGTATGATGTAAATATATACAACAATTTTATCGTGGTCGTGTGGCATATAGAATCTGATAATAATAAGAAAATGCATCTAATTATGAGGATGAACAATAATTAGTGCTGATATTGGATTTATGTCATATTATTTAAAAGTGTTAATTTAATGTCAACTGCTTTATTATAGAATAAAGCTAAATTATATAGGATATTTCTTTTATTAGATTGCAACAATTCAATAAACTTAAGCATATTTGGTCTTACAAAATAATATTTCTTTATGTAAATTTTTCTCAAATCTGAATAGCACGGGCAAACAAGTATAAAATGATATTCGTCTTCTAGGTCGTGTGTATTGCAACACAAACAATAGCGTTCATTTTGTGGAATTCTATTTTGTCCATATCTACCAGTATGTATTCGTAATGAATGTGCAGAAATTCTTAATCTTGTAATTAAAAAACGTAAGATATTTGGTACAATATCTAGATAAGGTTCATATTCAAATTTTAATTTACAGCTATCATACAAGTTTAGTACACCACTTGTCTCTTTGCTTACAAACCAACCTTGAATGAAACAATCAATCACACGTTGTTTAAACAAACTTATAAACTGGCTACACTGTACACTATATGGATTTTCCCAAATGTTTGAGAAACCATAGCTATTTAAAATATCTTTAAGTTTGGACGCCCAATTTCTAGAACCATTTGCACAATCATTTACAGCCTGGCTATATACACGTTTTAAAATTATATTATCTGTATGTAACAATTTAAACCAATATTTTACAATTCGAGTATAACGTGTTATGTAAAGTGGATATCTGGCTAATTCGCCATATACGCCTGTAGAACAAGTAGTTACTCTTACATTTAAAATACGTTTACAAAATTTCAAATGAATACGTTCTAGCTCCTTTGATTTTGTGAAACCCCAAATTTCAGAACTATAATTTAAGATAGAGCCCACAAATGCTTCAAAAAGCTGGCAAAGCAGCTTTGGTTTCAGGCTTATTTTTGTACAGTTAGTGAGGAGAATATTCAACGCTTTTAATGCTTTGCCTGACAAAAACTGTTGATTCGTGGCAAAGTTACCAGTATAATTAAAAACAGTACCCAAATAATTAAAATCATTTGTTATTTCAATATTAGTTCCATTATAGGTCCATGATTCACCCTGCAGTAATCCACCCCTTTTCCGAAATACCATAACCTTAGTTTTTGTCGTATTCACCTCTAATCCCCAAAGTTTACAATAGTCATTTAATAAATTTAAATTGGTTTGCAATTCATGCGGTGATTTTGCTAATATGACCATATCATCGGCAAACAACAATAGCAATAGGGAAATATCATCAATTAATAATCCAGACTCGTTGTTACCCTGTAAAAATAATTCTAAATCTTCAACAAACAATGAAAACAAAATGGGTGACATTATCTCCCCTTGTCTCAGGCCAATGGCGTATTCAAAGTAATCAGAATAGTTACCACAATTCCTGACGCAAGACTTAACCTTTTGGTACATATCTTTATAATTCGTAAAAGTTGCCTTGTATACCAACTTTATATAATTTCATCCACAAGGCATTTCTATAAATAGTATCAAAACATTTACATAAATCGACGTACACGCAATATAATCTTTTATTATTGAAAAGATAATTTTGAACAATACTTGATAACATAAATACAGCATCAACTGTTGAACGCCCCTTTCGGAATCCAAACTGAGCGTCTGATATTACATGGTTATTTTCACAAAATTTATCTATTCTTTTATTTAACACTGACGTAAATAATTTTGATAAACAGCTCACTAAGTTATTTACATTGTTAACATCACCCTTTTTATGCAAGGGGACAATAATACCCTCAGTCCAAGTATCCGGGAAGAAACCTGAGTCTAAAATAGCATTAAAAATGTCACATATATGGGCTGCCAAAATATCAATACTTTCAATTAAATACTCGTTCATTATACAATCACTACCTGTGGCTTTACCAGTTTTTAAACTCTTAACAACATTTAAAATTTCTTCAATAGTTATACTGTTATCAAGTTCTTCAAAAGCACAGTCTAAATTATCAAAATCATGATTGTCACAAAAAGATTCAGCTTCTGTATTTTGATCATGTAAAACATTTCCTAATTCAGAAAAGTATGTTTTAAATTCGTCCAAACTAATATTATGGGATGTGGACTTTTTCTTATTTCGTTTAAAATATTTCCAAAACTGCCTAGGCTTGGCATGTTTTAATTTTTCAATTTCTATCAATTAATTTCGTTTGAAAGCATTTCGTTTTTTCTTACATAAATCTTTATATAACTTTTTGTTATATATAATATCTGATCAACTTTGCCAATCAAAATGGCAGCCACAGTAGGAATGATGACGTCACACGGGAACTATGTATTCAAGACGCAGTCCCTGATTCTTTACATGCCTGATCTATATCCATCGATACACGATATCACCGATACACGATATCACCGATACACGATATAACCGATACACGATATAACCGATACACGATATCACCGATACACGATATTACCGATACACGATATCACCGATACACGATATTACCGATACACGATATCACCGATACACGATATAACCGATACACGATATCACCGATACACGATATAACCGATACACGATATCACCGATACACGATATCACCGATACACGATATCACCGATACATGATATCACCGATACACGATATCACCGATACACGATATAACCGATACACGATATCACCGATACACGATATCACCGATACACGATATAACCGATACACGATATCACCGATACACGATATCACCGATACACGATATCACCGATACACGATATCACCGATACACGATATTACCGATACACGATATTCACGAGAATTCTGTTTATAGTTCCATCTGCAAAACTATTAATATTATTATGATCAGACATGCGATCCCTGGAATTGCAGCCCAGTTAAAGTGATGTACGCGTGTGTGCTCGCTTCTAACCAATGCAACCCGGGTTCCATCCTCGGACCGAGAAGTATGTGAGATGGTACGGTGGTCGGACAGGTGGGTTTTCCGGTTTCCTCCCACACGAATGACCACATATACGCATTCATCCGCGCCAACTAGAGTGATTAATATAAGTTGTTAGAACTTGCTTTGCAATCGTTGTAAAATAAATAAATGTTAAACATTTTTAATAAACCACCATAAAGTTATAAAATTAATCTGTCGGGGCCTCAAAATATACACTGCAAATATTATAGCCAGTTAGAACAGTTACAAGTGAATTTATCATGTAGCATGAGGAAAGCAATCACAAGTAGTATATATATACTGTTTGTGTCATCTGAGTACATCACACAGACGGATCTGTAGTTCAGCGGTAACACGCTGGACTGGTAATCCAGCGATCGCGGGTTCGATCCCCCGCCTGACCTAATAAATTTAACAATCATTCAGATGGGACGTTAAACCGAGGTCTCGTGTCGGTGCTTTACATCGTGCACGTAAAAGAACCAGAGGAGACGCTGGAATGGGTCTCTGTCTGTATCATTGCACTATCCTCCAAAATCTAAAATTACTAATCTCTTCAGGAGGCGTCGCTCATATGGGCAGCCGGTAGCGACGACAAATAAACGTAAAACACACACTAGTCTCTGCGCTAATCGGACAGCCATTGTTTGTTTAGGGATCCGAACATTTGGGACGCCCTGTATGTCATAGGTAGTAGGACGAATGACAGGCAGTTTATTGTCACATTCCATGCACAAACATCTTGACATAATATATATACAATTCAAAATGCATTTTTATAAATGACAACAGTCTGGATATAGTCTGGGCTAGTTCAGGTCACCAGGTATGTTGTAACCCCGTAAAGTATGCTTAATTGCACAAGTCTATGCGCGCTTATGTTATCCCGATTGCGAAACAACTTCCAACAGCAGTAGCTGTAGATATAATATATCATGAGGGAGGGAGAGAAGTTTAAGCTAACATCTCCTCTGTTTAGACTCACCTCACATACTCATCTGTTTAAACTCACAATCTCCTCTGTTTAAACTCACATCTCCTCTGTTTAATCGCACATCTCCTCTGTTTAAACTCACATCTCCTCTGTTTAAGCTCACATCTCCTCTGTTTAGACTCACATCTCCTCTATTTAAACTCATATATCCTCTGATTAAACTCACATCTCCTCTGTTTAAACTCATATATCCTCTGATTAAACTCACATCTCCTCTGTTTAAGCTCACATCTCCTCTGTTTAAGCTCACATTCCATCTGTTTAAACTCACATCTCCTCTGTTTAAACTCACATCTCCTCTGTTTATGCTCACATCTCCTCTGTTTAAACTCACATCTCCTCTGTTTATGCTCACATCTCCTCTGTTTAAACTCACATCTCCTCTGTTTAAACTCACATCTCCTCTGTTTAAATTCATAAACTCATCTGTTTAAACTAACATCTCCTCTGTTTAAATTCATAAACTCATCTGTTTAAGCTCACCTCTCCTCTGTTTAAACTCACATCCCCTCTGTTTAAACTCACAATCCCCTATGTTTAAACTCACAAACTCCTCTGTTTAAACTCACAACCTCCTTTGTTTAAACTCACAACCTCCTCTATTTAAACTCACAAACTCCTCTGTTTAAACTCACAATCTCCTCTGTTTAAACTCACAATCTCCTCTGTTTAAACTCACAAACTCCTCTATTTAACATACAAACTCCTCTGTTTAAACTCACAATCTCCTCTGTTTAAGCTCACAACCTCATCTGTTTACAAACTCATAATCCCCTCTGTTTAAACTAACAACCTCCTCTATACATTCCTCTATATACTCACAAACTCCTCTGTTTTAGCTCACAAACTCCTATGTTTAAACTCACAAACTCCTCTATAAACTCCTCTATCAACTCACAAACTCCTCTATTTCAAGCCGGGCACCAGATATATAACCACGTGATCAACTATTAAAATTCGTCACAAAATATCAAATCATGAGACATCCGAGTACTTGGGATCCATGAATCGCAAGATCGATCCCCCGTCTGACCATAATAAATATAATTAACAGTCTTTGAGCTTTGTGTTTTACGTTTATTTATCATCGCTACCGGTTGCCCATAGGAGCAACGCCTCCTAAAGAGATTTATAATTTAGTCATTTTAGATGTTTGGAGGATAGTGCAATGATACAGACAGAGACCCATTCCAGAGTCTCCTCTGGTTCTTTTACGTACACGGTGTAAAGCACCGACACGAGACCTCGGTTTAAAGTCCCATCTGAAAGACTGTTAATTTTATTAGGGCTAGACGGGGGATCGAACCTGTGATCCATGGATTACCAGTCCAGCGTGTTACCACTGGACTACAGATCCGTCTTTCAGATGTTGCATCTCAGTAGCATGGGTTCGTGTCTGTCGATTTTTCACTTCTTTACTTCTGGAAAAAGTTGATATTATCAGAAACTCAATACGGCTCAATTAATGATCTCGGTGTTAAAACAATATTTAGTTTAAACAATATTTTATTCAAGAATGGTACATAACATAGGAATAATTGCAATAGCACAGTTAGGATTGGGGGGAAAGTTACAAAGTAACTTATTCGAAACCCTTTCCTTGAAAAACTATATTTTAATGACTGACCAGGCAAAATATATCAACCCTGTTCCCATGCTACGAGGTAGCATGTAACGGCACTATTCATCGGGTATCCAAAAGACCGACTACCTTCTTTATAGGGTTCCCCGGTAAAAACATTGTTCTCGACAAAATACCCACTTAATTTCAAGTTATTGAATCTCAATTAACGTATTTCCATTTCGCTTTCGGTAAATGAATGGGGTGGGGTACCATTTTATTGGTATACTTACTTTCCCAGCCTGTGAACACTGATATGATCTCATCTTGGGCGCCATTTTGTTTGGCAAGTTTTATGAACGGCAATTTCACGATGTCACTTTTGAATTGCAATAATATGATTAATTTGTGTTTGTTATTTTAAAAGTTGGTATGATTTTAAAGGTATTGAAATAGACTATTTAAATATTAAATTATTTGTTGACAATGGTGGATGGATTATAATTTAGAATGTATAAGAACTTAACTTGTACCTATTTTTTG
Organism: Archivesica marissinica; assembly: GCA_014843695.1. Taxonomy (NCBI): domain Eukaryota; kingdom Metazoa; phylum Mollusca; class Bivalvia; order Venerida; family Vesicomyidae; genus Archivesica; species Archivesica marissinica. The sequence continues at coordinate 17,259,464 of CM026388.1, forward strand.
AAAGTCTATTTTAACGGTTGAAATATTAATTCACAGGAAAATTATGTTTGTATTCATTAGTGATAATAGGTGTTGTTAGGTAAACTGCCCGCCGGCGATATAGCCCAAAATGGTGCTGATGCAGGCGTAAAACCCGAAATATAACATATAATATAATATCATTAGTGATAGGAAATTTGTGAAATAATACTAAATGCCGGGAATGTAGCCCCGAAGTCATGAAAACCCGGACACGTGTTCCCTGTTTTCGTAACTAATGCAAGTCGATGCTGCACGTGATATTAATGTATGAATTTATGGGGAGGGCCAATCACTAATGTTGTCAGAACTTGTGTCCCAACCCATTTGCTAATTATGTATCAGTTATACGATTGTTATCGTTATTAGCCATGTTATACAACTTTGCAACAACTTCAATTGTGTATGTTTGGTTTTGTGTTTTGTTGCGTCTTTTGACCTTATCCGTGTTAGAAATAAAGAACTATTTTGCTTTAATTATAAGACACATATCAGATAAATATTACATGTATTTACACATATATATAAATATAAATGGATGTGGGAGCTCATTGGTATAGAATGTATGCATTATGTTTGCACTGTTCGCTAACTGTATATAATATGTATGTATGTCCTCATGGGCTTGAAAGCCTACTGGAATTTAATAAACTATGTCTATGTATATAATGTACGCATTATCTTTGCACTGTTCGCTAACTGTATATAATATGTATGTATGTCCTCATGGGCTTGAAAGCCTACTGGAATTTAATAAACTATGTCTATGTATATAATGTATGCATTATGTTTGCACTGTTCGCTAACTGTATATAATATGTATGTATGTCCTCATGGGCTTGAAAGCCTACTGGAATTTAATAAACTATGTCTATGTATATAATGTACGCATTATCTTTGCACTGTTCGCTAACTGTATATAATATGTATGTATGTCCTCATGGGCTTGAAAGCCTACTGGAATTTAATAAAATAAACTATCAAACTATACATGTATATAGAGCAATAAAATATTATCAAATCAAACTATTAATGTATCGATGTTGTACGTGATAATAAATCAACAATCTTAAACTAATGTACGCGGATGACACGAACAGGATATATTCTATTGTTGGTTGCTTTCCTCGTGCTACATGATAAACTCACGTCCAAATATTCTAGCTGCCAATAATATTTGCAGTGTATATTTTGAGGCCCCGACAGATTCATTTTATAGCATAACTTCATGGTAGTTTATATATACCATATTGATCTTAACAATTATTGATTATCGATAACACTGTCTGTGCCTTAATGTGTTACTAATATTAATAGATAATAGACTTATAATATAAACTGTACAAATATGGAGTTAAATTAATCTATTCCACATTTAAGGGATCCCAACTATGGAGTTAAGTTAATCTATTCCACATTTATGGGATCCCAAAGATGGATGTGCAGGTGTTAATGTCAAAACCACCCATTCGTGAAATTGTTAAATTGAGGCAGTTATGAAATATGTCATGATGTAGTTATATTGGTTATAATAAACTAGATATTGCCCTAACGATGGACAGTAGGGGAGAGGAGAACAGAGAGAGGCGAGATGAGAGCAGAGAGAGGGGGAGAGGAGAGAGGGGGGCGAGGAGATGAGACGGGAGATGAGAGGAGATAGAGGGGAGGGGAGAGGAGAGGAGAGAGGGAGAGGACAGGACAGAATACTGTCTGAATGGGCCAGACTGGTTAGTAATGTGAGTGCATGCGAACTCGCTGTCAGCAATATGGAGATATACTTATATAGATGCGTCGTCGACAAACTAGTATAAATACAGTCAAACCTGTCTTACCTAACCAACAGACGGATCTGTAGCCCAGTTGTAGCACACTGGACTGGTAATCCAGGGATCGCAGGTTCGATCCCCCGTCTGACCCTAATAAAATTAACAGTCTTTCAGATGGGACTTTAAACCGAGGTCTCGTGTCGGTGCTGTACACCGTGCACGTAAAAGAACCAGAGGAGACTCTGGCATGGGTTTCTGTCTATATCATTACAATATCCTCCAAACATTTAATATGACTAATCTCTTCAGGAGGCGTCGCGAGGCGATGTGGAGTTTAAGTGCTTTGTCACAGGACACAATCGCAGATAGGACATTAAACCGAGGTCTCGTGTCGGTGCTGTACACCGTGCACGTAAAAGAACCAGAGGCGACTCTGGAATGGGTCAGCATCATTGCACTATCCTCCAAAATCTAAAATGAATAATCGCGTCGCTCATATGGGCAACCGGTAGCGACGATAAATAAACGTAAAACACACATGCCCTTATGTAACAGTAAAACCCATACAGTGCTGTCAGTTCACCGGCCAGACAACATGTCCGTAATCTAGGTCGGTCCAACGTCTGTAACCACCCTGCCACGGAGTATCTAGAACATGTTACTTTAATTTTCACCGGCGCAGTAACACAATAAGGCTTTTACTTTTTTTCAAACAAGTGCGCGTGTAATTTGTTGCCCGAAGTGCCCGACTTTAATTGATATTATATTCAAAAAGTCACTTGCGGCTGTCACAATGATTGATCCATTCATCGATCGGCACGGTGAACCATGCAGGTACTTTAACGACTTGTAAGGCATTCGCATACCTTTCAATGTAAAGTGGAAGTCGTGATAGCACAGTGGATGAGCGTTCGCTTCATGCACGAAAGGTCCGGAGTTCCAGCCCCGCTGGAGCCGTTACGATTGTGCCTTTAGGCAAGGCATTTAAATTCCACGTTGCCTCTTCTCTCTCCCTCGTGGCGATGGATTCCATCATGAATGAGGTCTCGATAGTGATTAATATAAGTTGTAAGACCTTGTTTCGCAATCGAGCTAAAATAAATTTGTATAAACTATACCTCAATAATAATGTTTTAAAGCAACATAGCATCGCAAACAGTCACGGTTAAGTAACATTGCTACTACACATGTGTGTGGCGTCCGTGGTCCAGTTGTAGAGGGTTTAGAGTTTAAACTGTTTTCCTGTTCAAAATGACTTGTTACAGTCACTAACAATATTGTTATCATGTTATATTCGTTACAAAACCAGCATTACCGAAATGTTTCAGTAAGCAAATTAGTTCAGCTTTATTTATTTTACAACGATTGCGAAGCAAGTTTTAACAACTTATATTAATCACTCTCGTTGGCGCGGATGAAGGCATATATGTGGTCATTCGTGTGGGAGGAAACCGGAGTGCCCAGAGAAACCCCACCCGTCCGATATGTCGACCACCGCACCATCTCACATACTTCCCGGTCCGAGGATCGAACCCGGGTTGCATTCGTGATAAACAAACCACTGCGCTAATCAGACAGTTGTAGAGAGTCGGATTTGGAATCGAACGGTCCCGGGTTCGATACTCCGTCAGGCCACGTATGTAGTGTCATTGAGCAAAGGCACCTTACACAAATTGCTTAGTCCTGGTTAACCACTTAGGTCGGCTAAGCATGTCCAGGTAAACATGTCTAGATCCCCGCTAGGGTATTGACATCAATGGAACATGAACATTCTTCCGAAATAAGTTGAATAATTAATTTTCATCTGTAAAATAGGTTTACTAGTTTTAGTATTAGTTTATATAAATTTAGCGTAACATAAGTAGTTGTGCGGTTGTGGAATGTAGTGAAATGATGCTCCCGACAGGGGCAGTTAGTTTATACAAATTTAGCGTAACATAAGTAGTTGTGCGGTTGTGGAATGTAGTGAAATGATCCTCCCGACAGGGGCAGTTAGTTTATACAAATTTAGCGTAACATAAGTAGTTGTGCGGTTGTGGAATGTAGTGAAATGATGCTCCCGACAGGGGCAGTTAGTTTATACAAATTTAGCGTAACATAAGTAGTTGTGCGGTTGTGGAATGTAGTGAAATGATCCTCCCGACAGGGGCAGTTAGTTTATACAAATTTAGCGTAACATAAGTAGTTGTGCGGTTGTGGAATGTAGTGAAATGATGCTCCCGACAGGGGCAGTTAGTTTATACAAATTTATTTTAACTTGATTGCGACACAAGTTCTTACAACTTTATATTAATCAGTCTCGAGACCTCGTTCCTGATGGAATCCATCGCGGGAGAGAGAAGAGGCAATGTGGAATTTAAATGCTTTGTCACAGGACACAATCGCAGATGGGACATTAAACCGAGGTCTCGTGTCGGTGCTTTACACCGTGCACGTAAAAGAACCAGAGGAGGGCTCTGTAATGGGTCGGTATAATTGCACTATCCTCCAAAATCTAAAATGACTAATCGCGTCGCTCTTATGGGCAACCGGTAGCGACGATAAATAAATGTAAGACACACACGCATTCAACGCACATAATCAAGTTCTAACAACTTATATTAATCACTCTTGTTGGAGGAAACCGGAGTACCCGGGAAAAACCCACCTGTCCGATATGGCGACCACCGTATCATCTCGCATACTTCCGAGGATCGAACCCGGGTTGCATTGGTGAGAAGCGAGCACGCTAACCACTGCGCTAATCTGACAGTAGCAGCGTTATTTTGTGCAAAAATATTATTAAAACCCAATCACTCACCGAATTATGCTATATGATTGATTTCTTGGTTTTTAGCTTAACGTCGCACTAACAAGTTCGGTCATATGGCGACTATCCAGCTAGTATTGGTTGAGGAAGATCCCGTCCGAGCAATATTCCAGGCGTGGGATGACACCCGGGTACAATCACCGACCTTCCGCAAGCCAGATGGATATCTTCCTCACATGAAAAAATTCGAGGCCCCCGTGGGATTCGAACCAATACCGGTGAGGTGCAAATAAGTGTGGAATAAGTCGAAGTCATGATTGATTCAAGTATGTACTTCAAATCAGCAGACATTTGTTTACAGAGTAGACGTGTTTGCTTGAGGGGTGTACAGCTACCTTATTATAAGAGTAATTAATTTTAAATGCCCCGACACAAAGCGCATAATGCAACAATAATGATATCGTTATCAATCGAGCTCTATCATAGAGCTCTATCATTCTTTAGTGTAATGATAGTGCTGCAATGAGTATCGAGCTATGCTCAGTCACACTTGTCGTACACTTATTTAGCTTTACAATTGCCCATATGCCTCGGCGGCGGCGAGTTTAAACAACGTTAATGTATTGGAATTAGCTGTCATATTTGGGAGAGAGGGAATCAAACAAGGTGTTATATTTGAAGCTATTTACTTTGTGTTGTATTCAACGTGAACGGAATTATTGCAATTTAGACGATCAGTATTTGGATAATTAATATTAATTAAGGTATGGTCAATTCTTAAAGCCTCAAAATGTCTTTGTTTTTCGTAAATTCAAATGTAAAATTAAAACTATTAATTCATATGCACATTATTCCTAGCAAACGACCATTTACAAAGTTATTAATGAATTTATAAATTAATAGAGGATATTGATTGATTGATTGGTTGATTGATTGATTGATTGGATTGATTGATTGATTGATTGATTGATTGATTGATTGATTGATTGATTGATTGATTGATTGATTGATTGATTGATTGATTGATTGATTGATTGATTGATTGATTGATTGATTGATTGATTGATTGATTGATTGATTGATTGAATGTATGATTTTGTATTATATTTCACCGAATGAACATTGAAATAATTAGTATCACGAATGGCGCTAGCTATGGGTGATACTAATACCTTTTAATGCTCATGCGTGACAGCATTCGTTCATTCACTTACACAAACACATTTTGTTTGTGTATTTTACGTTTATTTATCGTCGCTACCGGTTGGCCATATGAGCGACGCCTCCTGAAGAGATTAGTAATTTTAGATTTTTTGGAGGACAGTGCAATGATACAGACAAGAGACCCATTCCAGCGTATCCTCTGGTTATTTTACGTCCACGGTGTACAGCACCGACACGAGACCTCGGTTTAACGTCCCATCTGAAAGACTGTTAATTTTATTAGGGTCAGACGGGGGATCGAACCTGTAGTTCAGTGTTGAGAGTAGACCTCAAACTACTGTTGTATGGCAATATAGTGTTTTAAATATTTCGGAAGAATTTGTAGTAGCAATGTTATTTAAAATGTATACGAAAAAGGCACCTTTATGCCATGCAATGTCGCTTTAACAGAACAAAATTCGCCGTAATTACTTTAGTTTATACAAATTTATTTTAGCTCAATTGCGAAACAAGTTCTTTCATCGTATATTAATCACTCTCGAGACCTCATTCCTGATGGAATATATCGCCACGAGGGAGACAGAAGAAGCAACATGGAATTTAAATGCCTTGCCTAAGGGCACAATCGTAACAACTCCAGCGGGGCTCGAACTCCGGACCGTTCGCACCTGAAGTGAACGCGCATCCACTGCGCTATCACGACTTCCAATACTTTATTCCTAATATCAATAAAAAAATACGTATCTCTTAGAGCAACCTTCCAACTGCCAAACGACAATATAACAAATATAGATAGTGGGTGACTTAATTAGTTCTGAACTAATCTTCCTTAGGATCCTCTTAAATTTCTTAACACTATAGCATTAATGCACATACACAATAATTATAATCAAAGTGCACAATTACGTCATGCAATATACGTCTACATCCGCTATGTCAAAGTCGGTTATGTCGAATTCACCGGTTATCTCGAAGTCGGATCAAAGTCCCGTTTCAGGCAATATCATTGTACATATAACTGGCTCAAGTATTGCGTGCGTGTGCGTGCGTTCGTGTACTAATGCCAAGAGTCACACCAAAATAACGACACAATGTATATAGGAATACAAGTTCTGTAAATCAATGGCACGTGTCCTTAGTTATCTTTTTCCTTATAACAAAAATCAACAATAAAGTTACTTATAGAAACCACAATTAAATTAAAACAAAAAACGCACGACTTGTCACTTTAAGCAAAATATGGTCGGACTCTTTCTTCCGCCATTACCGTTGGAATTACGTAGCGTATACCGCATTTATGAAGTAAAGGAAGCTATGTAAACAGTAGGTAGTGAAAGCCAATAAGATCGCCCGACCAAATATGCGTAGTATTTGATACGGAACGTGTTTGTTGCACTTTGAAAACCACAAGTGAAGTGCTATAAATATTTAAATAAGGATATTATTATAGGATTATATCATTGTGGTTATTTCGTTCGCTTGTTTTTAATTCTGACCAGATGGACCTGTACTGTTGCGTTCATATCATTGGTAACGATATTTTTTCGGAACTACTTTAAAGCTATATAATGTTCTATGTTATAGAAATATTATGACGAAGCAGGCATGTAGATATATTATGACAAAGCAGGCTACTATAAAGGTACTGCAAATTGTCACAGAAGATGACAAATCTAGTCCCGAAAATGCAATAAAAACCCTAGGGCCAGAAAATGCAAAAAAAACCCACCTAGATCCCAAAAATGCAAAAACAACCTAGATCCCAAAAATGCAACAAAAAAACCTAGATCCCAAAAATGCAACAAAAAAAGATCCCAAAAATGCAAAAAAACCTAGATCCCAAAAATGCAAACAAAAAAACCTAGATCCCAAAAATGCAGAAAAAACCCCTAGATCCAGAAAATGCAATAAAACCCTAGATCCCAAAAATGCAAAAAAACCTAGATCCCAAAAATGCAAACAAAAAAACCTAGATCCCAAATATGCAGAAAATACCCCTAGATCCAGAAAATGCAATAAAAACCTATGGTGGGGTATGATTCATTTCTGAAAATATCGAAATTTTAGCGTCCAAGGCGTACATTGCAATGCATCAGAATGCATTATTGACATTCTAGGAAATAACATTTTCCATAGCAGTTTTTATGAGTTTAAACTTTATTTCTTTTACAACGATTACGAAGCAAGTTCTAACAACTTATATTAATCACTCTCGTTGGTGCGGATGATTCGTGTGGGAGAAAACATGAGTACCCGGAGAAAACCCACATGTCCTATCTGGCGACCACCGTACCATCTCACATACTTCCCGATCCGAGGATCGAAATTGGGTTGCATTGGTGAGAAGCGTAAATGGATAGATAGATATATAGATTCTTTATTATCCTCCATTATAGGAGAGCTATCACATACATGTATAATACAGATACATTTATAATATTACAACTATTATCGAATACGAACAAACATTGTGATATCACGTAATTAAACACTATACATGTAATTACAAAAACAAACAAGAAAAACAATATAACAAATATGCAACATTGTGACAAGAATTTCCAGCCTCGCATAACAAATTCGAAACATTGATGTAACTATAATCTCGGATCCCGAGAGTACACCTTATCGAAACGAAACTTAAGGTGTAAACAGGAACTCAACATTAATGTTAATATACTACGTGAGTGGACGAACTGTTTCAGAACACAGCTCTACACTAGAATAGAATAATGTAGAGTATATGATATGAACCAATGCTAATTTCCATCACAGAACACAGCCCTACACTAGAATAGAAGACGCATAAATAAATAAGTTGTTTACAAATAAAATTAGCTTGTAACTGTATAATGTATATGTCGTTGTGAGGGTCAGGTCCAGACGAACGAAATACGTGTCATTAACAATGCGAATGCAACAGTATTTATGTTTGGATATTTGCTTCCTGTTGAATGAATACATTATATAGTAAATCATTCACTTAACCGAAGGGGGAGTGGTATATAAGACATTGTTATCTAATGTATATTTCAGAACAACACAGTCTTGTGTAACCCAAGTATATTCACTGTCACAGTGTCACGTGGCTGTGGATTATATAATACGACAACACATACAATTCAACAGTGATCTACTTTGAAAGATCTCGATTCAGGATTTGTGTAAATATCAATTTTTTATTTAACAGCAAATAATAAAAGAATAACTGTTACTACGCAATTATATATGTTCTTGAGAGTGTTTGCATTCTCAGCAAATACTCACCCTGTGAGCAAGTGTGATTTATACGCATGCGCATTCTAAAAGTCGCACCTATTCGGATATGTTAATTCTGGACAGATGATTTGTGTAAACAGATACAGATCTGTTCTGACTATTCTCTACGCGCTGATCGTACTGGAAAGCCGGGATATCATTGTAGACTCAAGGGCGATCATGGTCGAGCCGCCACACCGGTCTAGTTTATGGCGGTTTAATTATAACACGACGGTTAACCTACGTGACGACAGTTTAAACTGTGGCGGATATGACGTAAGTAAACATTTATATCATTTATTGATTTTTTGGATGATTTTTCCGGGGCCCATTAGGAGTACTACGTTTATTTGTTTCCGTAATGGAGACCAATACCCTAGCAACCGTACACTTTTTGGTTCATGTAATTACAGTTATTATCTGATTCTTTACAAACTAGCTGTTTCCAGTGTAGCACGAATTTACTGGTGTGAAATTGTCCTGGTTTGGTGTTCATATTCTTAGCTATACGTAAATATTTCTCAATTTAAGTATTCTTGAAATATGTAATATATGTTCAGGTTTAAAAGTTCCAGCGTACACGGTAGTATTATTATTAAGGTGTACGTGTTTAACTATTAAGACAACCGCCGAAATACACTGTACATATTTGATCATGGGTCATTTTTGACGTACTTCATATGTTATAATGTTTGTTTGTATTTGATGAAATAAAAACTATTATATATCAGCAAGTGTTTAACGAGATGTCCACGCGTGGTAATTATGCCCGGTAGAAGATTAAATTAGACTCGTTAGAACAGAACAGAACAGAAATTGTATTAAGACTTGTACTTGGTACATCGTCAAATACATATATACAAATATATATGATGTAAATCTATACAACAATTTTATCGTTGTCATGTGGCATATAGAATCTGATAATAATAAGAAAATGCATCTAATTATGAGGATGAACAATAATTAGTGCTGATATTGGATTTATGTCATATTATTTAAGAGTGTTATTTTAATATCAAATGCTTTATTATAGAATAAAGCTAAATTATATAGGATATTAGAGAATGGTTTTGATTTTATTCTTTATTTCAGTCTCATCAAGGTACAGCATATAGCAAACACAAAATATAGTGTATAATATATTAAAAAGTGCATTGCCACTCAATACAGAGTTACAAGAGACTATGTATCTATACATCATTCATCTGTAGCATATTGCACTACTATAGTATATACATGTACATGTGATAACTACATTTGTGAGATAAAGCTACAAAAGCAGTCGTTAATTGAAATTTAAAATCTTATTAAGATGAAATGGAATGAAAAATACTTATAGCAAAATAAGCACTACTGCGCAAACTAAAACATGTTTTGAAAGATCAAATACCAATTCCAATCAGATTGGAATTAGCCTAATTAGCAAATGCTTTTCCGGTGTAATACAGTTATATGTAATAAATAATAATATGATGACATCATATGGACAACATTACTCTAAACGTAACACATCTTATAAGTGTGCATGTATAAATATGTGTGTTTTACGTTTATTTATCATCGCTACCGGTTGCCCATATGAGCGACGCCTCCTGAAGAGATTAGTTATTATTCAATTTTGGAGGATAGTGCATGATACAGACAGAGACCCATTCCAGAATCTCCTCTTCTTTTACGTGCACGGTGTACAGCACCGATACGAGACCTCGGTCTAACGTCCCATCTGAAAGACTGTTAATTTTATTAGGGTCAGACGGGGGATCGAACCTGCGATCCCTGGATTACCAGTCCAGCGTGTTACCACTGGACTACAAATCCGTATAAATATGGTATTCAAGGTCAAATGCATGCAACCAATAACTAGCAATGCTTTCTCCATTTCTAAAATTAATAAATAGGTGTAGAATAAAGTAGTAGTCTACATTGATCAGATCAGATGCAGCTTTTCTACTATTTCATTTTTAAAGTAACATCTTGATATGGTTGAGATTGAAAAGAAATAGGGAACACATATTTAAATCTGACAGAAATATGTTTACAAAATAAACATCTGGTATTGCCAGACATTGTTTAGTTTAGGCAAATTTATGTTGATGAAACAAGTTCTTATAAGTTATATCCTGATGGAATCCAACGTCACAAGGGAGAGATAATAGGCAATGTGGAATTTTAATGCCTTACATAAGGGCACAATCGTAACGGCTCCAAGAGCACACTCGTAACGGCTCCAAAAGCACAATCGTAACGGCTCCAGCTGGTCGCGAACTCTGGGCCTTACACACCTGAAGCGAAGGCTGAGTGCTTAAAATGGCTACGCTCATATGGCGACTCCCCCGTTATCATAGGCGGAGGGAGACCCAGGGTAGAACCATTAACCATCCGCAAGCCGGTCGGGTAGCTTCCTCGCATGACACAATGCGACACACCCAGTGTGATTTGAACTTTTTTTCGGTAAGGAGCAAGTGACTTGAAGTCAACGTCCGTAGCCATTCTAGCTAACTAAATAAGTGTATTTTAATTAAGTCGCCACCACATGAATGTATTTAGATAACTATTAGCTCGTCATTTAAATGTAATATGTATCGCTTGCATAATAGATATGACACTGCAATACAGTGATTGGTTTTTTTGTACAGACAGACAACGAATATGAAACAAATTAATTGTTATTGGAAAGACATTTAAGTATTTAGGATGCAAACAAATTGAATAAATTATTTATGAAGAAAGGAAATATATAGATATGCGTGGTGATCTAAATTCATCTTGTCATCGTGTAGCACCTTTCAAAGTAAATAAATGTGTTATATGTCTTTCCTGACAGCTGATGAGTTAGTTATTCGCACTATACGCGCCTGAAAGATAGTTTCTGTTATGCTTTTAGTTTCCATTGAATGATTGAGTTTTTCTCATTGAAAGAAAATGTTATCCTTCGCGTTTTTTTTAAACTGTGGAATATGGCATTTTTCTTTGCCACTACTTGTGTTTCGTAATCCTACAAGGATCAATTCTTGGCCCACTCTTGTTCTTAGTGTTTATCAATGATATCGTCGATGACATGGGTTCTCAACTACATCTCTTTGCTGACGATACCAGTCTACATATAAATTGTTGATCATCCTAATTCTGCTGCAGGAACTCCTGAACTGTAGTTTCTGTTATGCTTTGAGTTTCCATTGAATGATTGAGTTTTCTTATTGAAAGAAAATGTTATCTTTCACGTTTTTATTGAAACTGGAAGATGGCATTTTTCTTTTCCACTACTTGTGTTTCGTAATCCTACAAAGATCAATTCTTGGCCCACTCTTGTTCTTTTCTTAGTGTTTATCAATAACATCGTCGACGACATGGGTTCTCAACTACATCTCTTTGCTGACGATACCAGTCTACATATAAGTGTTGATCATCCTAATTCTGCTGCAGAAGACTCTACAATCCGACATTGATAAGATATCAAATTGGGCAGACAAGTCGTTAGTCACGTTTAATCCTTCCGAATCAGAAACTATGACTATTTCACGTAACACTCTTAAACCCTTATATCCACCACTACTTATGCACGCTCAACCTATCACTTTAGTAACTTGGCGTATACCTTTTTGGTGATTGTTCTTGGCATGCTCATATCGACTCCATCAAAGAGCGGGCCTTAATACATATTATGCGAAAGCTGAAGTTCCAAATAGATAGAGGATCTCTTGAAGTCATATATTTATATTTCATCAGACCTCTTATTGAATATGCTGAAGTGGTTTACATCAACTGTACGCAATATGAGAAATCGGAACTCGACAAGATTCAAGATGAAGCCGGTATTATTTCTGGGGCCACCAAACTTATATTAATTCACGAACTCCATAGAGCAGTTCCATGGGAATCCCTTGATAGAAGATGTAATCATAAACTAATTATGCTCTACAAGATGAAGAACGGCCTAACTCCTGATTATCTTTCTGCTCTAGTCCCATCTACTGTAGCGGAAACATTTTGGTATACTTTGCGCAATGCCGATGATATCCAATCTATACGCGCAAGAACATCTCTATACAACAATGAGTGTCTGCCATCGGTTCCGAGAGACTCGCCAAACTCACCATCCCTGGCCCCGCGGTTATAAAACTGTTCTCAGACTCAAGCTGAAGTGATCTGATTGGTTGATTCTGAATGTTACTGTCAGACGATAGAGACTGAGTTTGAGGTTGGAGAAAGGCTTTATAACCTCATGCTCGACTCCGTACTAATTGTAGCTCATTAAACCAGCATTTGTTTCATAAAACATTTCTCCATTACTCCTCTGTCAATGAGGTCTTCCTGAGAGTAATCATCATTTCTTCTTTGAATGTATCTATTACAATGACATCAGCATTCGTTTGCTTGCAACTACTTCTAAATATGGTACCATAACACTAATAATAATAATAATAATAATAAAGACTTTATTTAACGAGAGTACTCATTTAACAAAAGTTAATCTACCATGAGGCCCTCAACACATATACAATCAAATGCAATCAAAAGATAGCACTATAAGTGAGAACTGCACATTGGAATAATATAGTAATGTAAAAGCTGAAAAATAGAGAAACTATATTTAATATGTAATGGAATATGATGATATATGGAATTGGCTAGCAGAGTAGAAAATGGGAATGAGACAATTAATGATACTAGATCTATCTAACAATATGCAGATTTGACTTGTAGTGGTATCTTCAAAATATGTATGAAATCAACTTAAAGACAGCAATATTTACGATTCTAATAAATATAGCAATCGCAATACACGTTTATAATAACAGTAGACGTGCGACTATACACTATAATACACGGAGACTGGAATCTTAACAATGATTTAAACGCAAACATATTTGAAGCAGTCCAACACTACATCCGGGAAAGCAGACGATTTTCATGAGCATCTGTTCAATAAATGTTGCATGCTTGTCCCTACCATTGAACTATCCGAATGAATCGTATCATGTTCCTCTATCTATCATTTCTTCTGAGTCAATCTCAATTTCACTCTTCTCAATCAATTACTATATGTACTTGTTTCACCTTAATAATCTCTTTATCGTATTGATATTCTAATTTACAGTTTATGCTTAAAACGTTTACTTAGATCTACCATTATTTCAATTTGAATTTAATAGTTTAGAAAATATTACAACACTGTCATATCGTAACTGTACTAAGTACCTCGCTATAGGAGAATACCTCTATAAGCTATAGCTTTCGGTTCTAATCCTTTTTCATTATCGGTTGCCCATATGAACAACGCCTCCTGAAGAGATTAGTCATGTTAGATTTTTAGAGGATAGTGCAATGATACAGACAGAGACCCATTCCAGAGCCTCCTCTGGTTCTGTTACGTGCACGGTGTAAACCACCGACACGAGAACTCGGTTTAACGTCCCATCTGAAAGACTGTTAATTTTATTAGGGTCAGACTGGGGATCGAACCGGCGATCCCTGGATTACCAGTCCAGCGTGTTACCTCTGGACTACAGATCCGTATTATATTCCTAAATTGCATCTGTTTTAAACCTAGGGGCATTTGTGACGTGTAGAACGATGCTAGCTCGTATATTACAAATACTGAATTTCGCATAAATCTTAGCTTGCCATTCTGCCTAATGATTACCGGTCATACGTGAGGCGACACATTCATGACTACGGGTCATACTCTTACGCCATCCATACGTCATCATACATTAACTTAATGAACAAATCATAATTCATTTTCCGTTACTATATGTGAATGCTAAATCATTTGAATTGACGACATCGGTGCTTGTGTACCTGGTTACCGACTGTACTAGGCTGTCATAGATGAATGAGACATTATTTTTATTTATTTATCGTCGCCTTCTCGTTAATCGGTGTGACACGCGACACTTTCAGATGTATTAGACATTTTAGTTTTTGGAAGGTAATGCAAACAACAGAGGCACCATTGCTTCTTTTACATGTCCGGTGTAACGGCTCCGTCTGGTCTCGAACTCCGGGCCTTACGCACCTGAAGCGAACGCTGAGGGCTTACACTGGCTACGGTCATATGGCGACTCCCCCGTTATCATAGGCGGAGGGAGACCCAGGGTAGAACCATTAACCATCCGCAAGCCAGTCGGGTAGCGTCCTCGCATGACACAATTCGACACCCTCAGTGTGATTTGAACCTTTTTCTGTGAGGAGCAAGTGACTTGAAGTCAACGTCCGTAACCATTCTAGCTAACTAAATAAGTGTATTTTAATTAATTCGCCACCACATGAATGTGTTTAGATAACTATTAGCTCGTCATTTAAATCTAATATGTATCGCTTGCATAATAGATATGACACTGCAATACAGTGTGTGTTAATCGGAGTGACATGCGACACTTCCAGCGGTATTAAGATATTTTAGTGTTTGGAAGATAGTGCAAGAAACACACACACACCCCTGCTTCGTTTACATGCCCGGTGTATAGCACCTCGGTTTAGTTTGTAAAATAAAAGCGCATTAAAAACATCGTATTATAATATCGATTGGTTTAAGAATAAATAAAAACATACGACCTCGGTTTTTGTAAAATAAAAGCGCCTTAAATCATCGTATTATAATATCGATTGGTTTAAGAATAAATAAAAACATACGACCTCGGTTTTTGTAAAATAAAAGCGCCTTAAATCATCGTATTATAATATCGATTGGTTTAAGAATAAATAAAAACATACGACCTCGGTTTTTGTAAAATAAAAGCGCCTTAAATCATCGTATTATAATATCGATTGGTTTAAGAATAAATAAAAACATACGACCTCGGTTTTTGTAAAATAAAAGCGCCTTAAAATATCGTATTATAATTTCGATTGGTTTAAAAATAAAAACCACTGCATGTTCATTTTCTTCACTCACTTTATATTTCCGTTAAATTTGAGTCTCAGAAATTGACGGCTGCTATTGAGTTAGTGGTTTAGCTTCGCACCAGCAGCTCAGGTCTGGTAACTCTATATCTATCAGTGATGTAGGAAGACCCCGGATGCCCCTCCGAAGAGTATTTCAAGATTAGTATTCGGAAGTCGTGATAGCTCAGTGGTAGCACGTTCGCTTCACGTGCGAAAGGCCCGGAGTTCGAGCCCCACTGAAGCCGTTACGATTGTGTCCTTAGGCAAGGCATTTAAATTCCACATGCCTCTTCTCTCTCCCTCGTGGCGATGGATTCCATCAGGAATGAGGTCTCGAGAGTGATTAGTATAAGTTATAAGAACTTGTTTCGCAATCGAACTAAAATAAATTTGTATAAACAGTATTTCAGGGCACACAGGTAGAACAACCGACCTAACTCAAACCAACTGGATCGCTTCCCCACTTTGACCGATACTTAATCAGTTATTTACTTTCAACAATAGTCAATTACTCTATAAGTATTCGTATGACCTCCTACAGCACAGGTCAAATTGCACGTATTACGCACTATCGATACGGTATCATTCTCATAAATAGACACAGAAGTGCTGAACTATGAGGCAAACCAGTAGATAGACAAGGTGACTGTGCAAAGGATTCTGTACGGTATAGAAATGTTGACAAAAATCAAAAAAATACCTCCTAAAAAGACTATGGTATGAAAACAATGTGTTTTTGGAGTGAGCTGGTGGCCGTGTTCTGATTGTAATTTATAGAGTGCGACATGCGTGAAGTCATCTTTCTAATACCAAATGACAAACTAATTAATGCTTGCTTCTCTTTTTTACATTCACAGTAAATTACATAGGCGATACAACACTGCCCTGACTCAACGCTTTCCACGTATATAAATCAGTGCTCATTTTTGCTGTGTTTTTGTATGACGTATTTACACTAGGTCGCCGAACCCAGTCTGCTGTTCACTTGTCTAGTAGTCCAGCTTAGACACGGATCGGGCGTTGATATAGTTATGTATGTTTTTGTTACGTTTATTTATCGTCGCTACCGGTTGACCATATGAGCGACGCCTCCTGAAGAGATTAGTCATTTTAGATTTTTGGAGGAAAGTGCAATGATACAGACAGAGATCCATTCCAGAATCTCCTTTGGTTCCTTTACGTGCACGGTGTAAAGCACAGACACGATACCTGGGTTTAAACTCCCAACTTTTGCCAGAGGTAATAAAGTGAAAAATCGACACGCTAGGTCCAGCACTACTGTGTGTCAGATTTCTAGCCCATTCCAAGCTGGCATGTCTTATCAACATATTAAAACATGCCCGTTTTTATACCTTTTTGGCATTTCGGAATAGTCGAAATAACCCGTACATCAAGAACCCGGAACTTGACTTTAATATATATTTATATTTTGGCTCAGCTGGCACGGTTGAGCAATTGTTCCTATCAACAAAATGAAGGGCTTGTTCCACGAACTATCTATGTTTCAACTTTGACCTCATTCCTGATGGTATCCATCGCCATGATGGAGAGTAAAAGGGCAATGTGGAATTTAAGTGCCTTGCCTAAGGGCACACTTGTAACGACTACAGCTTGGCGCGAACTCCTGACCTTTCGCACATGAAACGTATGATCTATAGTTCGTGTTCGCACCGGAAGCGTAGTATATATTGTTCGTGTTCGCACCGGAAGCGTAGAATATATTGTTCGTGTTCGCACCGGAATCGTAGGATATATAGTTCGTGTTCGCACCGGAAGCGTAGAATATATTGTTCGTGTTCGCACCGGAATCGTAGGATATATAGTTCGTGTTCGCACCGGAAGCGTAGAATATATTGTTCGTGTTCGCACCGGAATCGTAGGATATATAGTTCGTGTTCGCACCGGAAGCGTAGAATATATTGTTCGTGTTCGCACCGGAATCGTAGGATATATAGTTCGTGTTCGCACCGGAAGCGTAGAATATATTGTTCGTGTTCGCACCGGAATCGTAGGATATATAGTTCGTGTTCGCACCGGAAGCGTAGAATATATTGTTCGTGTTCGCACCGGACGCGTAGGATATATAGTTCGTGTTCGCACCGGAAGCGTAGAATATATTGTTCGTGTTCGCACCGGACGCGTAGGATATATAGTTCGTGTTCGCACCGGAAGCGTCTTAGGATATATAGTTCGTGTTCGCACCGGAAGCGTCGTAGGATATATAGGTCGTGTTCGCACCGGAAGCGTAGAATATATAGTTCGTGGCATAATTACGTGTACTACTTTCGTGGAATTCGTTATGGAGCCGTGGTAGCGTGTTCACTTCCGGTGCTAAACGCCCGGAGTTCGTGTCCCTCTGGTAGCCGTTACAAGTATAACCTTAGGCAAGGCATCTCTCATCACTCTCCATCGTGGCGATGGATTCCATCGGGAATGAGGTCTCGAGAGTGACTAATATAAGTTGTAAGAACTTGTTTGGCAATCGAAGTAAGATACATTTGTATATAAAGTGTGCATACATGTACACTTATATATGTGAAAGACTATACATTTTATTAGGGTCAGATGGGGGATCGAACCTGCGAAGAATGGTCTGACCCTAATAAAATTAACAGTCTTTCAGATGGGACTTTAAACCGAGGTCTCGTGTCGGTGCTTTACACCAAGCATGTAAAAGAACCAGAGGAGACTCTGGAATGGGTCTCTGTTTGTACCATTGCACTATCCTCCACAAATCTAAAATGACTAATCTCTTCAGGAGGCGTCGCTCATATGGGCAACCGGTAGCGACGATAAATAAACGTAAAACACAATGCCTGATAATTCTGGCGGTAACTGTATAATATCTGACAATTATGGCGGGAAATGAATAATATCTGACAATTCTGGCGGGAAATGTATAATATCTGACAATTATGGCGGGAAATGTATAATATCTGACAATTCTGGCGGGAAATGTATAATATCTGACAATTCTGGCGGGAAATGTATAATGTCTGACAATTCTGGCAATTGAAATGAAGGCTCGAGAGCGATTTAACTTATAATGTAAGAAGTTGTTTCGAAATTGAGCTAAAATAAATGTGTATGAACCACAGGGATTCGGCACGTTTGTGGGTACTAGTATATATATTTAAGTACAGGGATTCTACTCTGTGGGATGTCAGATTTCGCATCGATCAGTAAAATGGCCCTATCTGAAACAATTTTGTACAAATCTGTCCAAATATAACGCCTATCCCGAGTCTTTATATTGTTCTTCAAATAGACTCAATAGAGTAGAGTCCCTGTACTTAAATATATATACTAGTACCCCCAAACGTGCCGAATCCCTGTGGTATGAACTATTAATATTGTTTAATAATAGTACATACACTTAACAAATCTTGTGTGCATGTATAAATGGTCTCGTATCTCCGTCAATATTAGCACGATCTTCAATTAATATAGTTAATAGACCTGGCATGATATTCCATTTACTTCATTTATAACAAACACAAAATTTACACAATATGAGCAATAATTTGTGCGTAAAAGCCAAGTAATCTATATTTACATCTCATCAGTGTACGTTATGTTATATTTCGGGTTTTACGGCTGCATCAGTACCATTTCGGGCTATATCGCCGGCGGGCAGTTTACCTAACAACACCTTTCCTGGGCAGGCTCCAGCGGTTAACCAGTACTTGGGTGCACCAACCTCCGTAAGAAACTGCCAACTTTTTCATATAAATGAGACACGGTGTGAGCGGGGCTCGAACCCGCGACCATCATTGATGATAGGTTACAGTGGTATACAAGTCAGCGACCGTAACCACGGAGACGGACTCATTGTACGTACACTATTTACAATAATATTACGTGTATAATTTACATAATAAAAGTACAATGCCACTCCAACATGGAGTTATAAGATATGAACAAAATTATACACACTCATTTATCACACTATGTTAGGGATAAAGCTGCAATATTCCTGCTAAGAGAGGACAACCATTAGCTGTATAGCTTTCTGTCCAATTCCTTATTTCAATTGTTTTAAATAATCATGTACATGATAAAATATAAATATGTTTAAACCAATATCCCTGCTAATCGGATATTAAAAACTGGTCTAAAACAATTATAAAACACTGAACTACAAAATAGGTACTATTGCACACTGATTAAGAATTTGTCATATGGAATCTAACTTCGCTTTAATCAGATCATAGCGAATATAATTAGCAGAGATATTACAGACGAGATATAAAATAAATTGCAGTTAGAAATACCAATAGTATCATATCATATATGCATATATGATCAGTGGAGTTATTTTGTCAGTTATAAATCATAAATTTGAATTGTTTTTTTATAACGTTGTAATTTGACAATTAGCTACTATTCCACAATTTTAGCGTGTATATTTATTGTTTCCCCTTTCTTTTCTTATTCAAGTTGTACAACAACAACAACAACAACAACAACAACAACAACAACAACAACAACAACAACAACAACAACAACAACAACAACAACAACAACAACAACAACAACAACAACTTTTATTATAATCAGGTCACATATTACAGTAACAACATGACAACCTCCCTTTTACTGTTAGCTTTTCACCTGTCCCCAATATTGTATATTACCCACTTCCTAAAAACGAAATTCAGTTGGGTTTAAACATATTTATTCGATAATAATGTACATTACATATACATTGCATACAAAACGAAAATGGATTAAATCGGAAGCTTAAAGCTTATTGAGATTTTCTCCATTTAACCTAACGGCATTTAATGCACAGTTGCATCGTTTTCTATCATAAAAACACGACATTCTAACGCCATTTGGTTTAAACATATTTATTCGATAATAATGTACATTACATATACATTGTATACAAAACGAAAATGGATTAAATCGGAAGCTTAAAGCTTATTGAGATTTTCTCCATTGCATATATAATGTTGTGCACAAATGGTGATTAAGAGATAAACATATAATGTAGTAATACCAAAATATATAATAAGTATTTGAAAATATAGCTTGTTATCAGGTGAAAAGCTAACAGTAAAAGGGAGGTTGGGGAGGGTGGGTAGAAAGCGATGAAACCATAAGTAAGCACACTGTTTGAAGTGAATCACTCTGCTAGTGCGTCAGTCTCTGTTCACAGAATACTAAAAACGTTTAGACCTTTCTATGAATGTGTGGGTTTATATGCAAATAAAACGTCTTCTTCTCTGACTATGTAATAATAATAAATCATGTCTCTTGTAAATCAAGTGTAATAAGTGCCTATGTATTTTACTTTAATAATTTAACCCATTCAACACCAAGTAACTCACATGGACTGGTCCATGATATTTATAAACCAATAAATGAATCAGAAAATCACATTTGGACAAGTTCATTTATCAAAATGGGTAATTATGTCTAAAAATACTCATATCACTGGCAAACAGTGCAGATCCTGATGAGACGGCTCGTCACGAGCCCGCTCATCTGGATCTACACTTTTTGTAAGCCTATTTAGAGGTATGTGGTGTTGAAAGGGTTAAATGCGAAAACACTGCTAATAGGTAAAGAAAATCTGATTAAAAGTGATAAATTAATTATTTTCAACTCAGTACAGAAATTTATAAAGAATACTAAAAGATTTCAAACCGGCCATTAGTATTAATCAAACAACAAAACAAGAGTACTCTTTGAATTTATTGAAATACTATATAGAATGTCTATGTTTACAAATTAACGCTTAGTCTGCAAATAGAAAGAGAGGTTCTGGTCGTTCACTAGACACGAGCACCACAGGCACACTTGCATGAGTACGTTGTATACATGATGATATTGTATTTTTATGTATCTTTATGTAATTTGCATTTATTCATTTAAATGCGTTGTAAACTAATTGTAGCCATAAAATGAATTTGTCGGTAAATACCATGTATTGGGGAGAGCAGTTTCATAATGTGGAAAGCACTTGTGGCTCAAACCAAATTGCTATGTATATTTTGGCAATAAATTATGTTTAAACCACTTTAATAATATTTTATTGCATTTTTTTCATACATTACATTACAATTATACACACAATGAAATATGTGGAAAACATGAAATTATATTAGGATTTATTATTATTGCTGTGTACGATTTAATCGGGGGGGGGGGGCAAATGGGTTGGGCTACAAGTCATGACAACATTATTTACAGCCCCCCCCCCATACCGTTGTATACTGTTAGTTTATACAAATTTATTTTAGCTCGATTGAGAAACAAGTTATTTCAACTTATATTAATCACTCTCGAGACCTCATTCCTGATGTAATCCATCGCCATGAGGGAGAGAGAAGAGGCAACGTGGAATTTAAATGCCTTGCCTAAGGGCACACTCGTAACGGCTCCAGCGGGGCTCGAACTCCGGACCTTTCGCACCTGAAGCGAACGCGCTACCACTGCGCTATCACGACTTCCACTTATACTGTTCATGTTATGTGTTATTAATTGTATATGTACATAGATGAGACAGTAATAAAGATTAAGACTAAACTGTGTACTAACTCTCACTGATATCTGATATCAATGAGAGACATCTCTAATTTTATATTACCTCCCTTGGCAGATAAAGTCTGTTTTTTCTGTTGTTCCCTAACCAGATGTAACGGTATGATAACTGTTAATTAACTGATAACATTGTTTTATAAATAGGTACCCATTGATAATACTGTAGGAGATCTGTCGAGATATAATAATTTAATAATCATAAAAAGCAATAGTGGAATAACATTGCTAGCATGTTGTGCACAGGAAACAACGATAAAAACAGAGGAAAACACTTAATAGGACCTATCTACGTTTAGGGAGTATTCAGGGGCAGTAACTCACTGATGTCTCTCATTACAAAGGAAAGCGATTTTGTTCAAATTAACCTTGGTCACAATTACATGCCGACTCACTTGTAAAACAATTATGTACGTACATGCGGGGTTACATGTGTACATGACATGGCTATTGTAAGCTACCCACCTAACCAATGTATAACACGTGTTGCATACGCTCGTTACCTTTACATCAAATGCATACAGCGCTAGCATAGACAGTAGCTTGAATAAAATTCACATAAAACTCAAGAAATGTAATAGATTTAATAATTTAAATTACCAGCACGTACACATGTTTGATTACGTACAACATTTATGTAATGTTCGCGTAATTTACTGCTGAATCTCGCATTGGGTATAATGTGGCTGTCCGATTAGCGCAGTGGTTAGCGCGCTCGCTTCTCACTAATGGAACACGGGTTCGAATCTCGGACCGGGAAGATTGTGAAATGGTACGGTGGTCGCCAGATTGGACAGTCGTTGTAAAATAAATAAAGTTTAAAACATTTTTTTTTTGCTATAACTATAACGTGGTTAAGTCAATGCTGGCTTGTTGTAGAATGAAATTAAAGTCTCTGTATGCGTTTTTTTAAATATTATAAATCATATGATAATTTATTCTAGTGTTAATTTTACTACTCCACCATTTTCAATTGATCCTAGTGTTAATTTTACTAAATTACCATTTTCAATTTATCCTAGTGTTAATTTTACTAAATCACCATTTTCGTATCCATTACAACACGAACTAGTGTGTTACGGACGTCTTTATGTGTTACGGACGTCTGTCTGTATTATGGACGTGTTTATGTGTTATGGACGTCTCTGTGTGTTACGGACGTCTGTATGTGTTATGGACGTCCATATGTGTCATGGACGTCTTTATGTGTTACGGACGTCTGTATGTATTACGGACGTCTGTATGTGTTACGGATGTATGTATGTGTTACGGACATATTTGTGTGTTACGGACATCTGTGTGTGTTATGGACGTCTTTCGCTGTCACGGACGTCTTTATGTGTTATGGACGTCTGTATGTGTTATGGACGTCTTTGTGTGTTACGGACGTCTGTATGTGTCATGGACGTCTTTGTGTGTTACGGACGTCTTTATGTGTTATGGACGTCTGTATGTATTATGGACGTCTTTATGTGTTACGGACGTCTGTATTGGTTATGGACGTCTTTATGTGTTATGGACGTCTGTATAGGTTATGGACGTCTTTATGTGTTATGGACGTCTGTATATGTTATGGACGTTTTGTGTGTTACGGACGTCTTTATGTGTTACGGACGTCTGTATGTGTTATGGACGTCTTTATGTGTTACGGACGTCTGTATGTATTATGGACGTCTGTATGTGTTACGGACGTTGTTATGTGCTACGGACGTCTGTATGTGTTATGGACGTCTTTGTGTGTTACGGACGTCTGTATGTGTTACGGACGTCTGTATGTATAATGGACGTCTTTATGTGTTACGGACGTCTGTATGTATTATGGACGTGTTTATGTGTTATGGACGTCTCTGTGTGTTACGGACGTCTGTATGTGTTATGGACGTCCTTATGTGTCATGGACGTCTTTATGTGTTACGGACGTCTGTATGTGTTACGGACGTCTGTATGTGTTATGGACGTCTGTATGTGTTACGGACGTTGTTATGTGTTACGGACGTCTGTATGTGTTATGGACGTCTTTGTGTGTTATGGACGTCTGTGTGTGTTACGGACGTCTGTATGTGTTACGGACGTCTGTATGTATTATGGACGTCTTTATGTGTTACGGACGTCTGTATGTATTATGGACGTCTGTATGTGTTACGGACGTTTTGTGTGTTACGGACGTCTTTATGTGTTACGGACGTCTGTATGTATTATGGACGTCTTTATGTGTTACGGACGTCTGTATGTATTATGGACGTCCTTATGTGTTACGGACGTTGTTATGTGCTACGGACGTCTGTATGTGTTATGGACGTCTTTGTGTGTTATGGACGTCTGTGTGTGTTACGGACGTCTGTATGTATTATGGACGTCTTTATGTGTTACGGACGTCTGTATGTATTATGGACGTCTGTATGTGTTACGGACGTTGTTATGTGCTACGGACGTCTGTATGTGTTATGGACGTCTTTGTGTGTTATGGACGTCTGTATGTATTATGGACGTCTGTATGTGTTACGGACGTCTGTATGTATTATGGACGTCTTTATGTGTTACGGACGTCTGTATGTATTATGGACGTGTTTATGTGTTACGGACGTCTGTATGTGTTATGGACGTCCTTATGTGTTACGGACGTCTGTATGTATTATGGACGTCTTTATGTGTTACGGACGTCTGTATGTGTTATGGACGTCTGTATGTGTTACGGACGTTGTTATGTGTTACGGACGTCTGTATGTGTTATGGACGTCTTTGTGTGTTATGGACGTCTGTGTGTGTTATGGACGTCTTTGTGTGTTACGGACGTCTGTATGTGTTATGGACGTCTTTGTGTGTTATGGACGTCTGTATGTGTTACGGACGTCTGTATGTATTATGGACGTCTTTATGTATTATGGACGTGTTTATGTGTTATGGACGTCTCTGTGTGTTACGGACGTCTGTATGTGTTATGGACGTCCTTATGTGTCATGGACGTCTTTATGTGTTACGGACGTCTGTATGTGTTATGGACGTCTTTATGTGTTACGGACGTCTGTATGTGTTACGGACGTGTTTATGTGTTATGGACGTCTCTGTGTGTTACGGACGTCTGTATGTGTTATGGACGTCCTTATGTGTCATGGACGTCTTTATGTGTTATGGACGTCTGTATGTGTTATGGACGTCTTTATGTGTTACGGACGTCTGTATGTGTTACGGACGTCTTTATGTGTTATGGACGTCCTTATGTGTTATGGACGTCTGTATGTGTTATGGACGTCTTTATGTGTTATGGACGTCCTTATGTGTTATGGACGTCTGTATGTGTTATGGACGTCTGTATGTGTTATGGACGTCTGTATGTGTTATGGACGTCTGTATGTGTTACGGACGTCTGTATGTGTTACGGACGTCTGTGTGTGTTATGAGCGTCTATATATGTTATGGACGTCTTTATGTGTTATGGACGTCTGTATGTGTTATGGACGTCTTTGTGTGTTACGGACGTATGTATGTGTTATGGACGTCTTTATGTGTTACGGACGTCTGTATGTGTTATGGACGTCCTTAGGTGTTATGGACGTCTGTATGTGTTATGGACGTCCTTAGGTGTTATGGACGTCTTTCGCTGTTACGGACGTCTGTGTGTGTTATGGACGTCTGTATATGTTATGGACGTCTGTATGTGTTATGGACGTCTGTATGTGTTATGGACGTCCTTATGTGTTATGGACATCTGTATGTGTTATGGACGTCTTTATGTGTTACGGACGTATGTATGTGTTATGGACGTCCTTATGTGTTATGGACGTCTGTATGTGTTATGGACGTATGTATGTGTTACGGACGTCTGTATGTGTTATGGACGTATGTATGTGTTACGGACGTCTGTATGTGTTATGGACGTCTGTATGTGTTATGGACGTCTGTATGTGTTACGGACGTCTGTATGTGTTATGGACGTATGTATGTGTTATGGACGTCTGTATGTGTTATGGACGTATGTATGTGTTATGGACGTATGTATGTGTTACGGACGTCTGTATGTGTTATGGACGTCTTTCGCTGTTAACGGACGTTTGTATGTGTTATGGACGTCTGTATATGTTATGGACGTCTGTATGTGTTATGGACGTCTGTATATGTTATGGACGTCTTTATGTGTTATGGACGTCTGTATGTGTTATGGACGTCTTTATGTGTTACGGACGTCTGTATGTGTTATGGACGTATTTGTGTGTTATGGACGCCTGTATGCGTTATGGGCATATGTGTGTGTTACGGACGTATGTGTGTGTGTTACGGACGTCTGTGTGTGTTACGGACGTCTGTGTGTGTTATGGGCGTCTATATATGTTATGGACGTCTTTATGTGTTATGGACGTCTGTATGTGTTATGGACGTCTTTGTGTGTTACGGACGTATGTATGTGTTATGGACGTCTTTATGTGTTACGGACGTCTGTATGTGTTATGGACGTCCTTATGTGTTATGGACGTCTGTATGTGTTATGGACGTCCTTAGGTGTTATGGACGTCTTTCGCTGTTACGGACGTCTGTGTGTGTTATGGACGTATGTATGTGTTATGGACGTCTTTATGTGTTACGGACGTCTGTATGTGTTATGGACGTCCTTAGGTGTTATGGACGTCTGTATGTGTTATGGACGTCCTTAGGTGTTATGGACGTCTGTATGTGTTATGGACGTCTGTATGTGTTATGGACGTCTGTATGTGTTATGGACGTCCTTATGTGTTATGGACGTCTGTATGTGTTATGGACGTCTTTATGTGTTATGGACGTCTGTATGTGTTACGGACGTCTGTATGTGTTATGGACGTATTTGTGTGTTATGGACGCCTGTATGCGTTATGGGCATATGTGTGTGTTACGGACGTATGTGTGTGTGTTACGGACGTCTGTGTGTGTTACGGACGTCTTTATGTGTTTCGGACGTCTTTATGTGTTTCGGACGTCTTTATGTTTTACGGACGTCTTTTTGCTATATGAAATTGACAAGCGTGTGTTAGTTGTTACCAACAACAATTCTAAATATAACGCTCAATATTGACAATATTTCAAACTGCCACAAGACCCAATACGATTAGGGACCTCCGCCCATGCCCAAGTGGTTACGTGATTACGGTCGATGACTTCAAATCATTTGCCCCTCGCCGTGCGTGTTCGAATCCCACTGGGGGTGTCAAACCCTTTCATGTGAGGACGCCATCCAGCTGGCTTGTGGTAGGTCGGTGGTTCTACCCGGGTGTGCGTCCGTGCGTATGAGCACCCGGGGTCTTCCTCCACCAATAACAACTGGATATTCGCTATATGACCCAAGCTATCGGTGCGGATTTAAACCACAACAAACAAACTATAAATGATAGTGTTGACTGCAATCGTCCTAAATTCGTAACGTGTGCAATATTGAGTGTCGCCTAATTTAAATTTCAAATACACACACTGACCTGACTGTGGTTGAATATTTTAACATACAAACGTGTCACCTCGCCCACCTGTCTTGGTGGTTAGAAAATGGCAAATACTGTCTGAATGGGCCAGACTGGTTAGTAATGTGAGTGCATGCGAGCTAGCTGTCAGCAATATGGAGATATACTTATATTGATGAGTCGTCGACAAACTAGTATAAATACAGTCAAATCTGTCTTAAACAGCCAGCTAAGTGAATTACAGAAAGTAACTGCTTATTCAGCTCGATTACGAAACAAGTTCTTACAACTTATATACTATGTCAAACAACTATTCATAGTTGCATTATTAACGTGTAGTTTTTTAAATACACAAAGAGGGAGCGAGAGGGGAGGGGGGATAGTAGGGAGAGATAGGGAGGAAGAGACGGGGAGAGGGAGGGAGGGAAGGGAGATATAGGGGATAGGAGAGGAGAAAGAGGCGAGATGAGAGGAGAGGAGAACAGAGAGAGGGAGAGGAGAGAGAGGGGAGAGAGAGGGAGGGAGATATAGAGAGGGAGAGATAGGGAAGAAGTGACGGGGAGAGGGAGGGAGGGGAGGGAGGTAAGGGAGAGGTAGGGGAGAGGAGAACAGAGAGAGGCGAGATGAGAGCAGATAGAGGGGGAGAGGAGAGAGGGGGCGAGGAGATGAGACGGGAGATGAGAGGAGATAGAGAGGAGAGGAGAGGAGAGGAGAGAGGGAGAGGACAGGATAGGACAGAATACTGTCTGAATGGGCCAGACTGGTTAGTAATGTGAGTGCATGCGAACTCGCTGTCAGCAATATGGAGATATACTTATATAGATGCGTCGTCGACAAACTAGTATAAATACAGTCAAACCTGTCTTACGTAGCCAACAGACGGATCTGTAGCCCAGTTGTAGCACACTGGACTGGTAATCCAGGGATCGCAGGTTCGATCCCCCGTCTGACCCTAATAAAATGAACAGTATTTCAGATGGGACGTTAAACCGAGGTCTCGTGTCGGTGCTTTACACCGTGCACGTAAAAGAACCAGAGGAGACTCTGGAATGGGTCTCTATCTGTATCATTGCACTATCCTCCAACAATTTAAAATGACTAATCTCTTCAGGAGGCGTCGCTCATATGGGCAACCGGTAGCGACGATAAATAAACGTAAAACACACAAAATAAGCATCCAGCTAAGTGAATTACAGAAAGTGACTGCTTAGCACAAGTGGCTGCTTAATAGAATTAAAATGTACAATAAAACGACATTTTGGGAATCTGGAAACTGGCTTCTTAATACAGGTTCGCTGTTTAATAAAGGTGACCACTAACACAGGTTTGTATGTATTCATTATTTTATATGCGCTTACTTTACACAAATGATTTCAGCTCGATTACGAAACAAGTTCTTACAACTTATATACTATGTCAAACAACTATTCATAGTTATTATTGACGTGTAGTGTTTTAAATGCACAAGTAGATATAGAGGGGGGAGAGAGATGGAGGGAGATGGAGGTAGGGAGAGATAGGGAGGAAGAGACGGGGAGAGGGAGGGAGGGAAGGGAGATATAGGGGATAGGAGAGGAGAAAGAGGCGAGATGAGAGGAGAGAGAGGGGGAGAGGATATGAGAGGGGAGATGAGAGGAGATAGAGGGGGAGAGGAGAGAGGGAGAGGATAGGACAGGAGGGGATACAGGGGAGAGGAGAGGAGAGGAGAGGAGAGAGGAAATACTAAATATTCCTGAAGTTTATCATAACATCTGTGAACATGTGACGTCACATCGCAATGGGTTTATTTAGTGTAGCATGCAGGCTATGATTACGCATACAGGTAAGATCAATACGTTTACCATGATCTTTTCGTTGATATATTACCATCATTGGTGTGACCATCAATGCCACTGAGACTCAGGTAGATGACCACTTGTTCAGATTGATGTATTACCATCATTGGTGTGACCATCAATGCCACTGAGACTCAGGTAGATGACCACTTGATCAGATTATATTTGCCTTACATTTCTTTTTGACAGTGGCAATGGGGTGTCCACCAAGGACAGTGTGGTGTATGTGGGGATTTATGGAACGGGACGCAGCACAACGCTGACAGGGGTCGGCATGATACGGGAATCATAGTGAGGCGATACACAGACGGACACTATATCAATATTACGTTTGAGGTCGGTATTTCTATATTCAGACGGACATTATATTAATATTACGCTTGAGGTCGGTATATCTATATTCAGACGGACATTATATCAATATTACGTTTGAGGTCGGTATTTTTATATTATAATTTAGTTTTTTACTTCACAATTTCGTGTATTTAATAAACTGGAAATGATATGTGCATAGTTGTATATGTGCGAATGATGACAGCAAAGAATGACCTACATGAGAGATGTATAAAAAGACAGGGATTTGAAACTCGTACAGACGGATATGAAGTCCAGTGGTAACACGCCGGACTGGTAATCCAGGGATCGCAGGTTCGATCCCCCGTCTGACCCTAATAAAATTAACAGTCGTTCAGATGGGACATTAAACCGAGGTCTCGTGTCGGTGCTTTACACCGTGCACGTAAAAGAACCAGAGGAGACTCTGGAATGGGTCTATGTCTGTATCATTGCACTATCCTCCAAAAATCTAAAATGACTAATATCTTCAGGAGGCGTTGCTCATATGGGCAACCGGTAGCGACGATAAATAAACATAAAAAAACCTCGTACCTTTCTGGAAACAATAGGTGCATCAGTGCGCATGCGCATGGACGAAGCAAGATGTGTGTATACATGAACAGAGATTGAAAACTCGTACATTTCATGTAATCTTTAAATAAAACTGGAAACGTATTATATGTATCTGTTCTGTAGATGACAGCAATAAATGACCTAGAGATGTATAAATAGACAAAGATTGGAAATACGTGCAGTTCACTTAAAACTAGGGAGAGGATAGAGGAGTGGAGAGGAGTAGAGGTGAGAGGAGATTGGAGGGGGGAGAGAGGAGTGGAGTGGAGTAGAGATGAGGTGAGAGGAGATTGGAGGGGGAGAGAGTAGTGGAGAGGAGTAGAGGTGAGGTGAGAGGAGATTGGAGGGGGTAGAGAGGAGTGGAGAGGGAGTAGAGGTGAGGTGAGAGGAGATTGGAGGGGGATATAGTGGAGTGGAGAGGAGTAGAGGTGAGGTGAGAGGAGATTGGAGGGGAGAGAGAAGTGGAGAGGAGTAGAGGTGAGGTGAGAGGAGATTGGAGGGGGGAGAGAGGAGTGGAGAGGAGTAGAGGTGATGTGAGAGGAGATTGGAGGGGGAGAGAGAGGAGTGGAGAGGAGTAGAGGTGAGAGGAGATTGGAGGGGGAGAGAGAGGAAAGGAGATGAGTAGAGGTGAGTGGAGAGGAGTAGAGGTGAGGTGAGAGGAGATTGGAGGGGGAGAGAGAGGAGTGGAGAGGAGTAGAGGTGAGAGGAGATTGGAGGGGGGAGAGTGGAGTGGAGAGGAGTAGAGATGAGAGGAGATTGTAGGGGGAGCAGGTAAGAGGCGTTGAGAGGAGTAGAGATGAGAGGAGATTGTAGGGGGAGCAGATAAGAGGCGTTGAGAGGAGTAGAGATGAGAGGAGATTGGAGGTGGAGGAGAGAGGGGTGGATAGGAGTAGAGATGAGAGGAGATGAGAGGGGGGAGGGGACAGGAGAGAGTCGAACGAAAACATGACTATCATAGACAAACTGAGATATAGAGGATATGTGTATTATTAGTGTAAGATAGAATTTGATTTCGTCGAGTGACCACCTAAATTTGTATTTCCACGAGTGGCGCTAGCTGAACTACTTATTTCGGTGATCACGAGATGAAATACAATCCTATCTTACACTAATAAACACAAATCGTTTTCTTTTATGATTTCTAATGATTTTTATTAATATAACAGTTGTTATCAAATTTAATTCATTTTGTCGGGAACCTAAATTTCACTACATTCCACATCTGCACAACCACTTATGTTAGTGTGAACGTCCGTAATAAGAAATAGTTCCTGTATAATTTAATAAAGTTAGTTTCTGTTTGCTGTCAAAATTAACAGACAAAACAAATTTCATTAGGACATATTACTTTATAATTAACTTTTTATTATTGTCGGAAAATCGGTAAAATACAAAAGTAAATCAAACGGCGGAGGAATACGAAACTGAAGCAGTAACAGTGAACATGCCATATTTCATAATGCAACTATGAATAGTGTGTGTGTGTTTTACGTTTATTTATCGTCGTTACCCGTTGCCCATATGAGCGGCGCCTCCTGAAGAGATTAGTCATTTTAGATTTCGGAGAATAGAGCAATGATACAGACAGAGACCCATTCCAGAATCTCCTCTGGTTCCTTTACGTACACGGTGTAAAGCATCGACATGAGACCTTGGTTTAAAGTCCCATCTGAAAGACTGTTAATTTTATTAGCGTCAGACGGTGGATGGAACCTGCGATCCCTGGATTACCAGTCCAGCATGTTACCACTGGACTACAGATCCGTCTGTCTATGAATAGTGTGTGTTTACGTTTATTTATCGTCGCTACCGGTTGCCCATATGAGCGACGCCTCCTGAAGAGATTAGTCATTTTAGATTTTTGGAGGATAGTGCAATGATACAGACATAGACCCATTCCAGAGTCTCCTCTGGTTCTTTTACGTGCACCGTGTAAAGCACCGACACGAGACCTTGGTTTAAAGTTCCATCTGAAAGACTGTTAATTTTATTAGGGTCAGGCGGGGTATCGAACCTGCGATCCCTGGATTACCAGTCCAGCGTGTTACCACTGGACTACAGATCCGTCTGTCTATGAATAGTTGTTTGACATAGTACGTATATACTCTGAATGCTACATTTACCAAATGACCCGTTATATTTGCAGGTTAGCAGCAACTACCTAGGTTACGTGGAATTCAGACTGTGTCCCCGTAATTCGACTGAACAAAATCTAGACCAGTCGTGCTTTGATCGGTATCCACTTTGGATAGACGAGTCACATGGTACACGGTACTACATTGGGTCACGTGGTGGTATCTACGATATTCATATCAGGTTACCTGGTGGCCTCGTATGTAGAAACTGTGTGTTGCAATGGAAATATAAAACAGGTATGAACGGTGATTTATTATCGCGTTTATGAACGGTGGCATATTTCTGCAATCAGATAGTGATCGTGTGATTTATTATCGCGTTTATGAACGGTGGCATATTTCTGCAATCAGATAGTGATCGTGTGATTTATTATCGCGTTTATGAACGGTGGCATATTTCTGCAATCAGATAGTGATCGTGTGATTTATTATCGCGTTTATGAACGGTGGCATATTTCTGCAATCAGATAGTGATCGGGTGATTTATTATCGCGTTTATGAACGGTGGCATATTTCTGCAATCAGATAGTGATCGTGTGATTTATTATCGCGTTTATGAACGGTGGCATATTTCTGCAATCAGATAGTGATCGTGTGATTTATTATCGCGTTTATGAACGGTGGCATATTTCTGCAATCAGATAGTGATCGGGTGATTTATTATCGCGTTTATGAACGGTGGCATATTTCTGCAATCAGATAGTGATCGGGTGATTTATTATCGCGTTTATGAACGGTGGCATATTTCTGCAATCAGATAGTGATCGGGTGATTTATTATCGCGTTTATGAACGGTGGCATATTTCTGCAATCAGATAGTGATCGGGTGATTTATTATCGCGTTTATGAACGGTGGCATATTTCTGCAATCAGATAGTGATCGGGTGATTTATTATCGCGTTTATGAACGGTGGCATATTTCTGCAATCAGATAGTGATCGGGTGATTTATTATCGCGTTTATGAACGGTGGCATATTTCTGCAATCAGATAGTGATCGGGTGATTTATTATCGCGTTTATGAACGGTGGCATATTTCTGCAATCAGATAGTGATCGGGTGATTTATTATCGCGTTTATGAACGGTGGCATATTTCTGCAATCAGATAGTGATCGGGTGATTTATTATCGCGTTATTTTGTTTTCATGGTAATAATTTTTATAACATTATTACAAGATGCTTAGAAAACTTTTTAAATATGTTTTCCATTAAATTTGTATTTTGCTTTAAGTAAATCTAAAACGACCTAATTATGCAGGGTGATTTATTATCGCGTTGTGTAGTTTTCATGATAATAATATTTCTTTCACGGAATTTATTACAAGATGCCCTAGAGAACTTTTTAAATATGCTTTCCATTAAGTTTGTATTTTGCTTTAAGTAAATCTAAAACGACCTAAATATGCAGGGTGATTTATTATCGCGTTATGTAGTTTTCATGATTATCATTTTTCTTTCAGGATCATTATTACAAGATTCTGAATTTTTTTTAATACGCTTTCCATTAAGTTTGAATTTTGCTTTAAGTAAAACTAAAACGACCTAAATATGCAGGGTGATTTATTATCGCATTATTTAGTTTTCATGATAAAAATTGATCGTCGTGAAAATTCAGTAATTATCTCGAACAATGTAACCAAATATCGCGACAATTTCCTGGCTCCTGGAGTGAGGTCATAATATTTATTGAAATCTCCATATGAATCCATTATGAAAATAGAGTCACATTATATATTCCCCCTGGGTCCATGCTGCTTCCAATTCAGTAGTGGGGCGACCATCCCCTACCCAGCGGGTCCTCAGGTGGCGGATAGGGGAACGGCCCTCATATATGGGGGTTAGCTGTGACGCAGTCCCGGACCATATGGAGGTGTACCTACCAGGACGGGGCAGGATAGCACATGGCAAAGCTACTCCTATTAAATACTCCACGTGTCCCACAACGGGTGCATCAGGCGAATATATGGACAGCCTTAAAAGTCCTAGCCTAAGGGTGAGGTAACCCCAACAGAAACCTCGAATGCTGAAGCCGGAAGTACTGGGCCGCACGGCGCATTCTAATAAACCACGGTACTACGCATAAACGCAAAATGAATCACGATATGGTGGCGGATAGGTTTATACAAATTTATTTAGCTCGATTGCGAAACAAGTTCTTTCAACTTATATTAATCACTCTCGAGACCTCATTCCTGATGGAATCCATCGCCACGAGGGAGAGAGAAGAGGCAACGTGGAATTTAAATGCCTTGCCTAAGGGCACAATCGTAACGGCTCCAGCAGGGCTCGAACTCTGGTGGCGGATAGGGGAACGGCCCTCAGAATCACGATATGTTCCCCAAAAATAGTTTGCCAATGAACCAACCCCAGATCACTATTTCAATAACAGCATCTGAACTTGGTGTCAGAAGTGGGACAGCATAATAACGTATCATAGTCCTACAAATAAAATACTATAATTAAACCGTCCACCTCTGTGATCGAGCGGTTAAGGTCACTGACTTGTATACCACTGTAACCTATCATCACTGATGGTCACGGATTCGAGCCCCGCTTAGGCCGTGTCTCTGCTATATGAAAAAGTTGGCCGTTTCTTGCGGAGATTGGTGCACCAAGTACTGGGTAACCGCTGGAGCATGCACAGGATATATGCTATATGGTAAACTGCCCGCCGGCGATATATTCTAAAATGGTACCGATGTAAGCGTAAACCCCGACCTAACAAGCATGATGATAACATTGTAATATAAAAGCTCGTGAAGGGTGATGTATTTGGCCAGATTTCTTTAAAGTTGTTTGTGAAAGGGCCACTTTGTTGAATCCCTATAATTAAATATATACACTCGTACCCCAACCAAGTCGAATCCCTATTATTAAATATATATACTCGTACCCCAACCAAGTCGAATCCCTATAATTAAATATATATACTCGTACCCCAACCAAGTCGAATCCCTATAATTAAATATATATACTCGTACCCCAACCAAGTCGAATCCCTATAATTAAATATATATACTCGTACCCCAACCAAGTCGAATCCCTATAATTAAATATATATACTCGTACCCCAACCAAGTCGAATCCCTATAATTAAATATATATACTCGTACCCCAACCAAGTCGAATCCCTATAATTAAATATATATACTCGTACCCCAACCAAGTCGAATCCCTATAATTAAATATATATACTCGTACCCCAACCAAGTCGAATCCCTATAATTAAATATATATACTCGTACCCCAACCAAGTCGAATCCCTATAATTAAATATATATACTCGTACCCCAACCAAGTCGAATCCCTATAATTAAATATATATACTCGTACCCCAACCAAGTCGAATCCCTATAATTAAAATATACACTCGTACCCCAACCAAGTCGAATCCCTATAATTAAATATATATACTCGTACCCCAATCAAGTCGAATCCCTATAATTAAATATATACACTCGTACCCCAATCATGTCGAATCCCTATAATTAAATATATATACTCGTACCCCAACCAAGTCGAATCCCTATAATTAAATATATATACTCGTACCACAACCAAGTCGAATCCCTATAATTAAATATATATACTCGTACCCCAACCAAGTCGAATCCCTATAATTAAATATATACACTCGTACCCCAATCAAGTCGAATCCCTATAATTAAATATATATACTCGTACCCCAATCAAGTCGAATCCCTATAATTAAATATATACACTCGTACCCCAATCAAGTCGAATCCCTATAATTAAATATATATACTCGTACCCCAACCAAGTCGAATCCCTATAATTAAATATATATACTCGTGCCCCAACCAAGTCGAATCCCTATAAATAAATATATATACTCGTACCCCAACCAAGTCGAATCCCTATAATTAAATATATATACTCGTACCCAACCAAGTCGAATCCCTATACTTAAATATATATATACTCGTACCCCAACCAAGTCGAATCCCTATAATTAAATATATACACTCGTACCCCAACCAAGTCGAATCCCTATAATTAAATATATATACTCGTACCCCAACCAAGTCGAATCCCTATAAATAAATATATATACTCGTACCCCAACCAAGACAATCTCTATAATTAAATAGATATACTCGTACCCCAATCAAGTCGAATCCCTATAATTAAATGTATATACTCGTACCCCAATCAAGTCGAATCCTTATAATTAAATATATACACTCGTACCCCAATCAAGTCGAATCCCTATAAATAAATATATATACTCGTACCCCCAACCAAGTCGAATCCCTATAATTAAATATATATACTCGTACCCCAATCAAGTCGAATCCCTATAATTAAATATATACACTCGTACCCCAATCAAGTCGAATCCCTATAAATAAATATATATACTCGTACCCCAACCAAGTCGAATCCCTATAATTAAATATATATACTTGTACCCCAATCAAGTCGAATCCCTATAATTAAATATATATACTCGTACCCCAACCAAGTCGATCCCTATAAATAAATATAATATACTCGTACCCCAACCAAGTCGAATCCCTATAATTAAATATATACACTCGTACCCCAATCAAGTCGAATCCCTATACTTAAATATATACACTCGTACCCCAATCAAGTCGAATCCCTATAATTAAATATATATACTCGTACCCCAACCAAGTCGAATCCCTATAATTAAATATATATACTTGTACCCCAATCAAGTCGAATCCCTATAATTAAATATATATACTCGTACCCCAACCAAGTCGAATCCTATAAATAAATATATATACTCGTACCCCAACCAAGTCGAATCCCTATAAATAAATACATATACTCGTACCCCAACCAAGTCGAATCCCTATAATTAAATATATATACTCGTACCCCAACCAAGACAATCCCTATAAATAAATATATATACTCGTACCCCAACCAAGTCGAATCCCTATAGGTGCAACCACTTCAGTCAATTCGTGTATGGCCAACCAGAGATAGATTTTGTAACTTGTCAATGATTGGTCGGAACCTTATTTTCGGTGTTCTACGACATTTACACGTGTCAATATTTTGGAATTGCATAAATTATATATGTGTTTATTCAGGGTATCGGTATAACGGCGACGACACGTGTAAATGTTTGGGGTGTGGCAAACAGGAGCAGTACATCAATTGCGCTGATATAGAAATATCTCCGGTCGACGGTTGGCCTAGGGAGCAAACTCTGCATGGTTCTGGAAGGTACGGAACTGGTAAGCGGCAAGGCTACGGAATTAACGGGTTGAGCTGCGCTGCTTTTTAATTATTTCTTTTTAACATTCTGTTACTAGTATAGCATCTATTCTTGCTGATTCGCTGTAAATAGTGATATATGTTTTACACGAGCTGTCAGGTTTAGATTTAATAACTGTAATGTTGTTTAGTTTGACTCTAAGCTTACTAGTTTGCATGTCTTAGCTATGCCATTAGTTAAAAATAAACATGCTATTGACAGGTGGTCACATTACCTACTTGATCATTTCACTATTAAAACTCCACCAATTTCACAATTTAACGCTACATTTCACTATTAAAACTCCACCAATTTTCACAATTTAACGCTACATTTCACTATTAAAACTCCACCAATTTCACAATTTAACGCTATATTTCACTATTAAAACTCCACCAATTTCACAATTTAACGCTATATTTCACTATTAAAACTCCACCAATTTCACAATTTAACGCTACATTTCACTATTAAAACTCCACCAATTTCACAATTTAACGCTACATTTCACTATTAAAACTTCACCAATTTCACAATTTAACGCTATATTTCACTATTAAAACTCCACCAATTTCACAATTTATTTTTTTATTATTTTTTTTTACGTTTATTTATCGTCGCTACCGGTTGCCCATATGAGCGACGCCTCCTGAAGATATTAGTTATTTTAGATTTTGGAGGATAATGCAATGATACAGAGAGAGACCAATTCCAGAGTCTCCTCTGGTTCTTTTACGTGCACGGTGTAAAGCACCGACACGAGACCTCGGTTTAATGTCCCATCTGAAAGACTGTTAATTTTATTAGGGTCAGACAGGGGATCGAACCTGCGATCCCTGGATTACCAGTCCAGCGTGTTACCACTGGGCTATAGATCCGTCCGTAATTTTCACAATTTAGCGCTACATTTCACTATTAAAACTCCACCAATTTCACAATTTAACGCTACATTTCACTATTAAAACTCCACCAATTTCACAATTTAACGCTACATTTCACTATTAAAACTCCACCAATTTCACAATTTAACGCTACATTTCACTATTAAAACTCCACCAATTTCACAATTTAATGCTACATTTCACTATTAAAACTCCACCAATTTCACAATTTAACGCTACATTTCACTATTAAAACTCCACCAATTTCACAATTTAACGCTACATTTCACTATTAAAACTCCACCAATTTCACAATTTAACGCTACATTTCACTATTAAAACTCTACCAATTTCACAATTTAACGCTATATTTCACTATTAAAACTCCACCAATTTCACAATTTAACGCTACATTTCACTATTAAAACTCCACCAATTTCACAATTTAACGCTACATTTCACTATTAAAACTCCACCAATTTCACAATTTAACGCTACATTTCACTAT
Source organism: Archivesica marissinica (assembly GCA_014843695.1). Lineage (NCBI taxonomy): Eukaryota > Metazoa > Mollusca > Bivalvia > Venerida > Vesicomyidae > Archivesica > Archivesica marissinica. The sequence continues at coordinate 17,298,804 of CM026388.1, forward strand.
TAAAACTCCACCAATTTCACAATTTAACGCTACATTTCACTATTAAAACTCCACCAATTTCACAATTTAACGCTACATTTCACTATTAAAACTTCACCAATTTCACAATTTAACGCTATATTTCACTATTAAAACTCCACCAATTTCACAATTTATTTTTTTATTATTTTTGTTTACGTTTATTTATCGTCGCTACCGGTTGCCCATATGAGCGACGCCTCCTGAAGATATTAGTTATTTTAGATTTTGGAGGATAATGCAATGATACAGAGAGACACCAATTCCAGAGTCTCCTCTGGTTCTTTTACGTGCACGGTGTAAAGCACCGACACGAGACCTCGGTTTAATGTCCCATCTGAAAGACTGTTAATTTTATTAGGGTCAGACGGGGGATCGAATCTGCGATCCCTGGATTACCAGTCCAGCGTGTTACCACTGGGCTATAGATCCGTCCGTAATTTTCACAATTTAGCGCTACATTTCACTATTAAAACTCCACCAATTTCACAATTTAACGCTATATTTCACTATTAAAACTCCACCAATTTCACAATTTAACGCTATATTTCACTATTAAAACTCCACCAATTTCACAATTTAACGCTATATTTCACTATTAAAACTCCACCAATTTCACAATTTAACGCTATATTTCACTATTAAAACTCCACCAATTTCACAATTTAACGCTATATTTCACTATTAAAACTCCACCAATTTCACAATTTAACGCTATATTTCACTATTAAAACTCCACCAATTTCACAATTTAACGCTATATTTCACTCTTAAAACTCCACCAATTTCACAATTTAACGCTATATTTCACTATTAAAACTCCACCAATTTCACAATTTAACGCTATATTTCACTATTAAAACTCCACCAATTTCACAATTTAACGCTATATTTCACTATTAAAACGCCACCAATTTCACAATTTAACGCTATATTTCACTATTAAAACTCCACCAATTTCACAATTTAACGCTATATTTCACTATTAAAACTTAACACAAATTCACGATTTCAGCTTTGTGAAATCGTGTAGTTGAAATGGTGAACTCATGAATTCGTGCAGCTTAAATGATGAAATAGTCCCCACCGGTCTGTCGTATAAACAGTCTGATGGTGTGCGTGTGTGTGTGTTTTACGTTTATTTATCGTCGCTAGCGGTTGCCCATATGAGCGACTCCTCCTGAAGATATTAGTCATTTTAGATTTTGAAGGATAGTGATACAGACAGAGACCCATTCCAGAATCTCCTCTGAAAGACTGTTAATTGTATTAGGGTCAGAGGGGGGGTCGAACCTGCGATCCCTGGATTACCAGTCCAACGTGTCACCACTGGACTACAGATCCGTCTGTCTGGTGTGCCTTAGTGACTGTCCAGCTATACCTGCAAATGATTTCCACACTGCATAAATGACTAGACAATATTCATCTACCAAACAAATATATATTCAGCGTGAACATAAATATCTACTAGCGTAATCATCCATTAGTTTAGTTTATACAAATTTATTTTAGCTCGATTGCGAAAAAAGTTATTTCAACTTATATTAATCACTCTCGAGACCTCATTCCTGATGGAATCAATCGCCACGAGGGAGAGAGAAGAGGCAACGTGGAATTTAAATGCCTTGCCTAAGGGCACAATCGTAACGGCTCCAGCGGGGCTCGAACTCCGGACATTTCGCACCGGAAGCGAACGCGCATCCACTGTGCTATCACGACTTCCACTGCGCCATCACGACTTCCACTGCGTTATCACGACATCCACTGCGCTATCACGACTTCCACTGCGCTATCACGACATCCACTGCGCTATCACGACATCCACTGCGCTATCACGACTTCCACTGCGCTATCACGACTTCCACTGCGCTATCACGACTTCCACTGCGCTATCACGACATCCACTGCGCTATCACGACTTCCACTGCGCTATCACGACTTCCACTGCGCTATCACGACTTCCACTGCGCTATCACGACATCAACTGCGCTATCACGACATTCACTGCGCTATCACGACTTCCACTGCGCTATCACGACTTCCACTGCGCTATCACGACATCCACTGCGCTATCACGACATCCACTGCTCTATCACGACTTCCACTGCGCTATCACGACTTCCACTGCGCTATCACGACATCCACTGCGCTATCACGACTTCCACTGCGCTATCACGACTTCCACTGCGCTATCACGACATCCACTGCGCTATCACGACTTCCACTGCGCTATCACGACTTCCACTGCGCTATCACGACTTCCACTGCGCTATCACGACATCCACTGCGCTATCACGACTTCCACTGCGCTATCACGACATCCACTGCGCTATCACGACATCCACTGCGCTATCACGACATCCACTGCGCTATCACGACTTCCACTGCGCTATCACGACATCCACTGCGCTATCACGACTTCCACTGCGCTATCACGACTTCCACTGCGCTATCACGACATCCACTGCGCTATCACGACTTCCACTGCGCTATCACGACTTCCACTGCGCTATCACGACTTCCACTGCGCTATCACGACTTCCACTGCGCTATCACGACTTCCACTGCGCTATCACGACATCCACTGCGCTATCACGACTTCCACTGCGCTATCACGACTTCCACTGCGCTATCACGACATCCACTGCGCTATCACGACTTCCACTGCGCTATCACGACATCCACTGCGCTATCACGACTTCCACTGCGCTATCACGACATCCACTGCGCTATCACGACTTCCACTGCGCTATCACGACATCCACTGCGCTATCACGACTTCCACTGCGCTATCACGACATCCACTGCGCTATCACGACATCCACTGCGCTATCACGACTTCCACTGCGCTATCACGACATCCACTGCGCTATCACGACCTCCACTGCGCTATCACGACATCCACTGCGCTATCACGACTTCCACTGCGCTATCACGACTTCCACTGCGCTATCACGACTTCCACTGCGCTATCACGACTTCCACTGCGCTATCACGACTTCCACTGCGCTATCACGACATCCACTGCGCTATCACGACATCCACTGCGCTATCACGACTTCCACTGCGCTATCACGACATCCACTGCGCTATCACGACTTCCACTGCGCTATCACGACATACACTGCGCTATCACGACTTCCACTGCGCTATAGCGACTTCCACTGCGCTATCACGACTTCCACTGCGCTACGACTTCCACTGCGCTATCACGACATCCACTGCGCTATCACGACATCCACTGCGCTATCACGACTTCCACTGCGCTATCACGACATCCACTGCGCTATCACGACTTCCACTGCGCTATCACGACTTCCACTGCGCTATCACTACTTCCACTGCGCTATCACGACTTCCACAATCATCCATGACATGCAAGCAGCGAAAGTAACAGTCAAATATGTCATGTCCAGAGTTTCCACAGCTCCAATGAGAAAAACACAGTAATGAGTTGTCGTTCGCTACACTTATTTTAACTATTTATAGCCTTTATTTTCCCCAGCATGCAAACAGTTAAGTAACAAAACCCAGAGAGTAAGTTAGTTATTTAAATTGTCATTATTTAATGTTCACTTATTTATTTTGTATGCATTGTGCTTGGTATTTTAATAAGCTTTGATTTATAACAAGTGCATGATGCATGTTAACCTTAAAGAGTTAAATAAAAAATATAATAGCTTTCTGTCTGTCGCACCTATCAATGCATCCTCAGTTGTGTTTATGTTTATTATTGTAAGTAATATACTTAACAGAAATATCACCATGAGTTTGCAAACAAAATAATGGCCAACAATTTTAGATTTATCTTATTTTGAAGTCAAACTTATGTTATTTTCCATGTAGGCAACAATACAAAGCGACGTCAAGTCATGACACAATTGTGAATATCTCCATAGGCCGTAATATAAAGCGACGTCACGTCATGTTGTAAAAATCACCATTGTGTGAATTTCTCCGCAATAATACAAAGCGACGTCAAGTCATGACGCCAATATCACCATTGCGAATTTCTCCATAGGCCGTAATATAAAGCGACGTCACGTCATGTCGTAAAATCACCATTGTGTGAATTTCTCCGCAATAATACAAAGCGACGTCAAGTCATGACGCCAAAATCACCATTGCGAATTTCTCCATAGGCCGTAATATAAAGCGACGTCACGTCATGTCGTAAAATTCACCATTGTATGAATTTCTCCGCAATAATACAAAGCGACGTCAAGTCATGACGCCAATATCACCATTGCGAATTTCTCCATAGGCCGTAATATAAAGCGACGTCACGTCATGTCGTAAAAATCACTATTGTGTGAATTTCTCCGCAATAATACAAAGCGACGTCAAGTCATGACGCCAATATCACAATTGCGAATTTCTCCATAGGCCGTAATATAAAGCGACGTCACGTCATGTCGTAACAATCACCATTGTGTGAATTTCTCCGCAATAATACAAAGCGACGTCAAGTTATGACGCGAAAATCTCCATTGTGAATTTTTCCATAGGCCGTAATCGTCATGTCGTAAAAATCACCATTTTGAGAATTTCTCCATTTTGGCATTTTGGAAATTTCTCCATTTTGGGAATTTATCCATTTTGGGAATTTATCCATTTTGGGAATTTCTCCATAAGCGATGTCACGTCGTTTTGCATTACGACATAGATGAGAAATAAACAAAACTGTCATAGTTTTAGTTTCAAATGAGATAAATAAAAAAAGTAGTATAATGAATACACATTTATTTGGGCTCGATTCCAAAACTAGTTATTACAACATTAGATTAATCGCTCTCGAGACTTCATTCCTAATGGAATCCATCGCGACGATGAATAGAGAAGAGGCAATGTGGATTCAAGTGTCGTACCTAAGGACACTATTACCATGTAAACCGGTATATATAATCAAAGAATCGTTTATCCTATATTTCTTACAGACGGATCTGTAGTCCAGTGGTAAAACGCTGGACTGGTATTCAAGGGATCGCAGGTTCGACCCCCCGTCTGACCCTAATAAAATTAAGTCTTTCAGATGGGACGTTAAACCGAGGTCTCGTGTCGGTGCTTTACACCGTGCACGTAAAAGAACCAGAGGAGACTCTGCAATGGGTCTCTGTCTGTATCATTGCACTATCCTCCAAAATCTAAAATTACTAATCTCTTCAGGAGGCGTCGCTCATATGGGCAACCAGTAGCGACGATAAATGAACGTAAAACACACACTCCTATATTTCGCTATTTTAAAGTCATAGGGTGTGAAATAATTCCAGATTAGAAGCAGTGTTAAATTTATGGGGTTTTCTAGAGCAGAATGACTGGGTGCTTCGCCCTGTCCTTTTTAGCCAACCCTTTTGCCTTGTGTGTGTGTTTTACGTTTATTTATCGTCGCTACCGGCTGCCCATATGAGCGACGCCTCCTGAAGAGATTAGTCATTTTAGATTGTTGGAGGATAGTTGTAAGATAGTGACTCTATATAGCAAACAATTTAATAATAATTTAATGTATGAACAAATAACAGTGTCATGTGAAAATAAACAATAACCAGCATCATATGAACATAAACAGATTCTCTGCATCCATCGTCACAATTCCCACAATTAATTACTGTGCACAGTAAAGTCATATCATTTCATATGTGACACAAGTCCTCTATTTCACGTCACAAACACGTGCGCGCACTAGCTAGACTCTTCTTCTGTGCTGACACCTCACACCGGGTAATTGGCTCTCACTATATCGAGTACATCAAGGACATCACTAAGGGGAACAACCCTGCAAATATACGAATGCGAACTACTTGCTAACATTCATGAAATTAACTCTTAATGCAATAACATGTCGATGATCTCACTATGATTTATCATTGTGACAAATTATACATTTACATAAATCAAGACTTGAAGTGCTACCTTGTGATTTATAAAGCCATTTATGATAATGTACCCCATTCTGGGTGTCCACTATTTGGTATCACTATTGACTAAACTCAATTACAAAGATAACCCAAGAAAAGTAAACTGTACACATATAAACTATAGGTAAGTACTTGCATACCATATAACACTTAGCACATACTGGTGACACTACACAACGTCCACAAAACACAAAAGAATAGCGTAGAAATAAACTCAGCCATTATTCTTACAAATGGCCAATCTCATACAAAGGGCAGCAACTATGGCTTTTTACTTTGTTGCAATAGTGCATGATACAGACAGAGACCCATTCCAGAGTCTCCTCTGGATCTTTTACGTGCACGGTGTACAGCACCGACACGAGACCTCGGTTTAAAGTCCTTTAATGCCTTTTTTTTTACCTTTTATTATATATATGTCTCAACAGGTGAGTGCCTTAGGCTGGCATACCAACAAAGCTTAGTCACCAATATCTATATGCCTTACTACCTCTATGATGAATCACCGTAAGCTAGCAAAATTGTCCAGGGGCTAACCCCAAAATACCTCATCTCGTCGCGCCTCAAATTACACCCAGACTCTTTTCTGACCCTTTTTTCCACTCCAGAATAAACCCTATATATTAATAACGCTCCTGGTGTATTTAAATTGGTACAACATTAAAGAGTCATTTCGTGTATACCTGAATGTTATACTTTGTTTTAAGCCCCGCCTCCCGGGTTTTACGTGGGAGTTGTTATCAATCATGTGAGCTGATTAAATGAGAAATATATAATTGCACTGTATTCGACTATCACATTTTTTTCTGTGAGCAATTTTAATCAAATACGCTACTGATGATTTGCCCCCATGAGTCACATTGCAATTATGATTCGTTAATATATAATAATTTGTTTTAGATTATTTATTAAATCTGTTTGCCAATTATTCAGAGGAGTTTACTAATGTTGTTAGAACTTGCTGCCCAGCTTTATTTTTGCTATGCCATAAGTATGTATTTAACTGTTTATGTAATGTAAAATAGCACATATAGTAATTTATGATTAGTTTAACATATATTACAACAAATAATTATGTACAAACTAATTGCAACTGGATTGAAATGAAAACTAATAGCTTATTGGATTTCTCTCCAATAAAATATTATTAAACACGTTCGTTCAAAGAAATGCATTCAGATTTAAAACAAAGGCTATTTCAGGCCTAACAATACTACTTTCTGTAATACCGGAAGAAATTCCCTACCACGATAAATGCCTCGCGCAACTGATATCATAATGCACGTGCAATTTCGTATTTTTCGCGGGAATTGATGAAAATGATATGTGTGCTTCTATTCACCATCAACCCGGAAGCGAATTCTCCTGTAGGGGTCACGTGTGAATGCGTCGCGCTATTAATATATTTACGCGTTAGCAGTTTCATACAACCCGCGGGGATGTGGATGATAAGAGGCAGTTTTCACTACAGGTGAGCCATTATATACACTATAGATTTATATCTGCTACTGTTTATGTTTATATCTGAGATACGTGTAATTCAAATTATTGTCATTGTTAGATTTCCACGAACAAGTTATAATACATATTGGTTTTAGAATCTCTACCGTCCCCTTCCCCCAACACAAGAAACCGAAGAACTAAAACTAAGAAGTTCAAAAAATTGAAATCATTCAAACTAGGAAAATACATACCTTGCATACGGCTCGAACTCAAATGTTCCAGATATCTGGCAAAAGGTCTCAGCTGTTTTTGATAATAAATTTATTAATGAGTGTAGTGTTCACGGTAGTAACCATTTTAGATTTGCTTCCACATTGCTAGTATTGTTTAGCATGTGTGAGGCGTACATTAATTATTGTTATAGTCAGTAACATAATTAATGTACAGTCAAACCTGTCTTAAGCAGCCAGCCAGGGGAATCACAGAATGTGGCTGCTTAGCACAGGTGGCTGCTTAATAGAGGTCAAATGTATAATAAAACAACATATTGGGAATATGGAAACTGGCTGCTTAATACAGGGTGGCTGCTTAATGGAGGTGACCGCTAAAACAGGTTTGACTGTATTCATTAATATGCTCCGTTTCAAAGAATCTGCTTAGATATAGCTAACATTGACACGGTATTTGTATACGTTCATTGTGTGTGTTTTACGTTTATTTATCGTCGCTACCGGTTGCCCATATGAGCAACGCCACCTGAATTAGTCAGAGATTAGTCATTTTAGATTTTTGGAGTTTAGGAGGTTAGTGCAATGATATAGACAGAGACCCATTCCAGAGTCTCCTCTGGTTCTTTTACGTGAATGGTGTACAGCACCGATACGAAACCTCGGGGAAGGCCAACAATGTTGTTATAACTTGTGGCCCAACCCATTGGCTAAATTTCTATTTGTACAACGATTGTGATTGTTATTTACATGTAAATAGAGCAATACAATATTATCAAATCAAATCAGACTGTTAATTTTATTTAACTATAAACTTTATTTATTTTACAACGATTGCAAGCAAGCTCTAACAACGTATACCAATCACTTTCGTTGGCGCGGATGAAAGCGTATAATGTGATGATTCATGTGGGAGGAAACCGTAGAAAACCCACCTGTCCGAGCTGGCGACACCGTACCACCTCACACACTTCCCTAATTTTAATAGGGTCAGACGGCGGATCGAACCGTTTGTCGTTCAAGGTATTGCTATTGCTGTCTCTATATAAAACAATTACCTAACCGTAGTTGCTTCAAAACTTTGGACTTATATTATCCGCATAGTGTATATTCAATTCGACCAATGTGTTTTGTTGTTGTTGTTATTGTTGTTATTGTTGTTGTTGTTGTTGTTGATGATGATGATGATGATGATGATGATGATGATGATGATGATGATGATGATGATGATGATGATGATGATGATGATGATGATGATGATGATGATGATGATGATGATGATGATGATGATGATGATGATGATGATGATGATGATGATGATGATGATGATGATGATGATGATGATGATGATGATGATGATGATGATGATGATGATGACTACACACAACCAATTTGTGTCATTTATAACGATTGCGAAACAAGCCGTAACAACTTATATTAATCACTCTTGTTGGCGCAGGTGAAAGCGTAAATGTTGCCATTCGTGAGGGAGAAACCGGAGTACCCGGAGAAAATCCACCTGTCCGATCTGGCGATCACCGTACCATCTCACATACGTCCCGGTACGAGGATCGAACACTGGTTGCATTGGTGAGAAACGAGCGTGCTAACCACTGCGCTAATCGGACAGCCTATAAGATGTCAGTTATAAGATGTTGATTGTGCACTACATTTTTTAGAGAAATTGCTCCACCACTGCATATATTTCATTTCAGAAACAAACATCGAATACTGAAGTCAGGACTTAAAAATGAAACATGGAAAATTATCAACCGGGGAAAAAGATGTTTTCCTCGGGGTGGCAGCACTGGTGGGTACCCGAGCGCGTGCGGTCCGGCTCCACAACTGCATATATTTGATTTCAGAAACAAACACCGAATACTGAAGTCAGGACTTTAAAATGAAACATGGAAAATTATCAACGGGGAAAAAAAGTTGTTTTCCTCGGGGTGGCAGCACTGGTGGGTACCCGAGCGCGTGCGGTCCTGCTGCTTACATGAATTCGACGCATCTGATTGGATGTCAGCCTATACACAATCACATTCTGCTCTCATATGCATACTTTAGCAGGAATTACAAGATACATAATTATCTTACAAGAGTGGTGATACCATACAATATGATATGAAATCACCACAAGTGTAAGATCCTATTTATTACATTACCATGGTAACAACAACCCATACATTTGAAGAAAAATACTTTTCTGTTTGCCAGTATATTTTTGAGCCTTATTACACCAAGCTGCATCTGTATACAGTAGTAAATAGTCCCTGATAATCAAACAACTTCACGCAAATAATCACAACAATTGTATTGCACTAGTTCATATGTAGCATTTTACTGATTAAGCAGTTGATTTTCAACAAATATAACATGAACACAAACAAACATGTAATGTATATTGCAAGCTGTCAGTGTCACTCCGCGACCAACCAGAATCCTGCCAGGAGTTAGTAAACGTGTGGTCATATAAGAATTTATCAGATTACTGTATTACACTGAATACAAGCAAAGTTATATGATAAATATTTTATGAAACAAATGTTCAATAAATAAAAATAAATAATGTTTAAAATAATTCACAATGCTGCATTGTATAATCGGTGGCTATACATTACATACATATTAAACAGCCATCTGTAATACCCTTGTCTTAATTGAATGCTTCTGTGGAAGTCGTGATAGTGCGGTGTGGAAGTCGTGATAGTGTAGTGTGGAAGTCGTGATAGTGTAGTATGGAAGTCGTGATAGTGTAGTGTGGAAGTCGTGATAGTGTAGTATGGTAGTCGTGATAGTGTAGTATGGAAGTCGTGATAGTGTAGTATGGTAGTCGTGATAGTGTAGTGTGGAAGTCGTGATAGTGTAGTATGTAAGTCGTGATAGTGCAGTGTGGAAGTCGTGATAGTGTAGTATGTAAGTCGTGATAGTGTAGTGTGGAAGTCGTGATAGTGTAGTGTGGAGGTCGTGATAGCGCAGTGTGGTAGTCGTGATAACACAGGGTGGAAGTCGTGATAGTGTAGTACGTAAGTCGTGATAGTGTAGTGTGGAAGTCGTGATAGTGTAGTATGGAAGTCGTGATAGTGTAGTGTGGAAGTCGTGATAGTGTAGTATGGTAGTCGTGATAGTGTAGTATGGTAGTCGTGATAGTGTAGTATGTAAGTCGTGATAGTGTAGTGTGGAAGTCGTGATAGCATAGTGTGGAAGTCGTGATAGCGCAGTGTGGTAGTCGTGATAGCGCAGGGTGGAAGTCGTGACAGTGTAGTATGGTAGTCGTGATAGTGTAGTATGGAGGTCGTGATAGTGTAGTATGGTAGTCGTGATAGTGTAGTGTGGAAGTCGTGATAGTGCAGTGTGGAAGTCGTGATAGTGTAGTATGGAAGTCGTGATAGTGTAGTATGGTAGTCGTGATAGTGTAGTATGGAAGTCGTGATAGTGTAGTATGTAAGTCGTGATAGTGCAGTGTGGAAGTCGTGATAGTGTAGTATGTAAGTCGTGATAGTGTAGTGTGGAAGTCGTGATAGTGTAGTGTGGAGGTCGTGATAGTGTAGTATGTAAGTCGTGATAGTGCAGTGTGGAAGTCGTGATAGTGTAGTATGTAAGTCGTGATAGTGTAGTGTGGAAGTCGTGATAGTGTAGTGTGGAGGTCGTGATAGCGCAGTGTGGTAGTCGTGATAACAAAGGGTGGAAGTCGTGATAGTGTAGTACGTAAGTCGTGATAGTGTAGTGTGGAAGTCGTGATAGTGTAGTATGGAAGTCGTGATAGTGTAGTGTGGAAGTCGTGATAGTGTAGTACGTAAGTCGTGATAGTGTAGTATGGAAGTCGTGATAGTGTAGTGTGGAAGTCGTGATAGTGTAGTACGTAAGTCGTGATAGTGCAGTATGGAAGTCGTGATTGTGTAGTGTGTAAGTCGTGATAGTGTAGTATGGTAGTCGTGATAGTGTAGTATGGTAGTCGTGATAGTGTAGTATGTAAGTCGTGATAGTGTAGTGAGGAAGTCGTGATATCATAGTGTGGAAGTCGTGATAGCGCAGTGTGGTAGTCGTGATAGCGCAGGGTGGAAGTCGTGATAGTGTAGTATGGTAGTCGTGATAATGTAGTATGGAGGTCGTGATAGTGTAGTATGGTAGTCGTGATAGTGTAGTGTGGAAGTCGTGATAGTGCAGTGTGGAAGTCGTGATAGTGTAGTATGGAAGTCGTGAAAGTGTAGTGTGAAAGTCGTAATAGTGTAGTGTGGAAGTCGTGATAGTGTAGTGTGGAAGTCGTGATAGTGTAGTATGGAAGTCGTGATAGTGCATTGTTGTAGTCGTGATAGTGCAGTGTGGAAGTTGTGATAGTGTAGTGTGGAAGTCGTGATAGTGTAGTATGGAAGTCGTGATAGTGCAGTATGGTAGTCGTGATAGAGTAGTATGGTAGTCCTGATAGTGTAGTGTGGAAGTCGTGATAGTGCGGTGTGGAAATCGTGATAGTGTAGTGTGGAAGTCGTGATAGTGTAGTGTGGAAGTCGTGATAGTGTAGTGTGGAAGTCGTGATAGTGTAGTATGTAAGTCGTGATAGTGTAGTGTGGTAGTCGTGATAGTGTAGTATGGTAGTCGTGATGGTGTAGTGTGGAAGTCGTGATAGTGTAGTATGGAAGTCGTGGTGGTGAAGTCGTGATAGTGTAGTGTGGAAGTCGTGATAGTGTAGTATGGTAGTCGTGATAGTGTAGTATGTAAGTCGTGATAGTGTAGTATGTAAGTCGTGATAGTGTAGTATGTAAGTCGTGATAGTGTATTATGTAAGTCGTGATAGTGTAGTGTGGTAGTCGTGATAGTGTAGTATGTAAGTCGTGATAGTGTAGTGTGGTAGTCGTGATAGTGTAGTGTGGAAGTCGTGATATTGTAGTGTGGAAGTCGTGATAGTGTAGTATGGAAGTCGTGATAGTGTAGTGTGGAAGTCGTGATAGTGTAGTGTGCTAGTTGTGATAGTGTAGTATGGAGGTCGTGATAGTGTAGTGTGGATGGCGTGATAGTGTAATGTGTAAGTTGTGATAGTGTAGTATGGAAGTCGTGATAGTCTAGTATATAAGTCGTGATAGTGTAGTATGTAAGTCGTGATAGTGCAGTGTGGAAGTCGTGATAGTGTATTATGGAAGTCGTGATAGTGTAGTGTGGTAGTCGTGATAGTGTAGTGTGGAAGTCGTGATAGTGCAGTGTGGAAGTCGTGATAGTGTAGTATGGTAGTCGTGATAGTGTAGTGTGGAAGTCGTGATAGTGCAGTGTGGAAGTCGTGATAGTGTAGTTTGGAAGTCGTGATAGTACAGTATGGAAGTCGTGATAGTGTAGTGTGTAAGTCGTGATAGTGTAGTATGGTAGTCGTGATAGTGTAGTGTGGAAGTCGTGATAGCATAGTGTGGAAGTCGTGATAGCGCAGGGTGGAATTCGTGATAGCGTAGTGTGGAAGTCGTGATTGAACAGTATGGAAGTCGTGAAAGTGTAGTGTGGAGGTCGTCATAGTGTAGTGTGGAAGTCGTGATAGTGTAGTGTGGAAGTCGTGATAGTGTAGTATGGAAGTCGTGATAGTGCAGTGTGGTAGTCGTGATAGTGCAGTGTGGTAGTCGTGATAGTGTAGTATGGTAGTCGTGATAGTGTAGTGTGTAAGTCGTGATAGTGTAGTATGGTAGTCGTGATAGTGTAGTATGGTAGTCGTGATAGTGTAGTATGTAAGTCGTGATAGTGTAGTGTGGAAGTCGTGATAGCATAGTGTGGAAGTCGTGATAGCGCAGTGTGGTAGTCGTGACAGTGTAGTATGGTAGTCGTGATAGTGTAGTATGGAGGTCGTGATAGTGTAGTATGGTAGTCGTGATAGTGTAGTGTGGAAGTCGTGATAGTGCAGTGTGGAAGTCGTGATAGTGTAGTATGGAAGTCGTGATAGTGTAGTATGGTAGTCGTGATAGTGTAGTGTGGAAGTCGTGATAGTGTAGTATGTAAGTCGTGATAGTGCAGTGTGGAAGTCGTGATAGTGTAGTATGTAAGTCGTGATAGTTTAGTGTGGAAGTCGTGATAGTGTAGTGTGGAGGTCGTGATAGCGCAGTGTGGTAGTCGTGATAACACAGGGTGGAAGTCGTGATAGTGTAGTACGTAAGTCGTGATAGTGTAGTGTGGAAGTCGTGATAGTGTAGTATGGAAGTCGTGATAGTGTAGTGTGGAAGTCGTGATAGTGTAGTACGTAAGTCGTGATAGTGTAGTATGGAAGTCGTGATAGTGTAGTGTGGAAGTCGTGATAGTGTAGTACGTAAGTCGTGATAGTGCAGTATGGAAGTCGTGATTGTGTAGTGTGTAAGTCGTGATAGTGTAGTATGGTAGTCGTGATAGTGTAGTATGGTAGTCGTGATAGTGTAGTATGTAAGTCGTGATAGTGTAGTGTGGAAGTCGTGATAGCATAGTGTGGAAGTCGTGATAGCGCAGTGTGGTAGTCGTGATAGCGCAGGGTGGAAGTCGTGATAGTGTAGTATGGTAGTCGTGATAGTGTAGTATGGAGGTCGTGATAGTGTAGTATGGTAGTCGTGATAGTGTAGTGTGGAAGTCGTGATAGTGCAGTGTGGAAGTCGTGATAGTGTAGTATGGAAGTAGTGATAGTGTAGTATGGAAGTCGTGAAAGTGTAGTGTGAAAGTCGTAATAGTGTAGTGTGGAAGTCGTGATAGTGTAGTGTGGAAGTCGTGATAGTGTAGTATGGAAGTCGTGATAGTGCATTGTGGTAGTCGTGATAGTGCAGTGTGGAAGTTGTGATAGTGTAGTGTGGAAGTCGTGATAGTGTAGTATGGAAGTCGTGATAGTGCAGTATGGTAGTCGTGATAGTGTAGTGTGGAAGTCGTGATAGTGCGGTGTGGAAATCGTGATAGTGTAGTGTGGAAGTCGTGATAGTGTAGTGTGGAATTCGTGATAGTGTAGTGTGGAAGTCGTGATAGTGTAGTATGTAAGTCGTGAGAGTGTAGTGTAGTAGTCGTGATAGTGTAGTATGGTAGTCGTGATGGTGTAGTGTGGAAGTCGTGATAGTGTAGTATGGAAGTCGTGGTGGTGAAGTCGTGATAGTGTAGTGTGGAAGTCGTGATAGTGTAGTATGGTAGTCGTGATAGTGTAGTATGTAAGTCGTGATAGTGTAGTATGTAAGTCGTGATAGTGTAGTATGTAAGTCGTGATAGTGTAGTGTGTAAGTCGTGATAGTGTAGTGTGGTAGTCGTGATAGTGTAGTATGTAAGTCGTGATAGTGTAGTGTGGTAGTCGTGATAGTGTAGTGTGGAAGTCGTGATAGTGTAGTATGGAAGTCGTGATAGTGTAGTGTGTAAGTCGTGATAGTGTAGTGTGGTAGTCGTGATAGTGTAGTACGTAAGTCGTGATAGTGTAGTGTGGTAGTCGTGATAGTGTAGTGTGGAAGTCGTGATAGTGTAGTATGGAAGTCGTGATAGTGTAGTATGGAAGTCGTGATAGTGTAGTGTGGAAGTCGTGATAGTGTAGTGTGCTAGTTGTGATAGTGTAGTATGGAGGTCGTGATAGTGTAGTGTGGAAGTCGTGATAGTGTAATGTGTAAGTTGTGATAGTGTAGTATGGAAGTCGTGATAGTCTAGTATGTAAGTCGTGATAGTGTAGTATGTAAGTCGTGATAGTGCAGTGTGGAAGTCGTGATAGTGTATTATGGAAGTCGTGATAGTGTAGTGTGGTAGTCGTGATAGTGTAGTGTGGAAGTCGTGATAGTGCAGTGTGGAAGTCGTGATTGTGTAGTATGGTAGTCGTGATAGTGTAGTATGGAGGTCGTGATAGTGTAGTATGGTAGTCGTGATAGTGTAGTGTGGAAGTCGTGATAGTGCAGTGTGGAAGTCGTGATAGTGTAGTATGGAAGTCGTGATAGTACAGTACAGAAGTCGTGATAGTGTAGTGTGTAAGTCGTGATAGTGTAGTATGGTAGTCGTGATAGTGTAGTGTGGAAGTCGTGATAGCATAGTGTGGAAGTCGTGATAGCGCAGGGTGGAAGTCGTGATAGCGTAGTGTGGAAGTCGTGATTGAACAGTATGGAAGTCGTGAAAGTGTAGTGTGGAAGTCGTCATAGTGTAGTGTGGAAGTCGTGATTGAACAGTATGGAAGTCGTGAAAGTGTAGTGTGGAAGTCGTCATAGTGTAGTGTGGAAGTCGTGATAGTGTAGTGTTGAAGTCGTGATAGTGTAGTATGGAAGTCGTGATAGTGCAGTGTGGTAGTCGTGATAGTGCAGTGTGGTAGTCGTGATAGTGTAGTATGGTAGTCGTGATAGTGAAGTGTGGAAGTCCTGATAATGCAGTGTGGTAGTCGTGATAGTGCAGTGTGGAAGTTGTGATAGTGTAGTGTGGAAGTCGTGATAGTGTGGTATGAAAGTCGTGATAGTGCAGTATGGTAGTCGTGATATTGTAGTATGGTAGTCGTGATAGTGTAGTGTGGAAGTCGTGATAGTGCGGTGTGGAAGTCGTGATAGTGTAGTGTGGAAGTCGTGATAGTGTAGTGTGGAAGTCGTGATAGTGTAGTATGGAAGTCGTGATAGTGTAGTGTGCTAGTCGTCATAGTGTAGTATGGAAGTCGTGAGAGTGTTGTGTGGAAGTCGTGATAGAGTGTGTAAGGGTGTAAGATGGAAGTCGTGATAGTGTAGTATGGAAGTCGTGATAGTGTAGTATGTAAGTCGTGATAGTGTAGTATGTAAGTCGTGATAGTGTAGTGTGGAAGTCGTGATAGTGTAGTGTGGAAGTCGTGATAGTGTAGTATGGAAGTCGTGATAGTGTAGTATGGAAGTCGTGATAGTGTAGTGTGGAAGTCGTGATAGTGTAGTGTGGAAGTCGTGATAGTGTAGTGTGGAAGTCGTGATAGTGTAGTATGGAAGTCGTGATAGTGTAGTATGGTAGTCGTGATAGTGTAGTGTGGAAGTCGTGATAGTGTAGTATGGAAGTCGTGATAGTGTAGTATGGAAGTCGTGATAGTGTAGTGTGGAAGTCGTGATAGTGTAGTATCGAAGTCGTGATAGTGTAGTATGGAAGTCGTGATAGTGTAGTGTGGTAGTCGTGATAGTGTAGTGTGGAAGTCGTGATAGTGCAGTATGTAAGTCGTGATAGTGCAGTGTGGAAGTCGTGATAGTGTATTATGGAAGTCGTGATAGTGTAGTATGGAAGTCGTGATAGTGCAGTGTGGTAGTCGTGATAGTGCAGTGTGGAAGTCATGATTGGGCAGTGTGGAAGTCGTGGTTGTGCAGTTTGGTAGTCGTGATAGTGTAGTATAGTAGTCGTGATAGTGTAGTATGGAAGTCGTGATAGTGCGGTGTGGAAGTCGTGATAGTGTAGTGTGGACGTCGTGATAGTGTAGTGTGGAAGTCGTGATAGTGTAGTATGTAAGTCGTGATAGTGTAGTATGTAAGTCGTGATAGTGTAGTGTGGTAGTCGTAATAGTGTAGTATGGTAGTCGTGATAGTGTAGTGTGGAAGTCGTGATAGTGTAGTATGTAAGTCGTGATAGTGTAGTATGGAAGTCGTGATAGTGCAGTGTGGAAGTCGTGATAGTGTATTATGGAAATAGTGATAGTGTAGTATGGAAGTCGTGATAGTGCAGTGTGGTAGTCGTGATAGTGCAGTGTGGAAGTCATGATTGGGCAGTGTGGAAGTCGTGGTTGTGCAGTTTGGTAGTTGTAATAGTGTAGTATGGTAGTCGTGATAGTGTAGTGTGGAAGTCATGATAGTGCGGTGTGGAAGTCGTGATAGTGTAGTGTTGACGTCGTGGTAGTGTAGTGTGGAAGTCGTGATAGTGTAGTATGTAAGTCGTGATAGTGTAGTATGTAAGTCGTGATAGTGTAGTATGGAAGTCGTGGTAGTGCAGTGGTGAAGTTGTGATAGTGTAGTGTGGAAGTCGTGATAGTGTAGTATGGTAGTCGTGATAGTGTAGTATTTAAGTCGTGATAGTGTAGTATGTAAGTCGTGATAGTGTAGTATGTAAGTCGTGATAGTGTAGTGTGGTAGTCGTGATAGTGTAGTGTGGAAGTCGTGATAGTGTAGTGTGGAGGTCGTGATAGAGTAGTATGGAAGTCGTGATAGTGTAGTATGGAGGTCGTGATAGTGTAGTGTGCTACTCCTGATAGTGTAGTATGGAGGTCGTGATAGTGTAGTGTGGAAGTCGTGATAGTGTAGTGTGTAAGTTGTGATAGTGTAGTATGGACGTCGTGATAGTGTAGTATGGAAGTGGTGATAGTGAAGTGTGGAAGTCGTGATAGTGTATTATGGATGTCGTGATAGTGTAGTGTGTAAGTTGTGATAGTGTAGTATGGAAGTCGTGATAGTGTAGTATGGAAGTCGTGATAGTCTAGTATGTAAGTCGTGATAGTGCAGTGTGGAAGTCGTGGTAGTGTAGTATGGAAGTCGTGATAGTGTATTATGGAAGTCGTGATAGTGTAGTCTGGTAGTCGTGATAGTGCAGTGTGGTAGTCGTGATAGTGCAGTGTGGAAGTCATGATTGGGCAGTGTGGAAGTCGTGGTTGTGCAGTTTTGTAGTTGTAATAGTGTAGTATGGTAGTCGTGATAGTGTAGTGTGGAAGTTATGATAGTGCGGTGTGGAAGTCGTGATAGTGTAGTGTTGACGTCGTGGTAGTGTAGTGTGGAAGTCGTGATAGTGTAGTATGTAAGTCGTGATAGTGTAGTATGTAAGTCGTGATAGTGTAGTATGGAAGTCGTGGTAGTGCAGTGGTGAAGTTGTGATAGTGTAGTGTGGAAGTCGTGATAGTGTAGTATGGTAGTCGTGAGAGTGTAGTATTTAAGTCGTGATAGTGTAGTATGTAAGTCGTGTTAGTGTAGTATGTAAGTCGTGATAGTGTAGTGTGGTAGTCGTGATAGTGTAGTGTGGAAGTCGTGATAGTGTAGTGTGGAGGTCGTGATAGTGTAGTATGGAAGTCGTGATAGTGTAGTATGGAAGTCGTGATAGTGTAGTGTGCTAGTCGTGATAGTGTAGTATGGAGGTCGTGATAGTGTAGTGTGGAAGTCGTGATAGTGTAGTGTGTAAGTTGTGATAGTGTAGTATGGACGTCGTGATAGTGTAGTATGGAAGTCGTGATAGTCTAGTATGTAAGTCGTGATAGTGTAGTATGTAAGTCGTGATAGTGCAGTGTGGAAGTCGTGATAGTGTATTATGGATGTCGTGATAGTGTAGTGTGTAAGTTGTGATAGTGTAGTATGGAAGTCGTGATAGTGTAGTATGGAAGTCGTGGTAGTGTAGTATGGAAGTCGTGATAGTGTATTATGGAAGTCGTGATAGTGTAGTCTGGTAGTCGTGATAGTGTAGTGTGGAAGTCGTGATAGTGCAGTGTGGAAGTCGTCATAGTGTAGTATGGTAGTCGTGATAGTGTAGTATGGAAGTCGTGATAGTGTAGTATGGTAGTCGTGAAAGTGTGGTGTGGAGGTCGTGATAGTGTAGTGTGGAAGTCGTGATAGTGTATTATGGAAGTCGTGATAGTGTAGTGTGGAAGTCGTGATAGTGTAGTATCGAAGTCGTGATAGTGTAGTATGGAAGTCGTGATAGTGTAGTGTGGTAGTCGTGATAGTGTAGTGTGGAAGTCGTGATAGTGCAGTATGTAAGTTGTGATAGTGTAGTATGGAAGTCGTGATAGTGCAGTGTGGATGTCGTGATAGTGTATTATGGAAGTCGTGATAGTGTAGTATGGAAGTCGTGATAGTGCAGTGTGGTAGTCGTGATAGTGCAGTGTGGAAGTCATGATTGGGCAGTGTGGAAGTCGTGGTTGTGCAGTTTGGTAGTCGTGATAGTGTAGTATGGTAGTCGTGATAGTGTAGTGTGGAAGTCGTAATAGTGCGGGGTGGAAGTCGTGATAGTGTAGTGTGGACGTCGTGATAGTGTAGTGTGGAAGTCGTGATAGTGTAGTATGTAAGTCGTGATAGTGTAGTATGTAAGTCGTGATAGTGTAGTGTGGTAGTCGTAATAGTGTAGTATGGTAGTCGTGATAGTGTAGTATGTAAGTCGTGATAGTGTAGTATGGAAGTCGTGATAGTGCAGTGTGGAAGTCGTGATAGTGTATTATGGAAGTCGTGATAGTGTAGTATGGTAGTCGTGATAGTGTAGTGTGGAAGTCGTGATAGTGCGGTGTGGAAGTCATAATAGTGTAGTGTTGACGTCGTGGTAGTGTAGTGTGGAAGTCGTGATAGTGTAGTATGTAAGTCGTGATAGTGTAGTATGTAAGTCGTGATAGTGTAGTATGGAAGTCGTGGTATTGCAGTGGTGAAGTTGTGATAGTGTAGTGTGGAAGTCGTGATAGTGTAGTATGGTAGTCGTGATAGTGTAGTATTTAAGTCGTGATAGTGTAGTATGTAAGTCGTGATAGTGTAGTATGTAAGTCGTGATAGTGTAGTGTCGTAGTCGTGATAGTGTAGTGTGGAAGCCGTGATAGTGTAGTGTGGAAGTCGTGATAGTGTAGTATGGAAGTCGTGATAGTGTAGTATGGAAGTCGTGATAGTGTAGTGTGCTAGTCGTGATAGTGAAGTATGGAGGTCGTGATAGTGTAGTGTGGAAGTCGTGATAGTGTAGTGTGTAAGTTGTGATAGTGTAGTATGGACGTCGTGATAGTGTAGTATGGAAGTCGTGATAGTCTAGTATGTAAGTCGTGATAGTGTAGTATGTAAGTCGTGATAGTGCAGTGTAGAAGTCGTGATAGTTTATTATGGATGTCGTGATAGTGTAGTGTGGTCGTCGTGATAGTGTAGTGTGGAAGTCGTGATAGTGCAGTGTGGAATTCGTGATAGTGTAGTATGGTAGTCGTGATAGTGTATTATGGAAGTCGTGACAGTGTAGTATGGTAGTCGTGATAGTCTAGTATGTAAGTCGTGATAGTGTAGTATGTAAGTCGTGATAGTGTAGTATGGAAGTCGTGATAGTGTAGTATGGAAGTCGTGATAGTGTAGTGTGGAAGTCGTGATAGTGCAGTGTGTAAGTCGTGATAGTGTAGTATGGAAGTCGTGATAGTGTAGTATGAAAGTCGTGATAGTGTATTATGGAAGTCGTGATAGTGTAGTGTGGAAGTCGTGATAGTGTAGTGTGGAAGTCGTGATAGTGTAGTGTGGTAGTCGTGATAGTGTAGTATGGTAGTCGTGATAGTGTAGTATGGAAGTCGTGATAGTGTAGTATGGAAGTCGTGATAGTGTAGTTGAAGTCGTGATAGTGTAGTATGAAGTCGTGATAGTGTAGTTGAAGTCGTAGTGTAGTATGAAGTCGTGAAGTGTAGTTGTAGTCGTGATAGTGTAGTGGAAGTGTGATAGTGTAGTGTGGAATCGTGATAGTGTAGTATGAAGTCGTGATAGTGAGTTGGAGTCGTGATATGTAGTATGGAGTTGTGATAGTGTAGTGTGGAAGTCGTGATAGTGCGTGTGGAAGTCGTGATAGTGTAGTGTGGAAGTCGTGATAGTGTAGTGTGGAAGTCGTGATAGTGTAGTATGTAAGTCGTGATAGTGTAGTGTGGTAGTCGTGATAGTGCAGTGTGGAAGTCATGATTGGCAGTGTGGAAGTCGTGGTTGTGCAGTGTGGTAGTCGTGATAGTGTAGTATGGAAGTCGTGATAGTGCAGTGTGGAAGTCGTGATAGTGTAGTGTGGAAGTCGTGATAGTGTAGTGTGGAAGTCGTGATAGTGTAGTATTGAAGTCGTGATAGTGTAGTATGGAAGTCGTGATAGTGTAGTATGGAAGTCGTGATAGTGTAGTGTGGAAGTCGTGATAGTGTAGTGTGTAAGTTGTGATAGTGTAGTATGGAAGTCGTGATAGTGTAGTATGGAAGTCGTGATAGTCTAGTATGTAAGTCGTGATAGTGTAGTATGTAAGTCGTCATAGTGCAGTGTGGAAGTCGTGATAGTGTAGTATGAAAGTCGTGATAGTGTATTATGGAAGTCGTGATAGTGTAGTGTTGTAGTCGTGATAGTGTAGTGTGGAAGTCGTGATAGTGCAGTGTGGAAGTCGTGATAATGTAGTATAGTAGTCGTGATAGTGTAGTATGGAAGTCGTGATAGTATAGTATGGTAGTCGTGATAGTGTAGTGTGGAAGTCGTGATAGTGCAGTGTGGAAGTCGTGATAGTGTAGTATGGAAGTCGTGATAGTGTAGTATGGAAGTCGTGATAGTGCAGTATGGAAGTCGTGATAGTGTAGTGTGTAAGTCGTGATAGTGTAGTATGGAAGTCGTGATAGTGTAGTGTGGAAGTCGTGATAGTGTAGTATGGAAGTCGTGATAGTGTAGTATGGTAGTCGTGATAGTGTATTATGTAAGTCGTGATAGTGTAGTGTGGAAGTCGTGATAGCATAGTGTGGAAGTCGTGATAGCGCAGTGTGGTAGTCGTGATAACGCAGGGTGGAAGTCGTGATAGCGTAGTATGGAAGTCGTGATAGTGTAGTGTGGAAGCCGTGATAGTGTAGTGTGTAAGTTGTGATAGTGTAGTATGGAAGTCGTGATAGTGTAGTATGGAAGTCATGATAGTCTAGTATGTAAGTCGTGATAGTGTAGTATGTAAGTCGTGATAGTGCAGTGTGGAAGTCGTGATTGCGTAGTATGGAAGTCGTGATAGTGTAGTATGTAAGTCGTGATAGTGTAGTATAGAAGTCGTGATAGTGTAGTATGGAAGTCGTGATAGTGTAGTGTGGAAGTCGTGATAGTGTAGTGTGTAAGTTGTGATAGTGTAGTATGGAAGTCGTGATAGTGTAGTATGGAAGTCGTGATAGTCTAGTATGTAAGTCGTGATAGTGTAGTATGTAAGTCGTGATAGTGCAGTGTGGAAGTCGTGATAGTGTAGTATGAAAGTCGTGATAGTGTATTATGGAAGTCGTGATAGTGTAGTGTGGTAGTCGTGATAGTGTAGTGTGGAAGTCGTGATAGTGCAGTGTGGAAGTCGTGATAATGTAGTATGGTAGTCGTGATAGTGTAGTATGGAAGTCGTGATAGTGTAGTATGGTAGTCGTGATAGTGTAGTGTGGAAGTCGTGATAGTACAGTGTGGAAGTCGTGATAGTGTAGTATGGAAGTCGTGATAGTGTAGTATGGAAGTCGTGATAGTGCAGTATGGAAGTCGTGATAGTGTAGTGTGTAAGTCGTGATAGTGTAGTATGGTAGTCGTGAGAGTGTAGTGTGGAAGTCGTGATAGTGTAGTATGGAAGTCATGATAGTGTAGTATGGTAGTCGTGATAGTGTATTATGTAAGTCGTGATAGTGTAGTGTGGAAGTCGTGATAGCATAGTGTGGAAGTCGTGATAGCGCAGTGTGGTAGTCGTGATAACGCAGGGTGGAAGTCGTGATAGCGTAGTATGGAAGTCGTGATAGTGTAGTGTGGAAGCCGTGATAGTGTAGTGTGGAAGCCGTGATAGTGTAGTGTGTAAGTTGTGATAGTGTAGTATGGAAGTCGTGATAGTGTAGTATGGAAGTCGTGATAGTCTAGTATGTAAGTCGTGATAGTGTAGTATGTAAGTCGTGATAGTGCAGTGTGGAAGTCGTGGTTGTGTAGTATGGAAGTCGTGATAGTGTATTATGGAAGTCGTGATAGTGTAGTCTGGTAGTCGTGATAGTGTAGTGTGGAAGTCGTGATAGTGCAGTGTGGTAGTCGTGATAACGCAGGGTGGAAGTCGTGATAGTGTAGTATGGTAGTCGTGATAGTGTAGTATGGAATTCGTGATAGTGTAGTATGGTAGTCGTGAAAGTGTAGTGTGGAAGTCGTGATAGTGCAGTGTGGAAGTCGTGATAGTGTAGTATGGAAGTCGTGATAGTGTATTATGGAAGTCGTGATAGTGTAGTATTGAAGTCGTGATAGTGTAGTATGGAAGTCGTGATAGTGTAATGTGGTAGTCGTGATAGTGTAGTGTGGAAGTCGTGGTTGTGCAGTGTGTGGTAGTCGTGATAGTGCAGTATGTAAGTCGTGATAGTGTAGTATGGAAGTCGTGATAGTGCAGTGTGGAAGTCGTGATAGTGTATTATGGAAGTCGTGATAGTGCAGTGTGGTAGTCGTGATAGTGCAGTGTGGCAGTCATGATTGGGCAGTGTGGAAGTCGTGGTTATGCAGTGTGGTAGTCGTGATAGTGTAGTATGGAAGTCGTGATAGTGTAGTGTGGTAGTCGTGATAGTGCAGTGTGGAAGTCATGATTGGGCAGTGTGGAAGTCGTGGTTGTGCAGTGTGGTAGTCGTGATAGTGTAGTATGGAAGTCGTGATAGTGCAGTGTGGAAGTCGTGATTAGTGTAGTGTGGAAGTCGTGATAGTGTAGTGTGGAAGTCGTGATAGTGTAGTATGGAAGTCGTGATAGTGTAGTGTGTAAGTCGTGATAGTGTAGTGTGGAAGTCGTGGTAGTGTAGTGTGGTAGTCGTGATAGTGTAGTATGGAAGTCGTGATAGTGTAGTGTGTAAGTCGTGATAATGTAGTGTGGAAGTCGTGATAGTGTAGTGTGGTAGTCGTGATAGTGTAGTATGGTAGTCGTGATAGTGTAGTATGGAAGTTGTGATAGTGTAGTATGGAAGTCGTGATAGTGTAGTATGTAAGTCGTGATAGTGTAGTATGTAAGTCGTGATAGTGTAGTATGTAAGTCGTGATTGTGTAGTATGTAAGTCGTGATAGT
The DNA here is from genome assembly GCA_014843695.1 of Archivesica marissinica. NCBI lineage: Eukaryota > Metazoa > Mollusca > Bivalvia > Venerida > Vesicomyidae > Archivesica > Archivesica marissinica. Next base: position 17,323,019 of record CM026388.1, read on the forward strand.
GTAGTATGTATGTCGTGATAGTGTAGCATGGAAGTTGTGATAGTGTAGTGTGGAAGTCGTGATAGTGTAGTATGACAGTCGTGATAGTGCAGTATGGTAGTCGTGATATTGTAGTATGGTAGTTGTGATAGTGTAGTGTGGAAGTCGTGATTGTGCGGTGTGGAAGTCGTGATAGTGTAGTGTGGAAGTCGTGATAGTGTAGTGTGGAAGTCGTGATAGTGTAGTATGTAAGTCGTGAGAGTGTAGTGTGGTAGTCGTGATAGTGCGGTGTGGAAGTCATGATTGGGCAGTGTGGAAGTCGTGGTTGTGCAGTGTGGTAGTCGTGATAGTGTAGTATGGAAGTCGTGATAGTGCAGTGTGGAAGTCGTGATTAGTGTAGTGTGGAAGTCGTGATAGTGTAGTGTGGAAGTCGTGATAGTGTAGTATGGAAGTCGTGATAGTGTAGTGTGTAAGTCGTGATAGTGTAGTGTGGAAGTCGTGGTAGTGTAGTGTGGTAGTCGTGATAGTGTAGTATGGAAGTCGTGATAGTGTAGTGTGTAAGTCGTGATAGTGTAGTGTGGAAGTCGTGATAGTGTAGTGTGGTAGTCGTGATAGTGTAGTATGGTAGTCGTGATAGTGTAGTATGGAAGTTGTGATAGTGTAGTATGGAAGTCGTGATAGTGTAGTATGTAAGTCGTGATAGTGTAGTATGTAAGTCGTGATAGTGTAGTATGTAAGTCGTGAATGTGTAGTATGTAAGTCGTGATAGTGTAGTATGTATGTCGTGATAGTGTAGCATGGAAGTTGTGATAGTGTAGTGTGGAAGTCGTGATAGTGTAGTATGAAAGTCGTGATAGTGCAGTATGGTAGTCGTGATATTGTAGTATGGTAGTTGTGATAGTGTAGTGTGGAAGTCGTGATTGTGCGGTGTGGAAGTCGTGATAGTGTAGTGTGGAAGTCGTGATAGTGTAGTGTGGAAGTCGTGATAGTGTAGTATGTAAGTCGTGATAGTGTAGTATGTAAGTCGTGATAGTGTAGTGTGGTAGTCGTGATAGTGTAGTGTGGAAGTCGTGATAGTGTAGTGTGGAAGTCGTGATAGTGTAGTATGGAAGTCGTGATAGTGTAGTGTGCTAGTCGTCATAGTGTAGTATGGAAGTCGTGAGAGTGTAGTGTGGAAGTCGTGATAGTGTAGTGTGTAAGTTGTGATAGTGTAGTATGGAAGTCGTGATAGTGTAGTATGGAAGTCGTGATATTCTAGTATGTAAGTCGTGATAGTGTAGTATGTAAATCGTGATAGTGCAGTGTGGAAGTCGTGGTAGTGTAGTATGGAAGTAGTGATAGTGTATTATGGAAGTCGTGATAGTGTAGTCTGGTAGTCGTGATAATGTAGTGTGGAAGTCGTGATAGTGCAGTGTGGAAGTCGTCATAGTGTAGTATGGTAGTCGTGATAGTGTAGTATGGAAGTCGTGATAGTGTAGTATGGTAGTCGTGAAAGTCTGGTGTGGAGGTCGTGATAGTGTAGTATGGAAGTCGTGATAGTGTATTATGGAAGTCGTGATAGTGTAGTGTGGAAGTCGTGATAGTGTAGTACGTAAGTCGTGATAGTGTAGTGTGGAAGTCGTGATAGTGTAGTATGGAAGTCGTGATAGTGTAGTGTGGAAGTCGTGATAGTGTAGTGTGGAAGTCGTGATAGTGTAGTATGTAAGTCGTGATAGTGTAGTATGTAAGTCGTGATAGTGTAGTGTCGTAGTCGTGATAGTGTAGTGTGGAAGTCGTGATAGTGTAGTGTGGAAGTCGTGATAGTGTAGTATGGAAGTCGTGATAGTGTAGTGTGCTAGTCGTCATAGTGTAGTATGGAAGTCGTGAGAGTGTAGTGTGGAAGTCGTGATAGTGTAGTGTGTAAGTTGTGATAGTGTAGTATGGAAGTCGTGATAGTGTAGTATGGAAGTCGTGATATTCTAATATGTAAGTCGTGATAGTGTAGTATATAAATCGTGATAGTGCAGTGTGGAAGTCGTGGTAGTGTAGTATGGAAGTAGTGAGAGTGTATTATGGAAGTCGTGATAGTGTAGTCTGGTAGTCGTGATAATGTAGTGTGGAAGTCGTGATAGTGCAGTGTGGAAGTCGTCATAGTGTAGTATGGTAGTCGTGATAGTGTAGTATGGAAGTCGTGATAGTGTAGTATGGTAGTCGTGAAAGTCTGGTGTGGAGGTCGTGATAGTGTAGTATGGAAGTCGTGATAGTGTATTATGGAAGTCGTGATAGTGTAGTGTGGAAGTCGTGATAGTGTAGTATCGAAGTCGTGATAGTGTAGTATGGAAGTCGTGATAGTGTAGTGTGGTAGTCGTGATAGTGTAGTGTGGAAGTCGTGATAGTGCAGTATGTAAGTCGTGATAGTGTAGTATGGAAGTCGTGATAGTGCAGTGTGGAAGTTGTGATAGTGTATTATGGAAGTCGTGATAGTGTAGTATGGAAGTCGTGGTTGTGCAGTTTGGTAGTCGTGATAGCGTAGTATGGTAGTCGTGATAGTGTAGTGTGGAAGTCGTGATAGTGCGGTGTGGAAGTCGTGATAGTGTAGTGTGGACGTCGTGATAGTGTAGTATGTAAGTCGTGATAGTGTAGTGTGGTAGTCGTGATAGTGTAGTATGGTAGTCGTGATAGTGTAGTGTGGAAGTCGTGATAGTGTAGTATGTAAGTCGTCATAGTGTAGTATGGAAGTCGTGATAGTGCAGTGTGGAAGTCGTGATAGTGTATTTTGGAAGTCGTGATAGTGTAGTATGGAAGTCGTGATAGTGCAGTGCGGTAGTCGTGATAGTGCAGTGTGGAAGTCATGATTGGGCAGTGTGGAAGTCGTGGTTGTGCAGTTTGGTAGTCGTGATAGTGTAGTATGGTAGTCGTGATAGTGTAGTGTGGAAGTCGTGATAGTGCGGTGTGGAAGTCGTGATAGTGTAGTGTGGACGTCGTGGTAGTGTAGTGTGGAAGTCGTGATAGTGTAGTATGTAAGTCGTGATAGTGTAGTATGTAAGTCGTGATAGTGTAGTATGTAAGTCGTGATAGTGTAGTATGTAAGTCGTGATAGTGTAGTGTGGTAGTCGTGATAGTGTAGTGTGGAAGTCGTGATAGTGTAGTATGGAAGTCGTGATAGTGTAGTATGGAAGTCGTGATAGTTTAATGTGCTAGTCGTGATAGTGTAGTATGGAGGTCGTAATAGTGTAGTGTGGAAGTCGTGATAGTGTAGTGTGTAAGTTGTGATAGTGTAGTATGGACGTCGTGATAGTGTAGTATGGAAGTCGTGATAGTCTAGTATGTAAGTCGTGATAGTGTAGTATGTAAGTCGTGATAGTGCAGTGTGGAAGTCGTGATAGTGTATTATGGATGTCGTGATAGTGTAGTGTGGTCGTCGTGATAGTGTAATGTGGAAGTCGTGATAGTGCAGTGTTGAAGTCGTGATAGTGTAGTATGGTAGTCGTGATAGTGTAGTATGGAAGTCGTGACAGTGTAATATGGTAGTCGTGATAGTCTAGTATGTAAATCGTGATAGTGTAGTATGTAAGTCGTGATAGTGTAGTATGGAAGTCGTGATAGTGTAGTATGGAAGTCGTGATAGTGTAGTGTGGAAGTCGTGATAGTGTAGTGTGTAAGTTGTGATAGTGTAGTAAGGAAGTCGTGATAGTGTAGTATGGAAGTCGTGATAGTCTAGTATGTAAGTCGTGATAGTGTAGTATGTAAGTCGTAATAGTGCAGTGTGGAAGTCGTGATAGTGTAGTATGAAAGTCGTGATAGTGTATTATGGAAGTCGTGATAGTGTAGTGTGGTAGTCGTGATAGTGTAGTGTGGAAGTCGTGATAGTGCAGTGTGGAAGTCGTGATAATGTAGTATGGTAGTCGTGATAGTGTAGTATGGAAGTCGTGATAGTGTAGTATGGTAGTCGTGATAGTGTAGTGTGGAAGTCGTGATAGTGCAGTGTGGAAGTCGTGATAGTGTAGTATGGAAGTCGTGATAGTGTAGTATGGAAGTCGTCATAGTGCAGTATGGAAGTCGTGATAGTTCAGTTTGGTAGTCGTGATAGTGTAGTATGGTAGTCGTGATAGTGTAGTGTGGACGTCGTGATAGTGCGGTGTGGAAGTCGTGATAGTGTAGTATGGACGTCGTGGTAGTGTAGTGTGGAAGTCGTGATAGTGTAGTATGTAAGTCGTGATAGTGTAGTATGGAAGTCGTGATAGTGTAGTGTGTAAGTCGTGATAGTGTAGTGTGGAAGTCGTAGTAGTGTAGTGTGGTAGTCGTGATAGTGTAGTATGGAAGTCGTGATAGTGTAGTGTGTAAGTCGTGATAGTGTAGTGTGGAAGTCGTGATAGTGTAGTGTGGTAGTCGTGATAGTGTAGTATGGTAGTCGTGATAGTGTAGTATGGAAGTTGTGATAGTGTAGTATGGAAGTCGTGATAGTGTAGTATGTAAGTCGTGATAGTGTAGTATGTAAGTCGTGATAGTGTAGTATGTAAGTCGTGATAGTGTAGTATGTAAGTCGTCATAGTGTAATATGTAAGTCGTGATAGTGTAGTATGTATGTCGTGATAGTGTAGTATGTAAGTCCTGATAGTGTAGTATGTAAGTCGTGATAGTGTAGTGTGGAAGTCGTGATAGTGTAGTATGGAAGTCGTGATAGTGTAGTATGGAAGTCGTGATAGTGTAGTATGGACGTCGTGATAGTGTAGTGTGTAAGTCGTGATAGTGTAGTGTGGAAGTCGTGGTAGTGTAGTGTGGTAGTCGTGATAGTGTAGTATGGAAGTCGTGATAGTGTAGTGTGTAAGTCGTGATAGTGTAGTGTGGAAGTCGTGATAGTGTAGTGTGGTAGTCGTGATAGTGTAGTATGGAAGTCGTGATAGTGTAGTGTGGTAGTCGTGATAGTGCAGTGTGGAAGTCATGAGTGGGCAGTGTGGAAGTCGTGGTTGTGCAGTGTGGTAGTCGTGATAGTGTGGTATGGAAGTCGTGATAGTGTAATGTGGTAGTCGTGATAGTGCAGTGTGGAAGTCATGATTGGGCAGTGTGGAAGTCGTGGTTGTGCAGTGTGGTAGTCGTGATAGTGCAGTATGTAAGTCGTGATAGTGTAGTATGGAAGTCGTGATAGTGCAGTGTGGAAGTCGTGATAGTGTATTATGGAAGTCGTGATAGTGTAGTGTGGTAGTCGTGATAGTGCAGTGTGGAAGTCATGAGTGGGCAGTGTGGAAGTCGTGGTTGTGCAGTGTGGTAGTCGTGATAGTGTGGTATGGAAGTCGTGATAGTGTAGTGTGGTAGTCGTGATAGTGCAGTGTGGAAGTCATGATTGGGCAGTGTGGAAGTCGTGGTTGTGCAGTGTGGTAGTCGTGATAGTGCAGTATGTAAGTCGTGATAGTGTAGTATGGAAGTCGTGATAGTGCAGTGTGGAAGTCGTGATAGTGTATATGGAAGTCGTGATAGTGCAGTGTGGAAGTCGTGATAGTGTAGTATGGAAGTCGTGATAGTGTAGTGTGGTAGTCGTGATAGTGCAGTGTGGAAGTCATGATAGTGTAGTGTGTTAGTCGTGATAGTGTAGTATGGAAGTCGTGATAGTGCAGTGTGGAAGTCGTGATAGTGTAGTGTGGAAGTCGTGATAGTGTAGTGTGGAAGTCGTGATAGTGTAGTATGGAAGTCGTGATAGTGTAGTGTGTAAGTCGTGATAGTGTAGTGTGGAAGTCGTGTAGTGTAGTGTGGTAGTCGTGATAGAGATGGAAGTCGTGATAGTGTAGTGTGAAGTCGTGATAGTGTAGTGTGGAAGTCGTGCTAGTGTAGTATGGTAGTCGTGATAGTGTAGTATGGAAGTTGTGATAGTGTAGTATGGAAGTCGTGATAGTGTAGTATGTAAGTCGTGATAGTGTAGTATGTAAGTCGTGATAGTGTAGTATGTAAGTCGTGATAGTGTAGTATGTAAGTCGTGATAGTGTAGTATGTAAGTCGTGATAGTGTAGTATGTAAGTCGTGATAGTGTAGTATGTAAGTCGTGATAGTGTAGTATGTAAGTCCTGATAGTGAGTTGAGTCGTGATAGAGGTGGAAGTCGTGATAGTGTAGTATGGAAGTCGTGATAGTGTAGTATGGAAGTCGTGATAGTGTAGTATGGAGTCGTGATAGTGTAGTGTGGAGTCGTGATAGTGAGTGTGGAAGTCGTGATAGTGTAGTATGGAAGTCGTGATAGTGTAGTTGGAGTCGTGATAGTGAGTTGGAAGTCGTGATAGTGTGTATGGAAGTCGTGATAGTGTAGTGTGGTAGTCGTGATAGTGCAGTGTGGAAGTCGTGGTTGTGCAGTGTGGTAGTCGTGATAGTGCAGTATGTAAGTCGTGATAGTGTAGTATGGAAGTCGTGATAGTGCAGTGTGGAAGTCGTGATAGTGTATTATGGAAGTCGTGATAGTGCAGTGTGGTAGTCGTGATAGTGCAGTGTGGCAGTCATGATTGGGCAGTGTGGAAGTCGTGGTTATGCAGTGTGGTAGTCGTGATAGTGTAGTATGGAAGTCGTGAAAGTGTAGTGTGGTAATCGTGATAGTGCAGTGTGGAAGTCATGATTGGGCAGTGTGGAAGTCGTGGTTGTGCAGTGTTGTAGTCGTGATAGTGTAGTATGGAAGTCGTGATAGTGCAGTGTGGAAGTCGTGATTAGTGTAGTGTGGAAGTCGTGATAGTGTAGTGTGGAAGTCGTGATAGTGTAGTATGGAAGTCGTGATAGTGTAGTGTGTAAGTCGTGATAGTGTAGTGTGGAAGTCGTGGTAGTGTAGTGTGGTAGTCGTGATAGTGTAGTATGGAAGTCGTGATAGTGTAGTGTGTAAGTCGTGATAGTGTAGTGTGGAAGTCGTGATAGTGTAGTGTGGTAGTCGTGATAGTGTAGTATGGTAGTCGTGATAGTGTAGTGTGGAAGTCGTGATAGTGTAGTGTGGTAGTCGTGATAGTGTAGTATGGTAGTCGTGATAGTGTAGTATGGAAGTTGTGATAGTGTAGTATGGAAGTCGTGATAGTGTAGTATGTAAGTCTTGATAGTGTAGTATGTAAGTCGTGATAGTGTAGTATGCAAGTCGTGATAGTGTAGTATGTAAGTCGTGATAGTGTAGTATGTAAGTCGTGATAGTGTAGTATGTATGTCGTGATAGTGTAGTATGTAAGTCGTGATAGTGTAGTATGTAAGTCCTGATAGTGTAGTATGTAAGTCGTGATAGTGTAGTGTGGAAGTCGTGATAGTGTAGTATGGAAGTCGTGATAGTGTAGTATGGAAGTCGTGATAGTGTAGTATGGACGTCGTGATAGTGTAGTGTGGAAGTCGTGATAGTGCAGTGTGGAAGTCGTGATAGTGAAGTATGTAAGTCGTGATATTGTAGTATGGTAGTCGTGATAGTGTAGTGTGTAAGTCGTCATAGTGTAGTATGGTAGTCGTGATAGTGTAGTGTGTAAGTCGTGATAGTGCAATGTGGAAGTCGTGATAGTGCAGTGTGGTAGTCGTGATAGTGTAGTATGGAAGTCGTGTAGCCGTTACGATTGTGCCTTTAGACAATGCATTTAAATTCCACAGTCTCTCTTCTCTCTCCCTCGTGGATGGGGTCTCGAGAATGATTAAAGTTTTAAGAACTTGTTTCGCAATCGAGTTTAAAATAAAGATGTATAAAACAATGCTTGTGTTGTATTTGTTTTGGTTTGATCTCGCTGTCAAGAGGATCCAAGAACATGTTTCCAAAATATATACATGTTATAACTATATCTCTAAATCCCTTTTTCAGCACAAGGGGTATATCCACCATTGGACCGGAAGTATCCATCAGTAAACCGGAAGTCATTTCAACGGATATTATTCAGCCTACAAGAACTTCTACACGGGATTCGAACTCTGCAATGACTGATGTAGCTACTGGCACACAGTCTTTACCATCAACTGACACAGTCTTAATTCTCGAAACGACAATGTCACCTATACAGAATACAACCTTAAATAATAGTACTTCGACAAATCTTGATACTCAATCATCTGTATCACCTACACTAGTAGTGACGTCACCATGGGCTACAACGACGTCATCATCGGCTACAATGACGTCACTAAATATATCCCCCACAGCAGTGACGTCAGCTATTACGTTCTCTACAACCCGTACTCAGCAACAAGTGGTTTCGCTCGATGCAATACGTCGAGAAATAGTTAGGCAGCTTGGGCATGAAGTTCAAAATGGCATGAAAAGATTATTTGCTGTGCCTAAAGTTGCTGATCATACAGTTAGTCCTGTGACACAGCGTAGCTTTCCGACGGTGCAGCTAAGACCGGATGTCCCAAATACACAAGTTGTCTCTGTTAGTAATATATTAGACCGATTTTATCCAAATTACATCGCTCCTTTCTTTTTTTCTTTGACACAAAAACGCAGGTCAGGTCTAAAACTTCCGGTTGCATGTGACGTCATGTCCGATGAGTTCCGGTGCAAAGCACGTGGAATTTATAACCAAAGTCCCGGAATTAGTAATTGGTGTGAAATAAACTGTAGGGCTAGGAATTGTGTCACGTTTATGTGTGAGTGTTCATGTGAAGACAGGCAGAGTCAAAACTCTAGTTGTCATGCCATCGCCGAGTTCCACGGCGTCGAGGGCATGGACCAATGGTGCATAGCTAATTGTAAAGTAGGCTACTGCCCAGCAAATACGTGCAGTGTTGAAGACTGTGTTAACAAATCTACAAATGGAGAGGCGTGACTAGTTACATCAATGACGTGACAGTCTTGAATAATGTATTAATAAATCTACAAATGGAGAGGCGTGACTAGTTACATCAATGACGTGACAGTCTTGAATAATGTATTAATAAATCTACAAATGGAGATGCGTGACTAGTTACATCAATGTCGTGACAGTCTTGAATAATATATTAATAAATCTACAAATGGAGAGACGTGACTAGTTACATCAATGACGTGACAGTCTTGAATAATATATTAATAAATCTACAAATGGAGAGACGTGACTAGTTACATCAATGACGTGACAGTCTTGAATAATGTATTAATAAATCTACAAATGGCGATGCGTGACTAGTTACATCAATGACGTGACAGTCTTGAATAATGTATTAATAAATCTACAAATGGCGATGCGTGACTAGTTGCACCATCGACGTGACAGTGTTGATGAATCTACAAATGGCGATGCGTGACTAGTTGCACCATCGATGTGACAATGTTGATGAATCTACAAATGGCGATGCGTGACTAGTTGCACCATCGATGTGACAAGTATTGATGAATCTACAAATAGTGATGCGTGACTAGTTGCACCATCGATGTGACAAGGTCTACAAATGGCGATGCGTGACTAGTTGCACACTCGATGTGACAAGTGTTGATGAATCTACAAATAGTGATGCGTGACTAGTTGCACCATCGATGTGACAATGTTGATGAATCTACAAATGGCGATGCGTGACTAGTTGCACCATCGATGTGACAAGTATTGATGAATCTACAAATAGTGATGCGTGACTAGTTGCACCATCGATGTGACAAGTGTTGATGAATCTACAAATAGTGATGCTTGACTAGTTGCACCATCGATGTGACAAGTGTTGGTGAATCTACAAATAGTGATGCGTGACTAGTTGCACCATCGATGTGACAATGTTGATGAATCTACAAATGGCGATGCGTGACTAGTTGCATTAACGAGTCGCAGTGTTTAAGAGTGTGTTAATAAATCAATAAATGGCGATTGGTGACTATTTGCACAAACGAGACGAAGTGGTGACGACAGTGTAAACAAATCTACAAATGGCGAGGCGTGCCTAGTTACAAGAGTACACCTAAAAAAAACATTCTTCAAGCTTCAAAAGTCGACAATCTGGAAGCTGTGGATAATGTTGTGCAACACAGCTAACTCCTCAGAGTAACGCGATACAACACAGCTGGCTCCTCGGAGTAACGCGATACAGCACAGCTGACTCCTCGGAGTAACGCGATACAACACAGCTAACTCCTCGGAGTAACGCGATACAACACATCTAACTCCTCGGGGTAACGCGATACAACACAGCTAACTCCTCGGAGTAACGCGATACAACACATCTAACTCCTCGGGGTAGCGCGATACAGCACAGCTGACTCCTCGGAGTAACGCGATACAACACAGCTAACTCCTTGGAGTAACGCGATACAACACAGCTAACTCCTCGGAGTAACGCGATACAACACATCTAACTCCTCGGGGTAGCGCGATACAACACAGCTAACTCCTCGGAGTAACGCGATACAACACAGCTGACTCCTCGGGGTAGCGCGATACAATACAGCTAACTCCTCGGAGTAACGCGATACAGCACAGCTGACTCCTCGGGGTAACGCGATACAACACAGCTAACTTCTCGGAGTAACGCGATACAACACAGCTGACTCTTCGGGGTAACGCGATGCAGAACAGCTGACTCCTCGGGGTAGCGCAATACAACACAGCTAACTTCTCGGAGTAACGCGATACAACACATCTAACTCCTCGGGTAACGCGATACAACACAGCTAACTCCTCGGAGTAACGCGATACAACACAGCTGACTCCTCGGGGTAGCGCGATACAACACATATAACTCCTCGGGTAACGCGATACAACACAGCTAACTCCTCGGAGTAACGCGATACAACACATCTAACTCTTCTGGGTAACGCGATACAACGCAGCTAACTCCTCGGAGTAACGCGATACAACACAGATGACTCCTCGGGGTAGCGCGATACAATACAGCTAACTCCTCGGAGTAACGCGATACAGCACAGCTGACTCCTCGGGGTAACGCGATACAACACAGCTAACTTCTCGGAGTAACGCGATACAACACAGCTGACTCCTCGGGGTAACGCGATACAACACAGCTAACTTCTCGGAGTAACGCGATACAACACAGCTGACTCCTCGGAGTAACGCGATACAATACAGCTAACTCCTCGGAGTAACGCGATACAGCACAGCTGACTCCTCGGGGTAACGCGATACAACACAGCTAACTTCTCGGAGTAACGCGATACAACACAGCTGACTCTTCGGGGTAACGCGATGCAGAACAGCTGACTCCTCGGGGTAGCGCGATACAACACAGCTAACTTCTCGGAGTAACGCGATACAACACATCTAACTCCTCGGGTAACGCGATACAACACAGCTAACTCCTCGGAGTAACGCGATACAACACAGCTGACTCCTCGGGGTAGCGCGATACAACACATATAACTCCTCGGGTAACGCGATACAACACAGCTAACTCCTCGGAGTAACGCGATACAACACATCTAACTCCTCGGGGTAACGCGATACAACGCAGTTAACTCCTCGGAGTAACGCGATACAACACAGATGACTCCTCGGGGTAGCGCGATACAATACAGCTAACTCCTCGGAGTAACGCGATACAGCACAGCTGACTCCTCGGGGTAACGCGATACAACACAGCTAACTTCTCGGAGTAACGCGATACAACACAGCTGACTCCTCGGGGTAACGCGATACAACACAGCTAACTTCTCGGAATAACGCGATAAACACAGCTGACTCCTCGGAGTAACGCGATACAATACAGCTAACTCCTCGGAGTAACGCGATACAGCACAGCTGACTCCTCGGGGTAACGCGATACAACACAGCTAACTTCTCGGAGTAATGCGATACAACACAGCTGACTCTTCGGGGTAACGCGATGCAGAACAGCTGACTCCTCGGGGTAGCGCGATACAACACAGCTAACTTCTCGGAGTAACGCGATACAACACATCTAACTCCTCGGGGTAACGCGATACAGCACAGCTGACTCCTGTGGTAACGCGATTCAACACAGCTTATTCCTTGTAGTAACGCGATAGCGTTCACAATATATTGTTTAACTATCAAAGACAAGTGTCAAATGTCATACACAATGATAATGGAATAAACTGTAGTGGCAGATTTGTTCCAAGGTAGTATATCAACACGAAGCACAATGCCCAATGGCGTGTCGAATTCTTTCAAGTGAGGACGCTATCCAGCTGGCTTGTGGTAGGTCAGTGGTTCTACCCGGGTCGGGTGCCCGTCCGTGCCTGAAATACTGCTCGGATGGGAACCAGGGATCTTCATCCATCAATCATTGCTGGCGAGTCATGATCTAAGCTGTTAGCGACTATAACCTTCGTGATAGCGCAATGGATGCGCGTTCGCTTCAGGTGCGAAAGGTCCGGAGTTCGAGTCCCACTGGAGCCGTTACGATTGTGCCCTTAGGCAAGGCATTTAAATTCCACGTTGCCTCTTCTCTTTCCCTCGTGGCGATGGATTCCATCAGGAATGAGGTCTCGAGAGTGATTTATATAAGTTGAAATAACTTGTTTCGCAATCGAGCTAAAATAAATGTGTATACAAAACTATAACCCTCATAAAACAAACAGACAAACTATTTTAAACTATTTTTTTCTTTTATGCTTTCCAATGAAAGGTTGATATTTCACAGTAAATGTTATCTTTCACTGATTTGAAACTGTGGAAGATGCCATTTTATTTCTCACTGTGTGTGTTTCGTATTCGCATTTGTATGACGATCATAAAACGGTTAGTTTTAAAATATTGTTCTAAAATTAATTTGTTCCGTTTTTGTCGTTTTCAATTTTGACAGCAGATAGAAACTAACAGGAGAATTATAGCGGAATAAGTTGTTATTGCTAGCGTCAACACGAAAGTGAAATGCGGCAGGGTCAGAATAATGAATAAGAGGGTCAGAATAGTGAATAAGAGGGTCAGAATAATGAATAAGAGTTTGTCAAAAATAGTTTAGCTAAAACACATTGAAAAGCATAAAAGAAAATTTCACTAACATTGAAAATAGGCGCCACACAGCTATATATGATCTTCTGGGTATATTTATGGCAGAGCATTGTCGTTGCTCCAGTTACCTCCCTTGGTTTAAACGTATTTATTCGTTCATTATGTACAGTACATATCTATTGTATAGCTATACAAACGTTCATTATGTACAGTACATATCTATTGTATAGCTATACAAACGTTCATTATGTACAGTACATATCTATTGTATAGCTATGCAAACGTTCATTATGTACAGTACATATTTATTGCATAGCTATACAAACGTTCATTATGTACAGTACATATCTATTGTATAGCTATACAAACGTTCATTATGTACAGTACATATCTATTGTATAGCTATACAAACGTTCATTATGTACAGTACATATCTATTGTATAGCTATACAAACGTTCATTATGTACAGTACATATCTATTGTATAGCTATACAAACGTTCATTATGTACAGTACATATCTATTGTATAGCTATACAAACGTTCATTATGTACAGTACATATCTATTGTATAGCTATACAAACGTTCATTATGTACAGTACATATCTATTGTATAGCTATACAAACGTTCATTATGTACAGTACATATCTATTGTATAGCTATACAAACGTTCATTATGTACAGTACATATCTATTGTATAGCTATACAAACGTTCATTATGTACAGTACATATCTATTGTATAGCTATACAAACGTTCATTATGTACAGTACATATCTATTGTATAGCTATACAAACGTTCATTATGTACAGTACATATCTATTGTATAGCTATACAAACGTTCATTATGTACAGTACATATCTATTGTATAGCTATACAAACGTTCATTATGTACAGTGCATATCTATTGTATAGCTATACAAACGTTCATTATGTACAGTGCGTATCTATTGTATAGCTATACAAACGTTCATTATGTACAGTGCGTATCTATTGTATAGCTATACAAACGTTCAGTATGTACAGTGCGTATCTATTGTATAGCTATACAAACGTTCATTATGTACAGTGCGTATCTATTGTATAGCTATACAAACGTTCATTATGTACAGTACATATCTATTGTATAGCTATACAAACGTTCATTATGTACAGTACATATCTATTGTATAGCTATACAAACGTTCATTATGTACAGTGCATATCTATTGTATAGCTATACAAACGTTCATTATGTACAGTGCATATCTATTGTATAGCTATACAAACGTTCATTATGTACAGTGCGTATCTATTGTATAGCTATACAAACGTTCATTATGTACAGTGCGTATCTATTGTATAGCTATACAAACGTTCATTATGTACAGTGCGTATCTATTGTATAGCTATACAAACGTTCATTATGTACAGTACATATCTATTGTATAGCTATACAAACGTTCATTATGTACAGTACATATCTATTGTATAGCTATACAAACGTTCATTATGTACAGTACATATCTATTGTATAGCTATACAAACGTTCATTATGTACAGTACATATCTATTGTATAGCTATACAAACGTTCATTATGTACAGTACATATCTATTGTATAGCTATACAAACGTTCATTATGTACAGTACATATCTATTGTATAGCTATACAAACGTTCATTATGTACAGTACATATCTATTGTATAGCTATACAAACGTTCATTATGTACAGTACATATCTATTGTATAGCTATACAAACGTTCATTATGTACAGTACATATCTATTGTATAGCTATACAAACGTTCATTATGTACAGTACATATCTATTGTATAGCTATACAAACGTTCATTATGTACAGTACATATCTAGTGTATAGCTATACAAACGTTCATTATGTACAGTACATATCTATTGTATAGCTATACAAACGTTCATTATGTACAGTACATATATATTGTATAGCTATACAAACGTTCATTATGTACAGTACATATCTAGTGTATAGCTATACAAACGTTCATTATGTACAGTACATATCTATTGTATAGCTATACAAACGAAAATGGATTTAATCGGAAGCTTAAAGCTTATTGTGATTACCTCCTTATTGTAGTTACCTCCCTTGAAAATCATGCACACCATTTGCTATGCATAGAATGAGAGACATATATAATTTTCTGTTACCTCCCTTGAAAATCATGCACACCATTTGCAATGCATAGAATGAGAGACATATATAATTGTCTGTTACCTCCCTTGAAAATCATGCACACCATTTGCAATGCATAGAATGAGAGACATATATAATTTTCTGTTACCTCCCTTGAAAATCATGCACACCATTTGCAATGCATAGAATGAGAGACATATATAATTGTCTGTTACCTCCCTTGAAAATCATGCACACCATTTGCAATGCATAGAATGAGAGACATATATAATTGTCTGTTACCTCCCTTGAAAATCATGCACACCATTTGCAATGCATAGAATGAGAGACATATATAATTGTCTGTTACCTCCCTTGAAAATCATGCACACCATTTGCAATGCATAGAATGAGAGACATATATAATTGTCTGTTACCTCCCTTGAAAATCATGCACACCATTTGCAATGCATAGAATGAGAGACATATATAATTGTCTGTTACCTCCCTTGAAAATCATGCACACCATTTGCAATGCATAGAATGAGAGACATATATAATTTTCTGTTACCTCCCTTGAAAATCATGCACACCATTTGCAATGCATAGAATGAGAGACATATATAATTTTCTGTTACCTCCCTTGAAAATCATGCACACCATTTGCAATGCATAGAATGAGAGACATATATAATTTTCTGTTACCTCCCTTGGAAATCATGCACACCATTTGCAATGCATAGAATGAGAGACATATATAATTTTCTGTTACCTCCCTTGGCAGATAAAGTCTTGATTTATCCCAAACTGTAAATAGGTCCTGTTAGTTGGCATCGTTTGTGTTTACTGTTGTTCCCTAACCAGATGTTACGGTAAATGTAATTTTATCAAAATCGTGTTAATTAACTGTTTTACAAATAAGTCTGTAGGAGATCTGTCGAAATATAGTAATTTAATAATCATAAGAAGCAATAGTGGAATCAACTTGCTAGCATGTTGTGCAAAGGAAACAACGATAAAGACAGAGGAAAATAATGAATAGGACCTACCTACTTTTAAGGAGTATTCAGGGGCAGTAACTGACCAATGTCTCTCATTGCGTGACTTTTTATATCACTTGTTCATACTTTCAACAAGTGCAATAACACATATTATTTCACTGATACATTTCTTTACAGTATTAAAAAAATAATGATCTAATCAATATTAAGTTAATTCGTGGATGAGCAGCCTATCGAATCACTGATATATCAACATTTACTTAGGCATGGCAAATAAGACACACGGCTGGACTAGCCACGAACTTACTTATCCGAGGTCAGTGCCCGCCACATTAGGCAAATATACCACTGGTGTTTGGAGTCTCGCGAATCATTAAATGCGTGTGTCGAATTATATCATATACTAATCTAAAACCCATTGTCTTTACCCCACCCGTCTACGCATAAAAAATAAGGCGTTCCTATTAGCGCAGTGGTTAGCGCACTCGCTTCTCACCATGCTAGCATGTTGTGCAAAGGAACAACGATAAAGACAGAGGAACACACTTAATAGGACCTATCTACTTAAATGTATTCATCAGTACCGTAGCAGGAGGCAATATATGGGGCCGGGGGCATGTTCCCCTTTAAAATTGTTGGGATATAGAAGCGATTTCCTGTGTTTTACTGATTTAATGAGTTTAGACGTATAATTTAGTGCTGACCTTTCAGCTCTCTAACAGTCAACATTTTATACAGCAAATGGATAGTGTTTGCATTTTATTTATTTCATTTTTCATCTTGCTTTAGAAATGTTAACCGAGTGTGTGTTTTACGTTTATTTATCGTCGCTACCGGTTGCCCATATGAGCGACGCCTCCTGAAGAGATTAGTCATTTTAGATGTGTGGAGGATAGTGCAATGATACAGACATAGACCCATTCCAGAGTATCCTCTGGTTCTTTTACGTGCACGGTGTACAGTCTTTCAGATGGGACGTTAAACCGAGGTCTCATGTCGGTGCTTTACACCGTGCACGTAAAAGAACGAAAATGGAATGTGTCTCTGTCTGTATCCTCCAAAAAATCTAAAATGACTAATCTCTTCAGGAGGCGTCGCTCATATGGGCAACCGGTAGCGACGATAAATAAACGTAAAACACACACATATGTAAAACGCTCGCCCACATTGTTCGCCGGAGGCGAGAGAAATAAGCTCAATCAGTGTATGTAAATTATTGGACTGTGTGAGGCACGAAGACGGTACCAATAGTTTACATATTGGACCCCAGCATGCGAACAGGCGTCGATATAGTTTGCAATTCGCGTTGAAACGAGCGTTCTGATTGGATTATTAGAATGTAACAAGATGTTTGTTTTTATATGAAGAATAATCATAATCCAATCAGAACGCTAGTTTCAACGCGAACTGCGCCGTTTGAGAAATTTTCAAAACAAATTGAAAAATTCTCCGAAATCTCTTTTTGACGTACATTTTTGCCGAATAAACCTACACGTTAGTGGAAACACATTTTATTGATAATGTTATTCACTGTTAAAACTCTCCCGTCGAAGATTTTTTTTTTGTTGCTGACAGAACCCGTGTCCTAGTAATGGAAATGTGACCTGCTATGGCCAATGTCTGTGGCAATTGTTTGCAAAGTATACATGCACGCAGCTTAAAGTTGTGTTTTATTTGAAGAACAATATAAAGACTCGGGATAGGCGTTATATTTGGACAGATTTGTACAAAATTGTTTCAGATAGGGCCATTTTACTGATCGATGCGAAATCTGACATCCCACAGAGTAGAATCCCTGTACTTAACTATATATACTAGTACCCCCAAACGTGCCGAATCCCTGTGATTAAATTGGCAGTTTTTTACGGAGGTTGGTGCACCAAGTACTGGTTAACCGCTGGAACCTGCCCAGGAAAGGTGTTGTTAGGTAAACTGCCCGTCGCTCAAATGGGAAACCGGTAGCGACGTTGAATAAACTTAAATAAAAAAGTCTAGTCATATCGGGAATCAGTATGTAATGAAGTAGACTGCAGAAAATTGTCTTTCCTTGGTAGACCACATTCATTTTGCGAGATGTTAAAAAGTGAAAAATGGACAGACTGGAACCCAGGCTAATTGGATCCGTTTGAGGCTTATATCTTACTTAAGACACACACTTATATAACACTATCCTGCTAAGTTAAATTAATTTCGTATATTTACTCGTAGGATTTGACGGTGCTCAGTACAATATTAATAATAGTGGACTAGTGGAAGTCGTGATAGCGCAGTGGATGAGCGTTCGCTTCAGGTGCGAAAGGTCCGGAGTTCGAGCCCCACTGGAGCCGTTACGATTGTGCCCTTAGGCAAGGCATTTAAATTCCACGTTGCCTCTTCTCTCTCCCTCGTGGCGATGGATTCCATCAGGAATGAGGTCTCGAGAGTGATTTATATAAGTTGAAATAACTTGTTTCGCAATCGAGCTAAAATAAATTTATATAAACTAAATATTAATAATAATGGAATGCGAGTACAAAGGTATGACGTCACAACAGTATTTTAAGTGTATTTTTAACAAAGTCGCCAATAATTCTGTAAATGATGGTTTACTAAGTCAATACTAGTGCACATTTTAATATGAACTATAGTATTATATTTCCAACTGACGAACAACATCGCATAAAGAGACTTTAAGTGTATGTGGTTTGTTTTATGTATTGTGCTATGTATCGTCAATCAAGATTTGATGTCCCGCACGTAGCAATATAAAAGTTGTAATGAACATGCGAAATTTACAAATAAATGTTCTAAATGTCATGTCACTGACACGCATACATCACCTGTCAATACGTATACATCACCTGTCAATACGCATACATCATCTGCCAATACGCATACATCACCTGTCAATACGCATACATCACATGTCAATACGCATACATCACATGTCAATACGCATACATCACATGTCAATACGTATACATCACCTGTCAATACGCATACATCACCTGTCAATACGCATACATCACCTGTCAATACGCATACATCGAATTCCAACGAATTAATTTTGAGCACAGACGCTTGGTGTCTGGACAAAATGGTTTCGTGTGCAATACAAAAAAACATTGTTTTATTGTTTTAAAAGAACACTATGATACTAAAATGAACACTATGGTACACTATAGGCTTGCCACTAAACATACATGTGTTAGATTTAGGCCATATCTAAGCAAGTTTTAAAAAGTGTCATTTTTAAACTTGCTTGTATTTGGCCACCAAAAGTGTCATTTTTAAACTTGCTTGTATTTGGCCAAAAAAAGTGTCATTTTTAAACTTGCTTGTATATGACCAAAGAAAGTGTCATTTTTAAACTTACTTTTGTATATGGCCACCAAAAGTGTCATTTTTAAACTTGCTTGTATATGGCCTAAGAAAGTGTCATTTTTAAACTTGCTTGTATATGACCTAAGAAAGTGTCATTTTTAAACTTACTTTTGTATATGGCCACCAAAAGTGTCATTTTTAAACTTGCTTGTATATGGCCTAAGAAAGTGTCATTTTTAAACTTGCTTGTATATGACCTAAGAAAGTGTCATTTTTAAACTTACTTTTGTATATGGCCACCAAAAGTGTCATTTTTAAACTTGCTTGTATATGGCCTAAGAAAGTGTCATTTTTAAACTTGCTTGTATATGACCTAAGAAAGTGTCATTTTTAAACTTACTTTTGTATATGGCCACCAAAAGTGTCATTTTTAAACTTGCTTGTATATGGCCTAAGAAAGTGTCATTTTTAAACTTGCTTGTATATGACCTAAGAAAGTGTCATTTTTAAACTTACTTTTGTATATGGCCACCAAAAGTGTCATTTTTAAACTTACTTGCATATGGCCACCAAAAGTGTCATTTTTAAACTTGCTTGTATATGACCTAAGAAAGTGTCATTTTTAAACTTGCTTGTATATGACCTAAGAAAGTGTCATTTTTAAACTTACTTTTGTATATGGCCACCAAAAGGTGTCATTTTTAAACTTACTTTTGTATATGGCCACCAAAAGTGTCATTTTTAAACTTGCTTGTATATGGCCATCAAAAGTGTCATATTTAAACTTGCTTGTATATGGTCACCAAAAGTGTCATGTTTAAACTTGCTTGTATATGACCTAAGAAAGTGTCATATTAAACTTGCTTGTATATGACCTAAGAAAGTGTCATTTTAAACTTGCTTGTATATGACCTAAGAAAGTGTACATAGTGTTAAGCCCATATGTGTACCATAGTGTTCTTAAAAAAAACGTGTTTTGGTATTGAACCAGACACCATTTGTCCAGACACGAAGCGTCTATAGTTTTAGGCTGAAAGTTGACAGATGAAATGAACATAATTGCATTAGATTACTATACTGAGCAAAACTAGAAACGTCCCTCCATATTTAAGGAAGGATTTATCGAAAACCAAAAGGTTTACTTTTATGAATCAAATGGAAAAACAAGTTCATTCATTTCTGTATCAAAGTCAATTCATTGCATCTGGCTATCTTGTTAACTTTTCGAGAGATAACCGGCCAATGGCGGTAGGGGTCAACATCAAAAATCACAAAACTCAGAAAGGTGTTACTTAATGTTTAGAGATGGAATTTCAATAAGAAATATGGCACATCCAGTAAATCTCGTTAGTACCAAGTGTGGCCACCATTTGCATGAATGCATGCAATGATCCTACGCCGCATCGACGTAACGTAACGCAATACCAGTGCGTTGGGCAAATTCCTCCATTCCCGTTGTAACGCCCTTGTAAGATCGCGAACATTGTCAATCAGATGGTTAGCTCGTGCTTGGCGACCCAGCTCATCCCATATGTGCTCAATGAGGTTGAGATCCGGGGAAACCGGGGGCCATGGCATGACGTTGACGTTGTTTTGCTGCAAGTATTGAGTGGTGGCCCTGGCTACGTGAGGGAGGGCATTGTCCTGCATCAATGTCACACCAGGACCATGCTGACGAATAAATGCATTTAGCACCTCTGCAACATAACATTGTGCATTGATGTTGCCCTTTACAATAACCAAATCTGTCTTCCGGTTTCCCATGATCCCACCCCAGACCATTACGCTCCTTTCCCCAAACCTGTTCTTCTCAACAATGCAACAATCGGCGAATCTTTCATTTTTACGCCTGTATAGTGTATACCCGTAATATTCCGTCAGCATGACTAATTGTGAAACGAGATTCTTCGGTGAACAAAACTCGGTTCCAGTCAGCCTTTCTCCAGTGCAGATGACGTCGCGCCCATAACAGCCTGACAGCACGGTGACGTTGGGTCATTATTTGACCAGTGTACGGGCACGTGCCCTGATTGGTTGGGTGTTACGACTCAATCGGTTGCGAATGGTCTGCTCTGCGAATGGTCTACACCGTATCGCCTAGCAGTGACTGTGGCTGCCAATCGACGTTGACGTAAGTGCGTCAACTTAATGCAACGATCGGCCCTAGCCGTCGTTACACGAGACCTACCAGATCGCTGCCTGTCGTGAACAGCCCCAGTCTGCTGGTACCAGGCTGCAAGTCGATAAATCGTCTTCCGACAGCACCCGAACCGACGCGCGACCACCCTGGCGGACATCCCACCCGCAAGCATCTCAATTGCATGATTTCGCTCGTTTTCGGAAAGCCATGGCATATCGAAAACAGTGAAAAATTAAAAAGGTTTTTTAATTTTCCGAATAGCCGAATAGCCCCTATCGCATGAATAATACGACATGAACTGAATCAACATATCGATGACATGTGTAGAATGCACGTGCAAAACGTACAAATCAACGTTCCGGTCACTGGCCGATATGTAAACCGTGTGTATCTGGTAAACTCCACACGATCGTATTCCGAACATCGACAGAGTTTTAAATGCATGTACTGTGCTTTCAAAGTAAAGTAATAATACCGTTGTAATATTACACTACTGTATAGGTAAGGCAATATACGATAGCTTACAGGTAATGTGCTTTCGAAGTAAAGTAATAATACCGTTGGAATATTACACTACTGTACAGGTAAGGCAATATACCATAGCTTACAGGTACTGTGCTTTCAAAGTAAAGTAATAATACCGTTGGAATATTACACTACTGTATAGGTAAGGCAATATACGATAGCTTACAGGTACTGTGCTTTTTCAAAGTAAAGTAATAATACCGTTGGAATATTACACTACTGTATAGGTAAGGCAATATACGATAGCTTACAGGTACTGTGCTTTCAAAGTAAAGTAATAATACCGTTGGAATATTACACTACTGTATAGGTAAGGCAATATACGATAGCTTACAGGTACTGTGCTTTCAAAGTAAAGTAATAATACCGTTGGAATATTACACTACTGTATAGGTAAGGCAATATACGATAGCTTACAGGTACTGTGCTTTCAAAGTAAAGTAATAATACCGTTGTAATATTACACTACTGTATAGGTAAGGCAATATACGATAGCTTACAGGTACTGTGCTTTCAAAGTAAAGTAATAATACCGTTGGAATATTACACTACTGTATAGGTAAGGCAATATACGATAGCTTACAGGTACTGTGCTTTCAAAGTAAAGTAATAATACCGTTGGAATATTACACTACTGTATAGGTAAGGCAATATACGATAGCTTACAGGTACTGTGCTTTCAAAGTAAAGTAATAATACCGTTGGAATATTACACTACTGTATAGGTAAGGCAATATACGATAGCTTACAGGTACTGTGCTTTCAAAGTAAAGTAATAATACCGTTGGAATATTACACTACTGTATAGGTAAGGCAATATACGATAGCTTACAGGTACTGTGCTTTCAAAGTAAAGTAATAATACCGTTGGAATATTACACTACTGTATAGGTAAGGCAATATACGATAGCTTACAGGTACTGTGCTTTCAAATTAAAGTAATAATACCGTTGGAATATTACACTACTGTATAGGTAAGGCAATATACGATAGCTTACAGGTACTGTGCTTTCAAAGTAAAGTAATAATACCGTTGGAATATTACACTACTGTATAGGTAAGGCAATATACGATAGCTTACAGGTACTGTGCTTTCAAAGTAAAGTAATAATACCGTTGGAATATTACACTACTGTATAGGTAAGGCAATATACGATAGCTTACAGGTACTGTGCTTTCAAAGTAAAGTAATAATACCGTTGGAATATTACACTACTGTATAGGTAAGGCAATATACGATAGCTTACAGGTACTGTGCTTTCAAAGTAAAGTAATAATACCGTTGGAATATTACACTACTGTATAGGTAAGGCAATATACGATAGCTTACAGGTACTGTGCTTTCAAAGTAAAGTAATAATACCGTTGTAATATTACACTACTGTATAGGTAAGGCAATATACGATAGCTTACACGTACTGTGCTTTCAAAGTAAAGTAATAATACCGTTGTAATATTACACTACTGTATAGGTAAGGCAATATACGATAGCTTACAGGTAATGTGCTTTCGAAGTAAAGTAATAATACCGTTGGAATATTACATTACTGTATAGGTAAGGCAACATACGATAGCTTACAGGTACTGTGCTTTCAAAGTAAAGTAATAATACCGTTGGAATATTACACTACTGTATAGGTAAGGCAATATACGATAGCTTACAGGTACTGTGCTTTCAAAGTAAAGTAATAATACCGTTGGAATATTACACTACTGTATAGGTAAGGCAATATACGATAGCTTACAGGTACTGTGCTTTCAAAGTAAAGTAATAATACCGTTGGAATATTACACTACTGTATAGGTAAGGCAATATACGATAGCTTACAGGTACTGTGCTTTCAAAGTAAAGTAATAATACCGTTGGAATATTACACTACTGTATAGGTAAGGCAATATACGATAGCTTACAGGTACTGTGCTTTCAAAGTAAAGTAATAATACCGTTGGAATATTACACTACTGTATAGGTAAGGCAATATACGATAGCTTACAGGTACTGTGCTTTCAAAGTAAAGTAATAATACCGTTGGAATATTACACTACTGTATAGGTAAGGCAATATACGATAGCTTACAGGTACTGTGCTTTCAAAGTAAAGTAATAATACCGTTGGAATATTACACTACTGTATAGGTAAGGCAATATACGATAGCTTACAGGTACTGTGCTTTCAAAGTAAAGTAATAATACCGTTGGAATATTACACTACTGTATAGGTAAGGCAATATACGATAGCTTACAGGTACTGTGCTTTCAAAGTAAAGTAATAATACCGTTGGAATATTACACTACTGTATAGGTAAGGCAATATACGATAGCTTACAGGTACTGTGCTTTCAAAGTAAAGTAATAATACCGTTGGAATATTACACTACTGTATAGGTAAGGCAATATACGATAGCTTACAGGTACTGTGCTTTCAAAGTAAAGTAATAATACCGTTGGAATATTACACTACTGTATAGGTAAGGCAATATACGATAGCTTACAGGTACTGTGCTTTCAAAGTAAAGTAATAATACCGTTGGAATATTACACTACTGTATAGGTAAGGCAATATACGATAGCTTACAGGTACTGTGCTTTCAAAGTAAAGTAATAATACCGTTGGAATATTACACTACTGTATAGGTAAGGCAATATACGATAGCTTACAGGTACTGTGCTTTCAAAGTAAAGTAATAATACCGTTGGAATATTACACTACTGTATAGGTAAGGCAATATACGATAGCTTACAGGTACTGTGCTTTCAAAGTAAAGTAATAATACCGTTGGAATATTACACTACTGTATAGGTAAGGCAATATACGATAGCTTACAGGTACTGTGCTTTCAAAGTAAAGTAATAATACCGTTGGAATATTACACTACTGTATAGGTAAGGCAATATACGATAGCTTACAGGTACTGTGCTTTCAAAGTAAAGTAATAATACCGTTGGAATATTACACTACTGTATAGGTAAGGCAATATACGATAGCTTACAGGTACTGTGCTTTCAAAGTAAAGTAATAATACCGTTGGAATATTACACTACTGTATAGGTAAGGCAATATACGATAGCTTACAGGTACTGTGCTTTCAAAGTAAAGTAATAATACCGTTGGAATATTACACTACTGTATAGGTAAGGCAATATACGATAGCTTACAGGTACTGTGCTTTCAAAGTAAAGTAATAATACCGTTGGAATATTACACTACTGTATAGGTAAGGCAATATACGATAGCTTACAGGTACTGTGCTTTCAAAGTAAAGTAATAATACCGTAATACTGTGCTTTCAAAGTAAAGTAATAATACCGTTGGAATATTACACTACTGTATAGGTAAGGCAATATACGATAGCTTACAGGTACTGTGCTTTCAAAGTAAAGTAATAATACCGTTGGAATATTACACTACTGTATAGGTAAGGCAATATACGATAGCTTACAGGTACTGTGCTTTCAAAGTAAAGTAATAATACCGTTGGAATATTACACTACTGTATAGGTAAGGCAATATACGATAGCTTACAGGTACTGTGCTTTCAAAGTAAAGTAATAATACCGTTGGAATATTACACTACTGTATAGGTAAGGCAATATACGATAGCTTACAGGTACTGTGCTTTCAAAGTAAAGTAATAATACCGTTGGAATATTACACTACTGTATAGGTAAGGCAATATACGATAGCTTACAGGTACTGTGCTTTCAAAGTAAAGTAATAATACCGTTGGAATATTACACTACTGTATAGGTAAGGCAATATACGATAGCTTACAGGTACTGTGCTTTCAAAGTAAAGTAATAATACCGTTGGAATATTACACTACTGTATAGGTAAGGCAATATACGATAGCTTACAGGTACTGTGCTTTCAAAGTAAAGTAATAATACCGTTGGAATATTACACTACTGTATAGGTAAGGCAATATACGATAGCTTACAGGTACTGTGCTTTCAAAGTAAAGTAATAATACCGTTGGAATATTACACTACTGTATAGGTAAGGCAATATACGATAGCTTACAGGTACTGTGCTTTCAAAGTAAAGTAATAATACCGTTGGAATATTACACTACTGTATAGGTAAGGCAATATACGATAGCTTACAGGTACTGTGCTTTCAAAGTAAAGTAATAATACCGTTGGAATATTACACTACTGTATAGGTAAGGCAATATACGATAGCTTACAGGTACTGTGCTTTCAAAGTAAAGTAATAATACCGTTGGAATATTACACTACTGTATAGGTAAGGCAATATACGATAGCTTACAGGTACTGTGCTTTCAAAGTAAAGTAATAATACCGTTGGAATATTACACTACTGTATAGGTAAGGCAATATACGATAGCTTACAGGTACTGTGCTTTCAAAGTAAAGTAATAATACCGTTGGAATATTACACTACTGTATAGGTAAGGCAATATACGATAGCTTACAGGTACTGTGCTTTTCAAAGTAAAGTAATAATACCGTTGGAATATTACACTACTGTATAGGTAAGGCAATATACGATAGCTTACAGGTACTGTGCTTTCAAAGTAAAGTAATAATACCGTTGGAATATTACACTACTGTATAGGTAAGGCAATATACGATAGCTTACAGGTACTGTGCTTTCAAAGTAAAGTAATAATACCGTTGGAATATTACACTACTGTATAGGTAAGGCAATATACGATAGCTTACAGGTACTGTGCTTTCAAAGTAAAGTAATAATACCGTTGGAATATTACACTACTGTATAGGTAAGGCAATATACGATAGCTTACAGGTACTGTGCTTTCAAAGTAAAGTAATAATACCGTTGGAATATTACACTACTGTATAGGTAAGGCAATATACGATAGCTTACAGGTACTGTGCTTTCAAAGTAAAGTAATAATACCGTTGGAATATTACACTACTGTATAGGTAAGGCAATATACGATAGCTTACAGGTACTGTGCTTTCAAAGTAAAGTAATAATACCGTTGGAATATTACACTACTGTATAGGTAAGGCAATATACGATAGCTTACAGGTACTGTGCTTTCAAAGTAAAGTAATAATACCGTTGGAATATTACACTACTGTATAGGTAAGGCAATATACGATAGCTTACAGGTACTGTGCTTTCAAAGTAAAGTAATAATACCGTTGGAATATTACACTACTGTATAGGTAAGGCAATATACGATAGCTTACAGGTACTGTGCTTTTCAAAGTAAAGTAATAATACCGTTGGAATATTACACTACTGTATAGGTAAGGCAATATACGATAGCTTACAGGTACTGTGCTTTCAAAGTAAAGTAATAATACCGTTGGAATATTACACTACTGTATAGGTAAGGCAATATACGATAGCTTACAGGTACTGTGCTTTCAAAGTAAAGTAATAATACCGTTGGAATATTACACTACTGTATAGGTAAGGCAATATACGATAGCTTACAGGTACTGTGCTTTTTCAAAGTAAAGTAATAATACCGTTGGAATATTACACTACTGTATAGGTAAGGCAATATACGATAGCTTACAGGTACTGTGCTTTCAAAGTAAAGTAATAATACCGTTGGAATATTACACTACTGTATAGGTAAGGCAATATACGATAGCTTACAGGTACTGTGCTTTCAAAGTAAAGTAATAATACCGTTGGAATATTACACTACTGTATAGGTAAGGCAATATACGATAGCTTACAGGTACTGTGCTTTCAAAGTAAAGTAATAATACCGTTGGAATATTACACTACTGTATAGGTAAGGCAATATACGATAGCTTACAGGTACTGTGCTTTCAAAGTAAAGTAATAATACCGTTGGAATATTACACTACTGTATAGGTAAGGCAATATACGATAGCTTACAGGTACTGTGCTTTCAAAGTAAAGTAATAATACCGTTGGAATATTACACTACTGTATAGGTAAGGCAATATACGATAGCTTACAGGTACTGTGCTTTCAAAGTAAAGTAATAATACCGTTGGAATATTACACTACTGTATAGGTAAGGCAATATACGATAGCTTACAGGTACTGTGCTTTCAAAGTAAAGTAATAATACCGTTGGAATATTACACTACTGTATAGGTAAGGCAATATACGATAGCTTACAGGTACTGTGCTTTCAAAGTAAAGTAATAATACCGTTGGAATATTACACTACTGTATAGGTAAGGCAATATACGATAGCTTACAGGTACTGTGCTTTCAAAGTAAAGTAATAATACCGTTGGAATATTACACTACTGTATAGGTAAGGCAATATACGATAGCTTACAGGTACTGTGCTTTCAAAGTAAAGTAATAATACCGTTGGAATATTACACTACTGTATAGGTAAGGCAATATACGATAGCTTACAGGTACTGTGCTTTCAAAGTAAAGTAATAATACCGTTGGAATATTACACTACTGTATAGGTAAGGCAATATACGATAGCTTACAGGTACTGTGCTTTCAAAGTAAAGTAATAATACCGTTGGAATATTACACTACTGTATAGGTAAGGCAATATACGATAGCTTACAGGTACTGTGCTTTCAAAGTAAAGTAATAATACCGTTGGAATATTACACTACTGTATAGGTAAGGCAATATACGATAGCTTACAGGTACTGTGCTTTCAAAGTAAAGTAATAATACCGTTGGAATATTACACTACTGTATAGGTAAGGCAATATACGATAGCTTACAGGTACTGTGCTTTCAAAGTAAAGTAATAATACCGTTGGAATATTACACTACTGTATAGGTAAGGCAATATACGATAGCTTACAGGTACTGTGCTTTCAAAGTAAAGTAATAATACCGTTGGAATATTACACTACTGTATAGGTAAGGCAATATACGATAGCTTACAGGTACTGTGCTTTCAAAGTAAAGTAATAATACCGTTGGAATATTACACTACTGTATAGGTAAGGCAATATACGATAGCTTACAGGTACTGTGCTTTCAAAGTAAAGTAATAATACCGTTGGAATATTACACTACTGTATAGGTAAGGCAATATACGATAGCTTACAGGTACTGTGCTTTCAAAGTAAAGTAATAATACCGTTGGAATATTACACTACTGTATAGGTAAGGCAATATACGATAGCTTACAGGTACTGTGCTTTCAAAGTAAAGTAATAATACCGTTGGAATATTACACTACTGTATAGGTAAGGCAATATACGATAGCTTACAGGTACTGTGCTTTCAAAGTAAAGTAATAATACCGTTGGAATATTACACTACTGTATAGGTAAGGCAATATACGATAGCTTACAGGTACTGTGCTTTCAAAGTAAAGTAATAATACCGTTGGAATATTACACTACTGTATAGGTAAGGCAATATACGATAGCTTACAGGTACTGTGCTTTCAAAGTAAAGTAATAATACCGTTGGAATATTACACTACTGTATAGGTAAGGCAATATACGATAGCTTACAGGTACTGTGCTTTCAAAGTAAAGTAATAATACCGTTGGAATATTACACTACTGTATAGGTAAGGCAATATACGATAGCTTACAGGTACTGTGCTTTCAAAGTAAAGTAATAATACCGTTGGAATATTACACTACTGTATAGGTAAGGCAATATACGATAGCTTACAGGTACTGTGCTTTCAAAGTAAAGTAATAATACCGTTGGAATATTACACTACTGTATAGGTAAGGCAATATACGATAGCTTACAGGTACTGTGCTTTCAAAGTAAAGTAATAATACCGTTGGAATATTACACTACTGTATAGGTAAGGCAATATACGATAGCTTACAGGTACTGTGCTTTCAAAGTAAAGTAATAATACCGTTGGAATATTACACTACTGTATAGGTAAGGCAATATACGATAGCTTACAGGTACTGTGCTTTCAAAGTAAAGTAATAATACCGTTGGAATATTACACTACTGTATAGGTAAGGCAATATACGATAGCTTACAGGTACTGTGCTTTAA
>CM026388.1:17353844-17370907 GCA_014843695.1 Archivesica marissinica
GTAGTATGGAAGTCGTGATAGTGTAGTGTGTAAGTCGTGATAGTGTAGTGTGGAAGTCGTGATAGTGTAGTGTGGTAGTCGTGATAGTGTAGTATGGTAGTCGTGATAGTGTAGTATGGAAGTTGTGATAGTGTAGTATGGAAGTCGTGATAGTGTAGTATGTAAGTCGTGATAGTGTAGTATGTAAGTCGTGATAGTGTAGTATGTAAGTCGTGAATGTGTAGTATGTAAGTCGTGATAGTGTAGTATGTATGTCGTGATAGTGTAGCATGGAAGTTGTGATAGTGTAGTGTGGAAGTCGTGATTGTGCGGTGTGGAAGTCATGATAGTTTAGTGTGGAAGTCGTGATAGTGTAGTGTGGAAGTCGTGATAGTGTAGTATGTAAGTCGTGATAGTGTATTATGTAAGTCGTGATAGTGTAGTGTGGTAGTCGTGATAGTGTAGTGTGGAAGTCGTGATAGTGTAGTGTGGAAGTCGTGATAGTGTAGTATGGAAGTCGTGATAGTGTAGTGTGCTAGTCGTCATAGTGTAGTATGGAAGTCGTGAGAGTGTAGTGTGGAAGTCGTGATAGTGTAGTGTGTAAGTTGTGATATTCTAGTATGTAAGTCGTGATAGTGTAGTATGTAAATCGTGATAGTGCAGTGTGGAAGTCGTGGTAGTGTAGTATGGAAGTAGTGATAGTGTATTATGGAAGTCGTGATAGTGTAGTCTGGTAGTCGTGATAATGTAGTGTGGAAGTTGTGATAGTGCAGTGTGGAAGTCGTCATAGTGTAGTATGGTAGTCGTGATAGTGTAGTATGGAAGTCGTGATAGTGTAGTATGGAAGTCGTGATAGTGTAGTGTGGAAGTCGTGATAGTGTAGTGTGTAAGTTGTGATAGTGTAGTATGGAAGTCGTGATAGTGTAGTATGGAAGTCGTGATAGTCTAGTATGTAAGTCGTGATAGTGTAGTATGTAAGTCGTCATAGTGCAGTGTGGAAGTCGTGATAGTGTAGTATGAAAGTCGTGATAGTGTATTATGGAAGTCGTGATAGTGTAGTGTTGTAGTCGTGATAGTGTAGTGTGGAAGTCGTGATAGTGCAGTGTGGAAGTCGTGATAATGTAGTATAGTAGTCGTGATAGTGTAGTATGGAAGTCGTGATAGTATAGTATGGTAGTCGTGATAGTGTAGTGTGGAAGTCGTGATAGTGCAGTGTGGAAGTCGTGATAGTGTAGTATGGAAGTCGTGATAGTGTAGTATGGAAGTCGTGATAGTGCAGTATGGAAGTCGTGATAGTGTAGTGTGTAAGTCGTGATAGTGTAGTATGGAAGTCGTGATAGTGTAGTGTGGAAGTCGTGATAGTGTAGTATGGAAGTCGTGATAGTGTAGTATGGTAGTCGTGATAGTGTATTATGTAAGTCGTGATAGTGTAGTGTGGAAGTCGTGATAGCATAGTGTGGAAGTCGTGATAGCGCAGTGTGGTAGTCGTGATAACGCAGGGTGGAAGTCGTGATAGCGTAGTATGGAAGTCGTGATAGTGTAGTGTGGAAGCCGTGATAGTGTAGTGTGTAAGTTGTGATAGTGTAGTATGGAAGTCGTGATAGTGTAGTATGGAAGTCATGATAGTCTAGTATGTAAGTCGTGATAGTGTAGTATGTAAGTCGTGATAGTGCAGTGTGGAAGTCGTGATTGCGTAGTATGGAAGTCGTGATAGTGTAGTATGTAAGTCGTGATAGTGTAGTATAGAAGTCGTGATAGTGTAGTATGGAAGTCGTGATAGTGTAGTGTGGAAGTCGTGATAGTGTAGTGTGTAAGTTGTGATAGTGTAGTATGGAAGTCGTGATAGTGTAGTATGGAAGTCGTGATAGTCTAGTATGTAAGTCGTGATAGTGTAGTATGTAAGTCGTGATAGTGCAGTGTGGAAGTCGTGATAGTGTAGTATGAAAGTCGTGATAGTGTATTATGGAAGTCGTGATAGTGTAGTGTGGTAGTCGTGATAGTGTAGTGTGGAAGTCGTGATAGTGCAGTGTGGAAGTCGTGATAATGTAGTATGGTAGTCGTGATAGTGTAGTATGGAAGTCGTGATAGTGTAGTATGGTAGTCGTGATAGTGTAGTGTGGAAGTCGTGATAGTACAGTGTGGAAGTCGTGATAGTGTAGTATGGAAGTCGTGATAGTGTAGTATGGAAGTCGTGATAGTGCAGTATGGAAGTCGTGATAGTGTAGTGTGTAAGTCGTGATAGTGTAGTATGGTAGTCGTGAGAGTGTAGTGTGGAAGTCGTGATAGTGTAGTATGGAAGTCATGATAGTGTAGTATGGTAGTCGTGATAGTGTATTATGTAAGTCGTGATAGTGTAGTGTGGAAGTCGTGATAGCATAGTGTGGAAGTCGTGATAGCGCAGTGTGGAAGTCGTGATAGTGTAGTGTGGAAGCCGTGATAGTGTAGTGTGGAAGCAGTGATAGTGTAGTGTGTAAGTTGTGATAGTGTAGTATGGAAGTCGTGATAGTGTAGTATGGAAGTCGTGATAGTCTAGTATGTAAGTCGTGATAGTGTAGTATGTAAGTCGTGATAGTGCAGTGTGGAAGTCGTGGTTGTGTAGTATGGAAGTCGTGATAGTGTATTATGGAAGTCGTGATAGTGTAGTCTGGTAGTCGTGATAGTGTAGTGTGGAAGTCGTGATAGTGCAGTGTGGTAGTCGTGATAACGCAGGGTGGAAGTCGTGATAGTGTAGTATGGTAGTCGTGATAGTGTAGTATGGAATTCGTGATAGTGTAGTATGGTAGTCGTGAAAGTGTAGTGTGGAAGTCGTGATAGTGCAGTGTGGAAGTCGTGATAGTGTAGTATGGAAGTCGTGATAGTGTATTATGGAAGTCGTGATAGTGTAGTATTGAAGTCGTGATAATGTAGTATGGAAGTCGTGATAGTGTAATGTGGTAGTCGTGATAGTGTAGTGTGGAAGTCGTGGTTGTGCAGTGTGCGGTAGTCGTGATAGTGCAGTATGGAAGTCGTGATAGTGCAGTGTGGAAGTCGTGATTAGTGTAGTGTGGAAGTCGTGATAGTGTAGTGTGGAAGTCGTGATAGTGTAGTATGGAAGTCGTGATAGTGTAGTGTGTAAGTCGTGATAGTGTAGTGTGGAAGTCGTGGTAGTGTAGTGTGGTAGTCGTGATAGTGTAGTATGGAAGTCGTGATAGTGTAGTGTGTAAGTCGTGATAGTGTAGTGTGGAAGTCGTGATAGTGTAGTGTGGTAGTCGTGATAGTGTAGTATGGTAGTCGTGATAGTGTAGTATGGAAGTTGTGATAGTGTAGTATGGAAGTCGTGATAGTGTAGTATGTAAGTCGTGATAGTGTAGTATGTAAGTCGTGATAGTGTAGTATGTAAGTCGTGATTGTGTAGTATGTAAGTCGTGATAGTGTAGTATGTATGTCGTGATAGTGTAGATGGAAGTGTGATAGTGTAGTGTGGAAGTCGTGATAGTGTAGTATGAAAGTCGTGATAGTGCAGTATGGTAGTCGTGATATGTAGTATGGAGTGTGATAGTGTAGTGTGGAAGTCGTGATGTGGTTAACTGATAGTGTGGAGTCGTGATAGTGAGTTGGAAGTGTGATAGTGTAGTTGGAAGTCGTGATTGTGCAGTGTGGTAGTCGTGATAGTGTAGTGTGGAAGTCGTGATAGTGTAGTGTGGAAGTCGTGATAGTGCAGTGTGGAAGTCGTGATAGTGTAGTATGGAAGTCGTGATAGTGTAGTGTGGTAGTCGTGATAGTGCAGTGTGGAAGTCATGATTGGGCAGTGTGGAAGTCGTGGTTGTGCAGTGTGGTAGTCGTGATAGTGTAGTATGGAAGTCGTGATAGTGCAGTGTGGAAGTCGTGATTAGTGTAGTGTGGAAGTCGTGATAGTGTAGTGTGGAAGTCGTGATAGTGTAGTATGGAAGTCGTGATAGTGTAGTGTGTAAGTCGTGATAGTGTAGTGTGGAAGTCGTGGTAGTGTAGTGTGGTAGTCGTGATAGTGTAGTATGGAAGTCGTGATAGTGTAGTGTGTAAGTCGTGATAGTGTAGTGTGGAAGTCGTGATAGTGTAGTGTGGTAGTCGTGATAGTGTAGTATGGTAGTCGTGATAGTGTAGTATGGAAGTTGTGATAGTGTAGTATGGAAGTCGTGATAGTGTAGTATGTAAGTCGTGATAGTGTAGTATGTAAGTCGTGATAGTGTAGTATGTAAGTCGTGATTGTGTAGTATGTAAGTCGTGATAGTGTAGTATGTATGTCGTGATAGTGTAGCATGGAAGTTGTGATAGTGTAGTGTGGAAGTCGTGATAGTGTAGTATGAAAGTCGTGATAGTGCAGTATGGTAGTCGTGATATTGTAGTATGGTAGTTGTGATAGTGTAGTGTGGAAGTCGTGATTGTGCGGTGTGGAAGTCGTGATAGTGTAGTGTGGAAGTCGTGATAGTGTGGAAGTCGTGATAGTGTAGTATGTAAGTCGTGATAGTGTAGTATGTAAGTCGTGATAGTGTAGTGTGGTAGTCGTGATAGTGTAGTGTGGAAGTCGTGATAGTGTAGTGTGGAAGTCGTGATAGTGCAGTGTGGAAGTCGTGATTAGTGTAGTGTGGAAGTCGTGATAGTGTAGTGTGGAAGTCGTGATAGTGTAGTATGGAAGTCGTGATAGTGTAGTGTGTAAGTCGTGATAGTGTAGTGTGGAAGTCGTGGTAGTGTAGTGTGGTAGTCGTGATAGTGTAGTATGGAAGTCGTGATAGTGTAGTGTGTAAGTCGTGATAGTGTAGTGTGGAAGTCGTGATAGTGTAGTGTGGTAGTCGTGATAGTGTAGTATGGTAGTCGTGATAGTGTAGTATGGAAGTTGTGATAGTGTAGTATGGAAGTCGTGATAGTGTAGTATGTAAGTCGTGATAGTGTAGTATGTAAGTCGTGATAGTGTAGTATGTAAGTCGTGATTGTGTAGTATGTAAGTCGTGATAGTGTAGTATGTATGTCGTGATAGTGTAGCATGGAAGTTGTGATAGTGTAGTGTGGAAGTCGTGATAGTGTAGTATGAAAGTCGTGATAGTGCAGTATGGTAGTCGTGATATTGTAGTATGGTAGTTGTGATAGTGTAGTGTGGAAGTCGTGATTGTGCGGTGTGGAAGTCGTGATAGTGTAGTGTGGAAGTCGTGATAGTGTAGTGTGGAAGTCGTGATAGTGTAGTATGTAAGTCGTGATAGTGTAGTGTGGTAGTCGTGATAGTGCGGTGTGGAAGTCATGATTGGGCAGTGTGGAAGTCGTGGTTGTGCAGTGTGGTAGTCGTGATAGTGTAGTATGGAAGTCGTGATAGTGCAGTGTGGAAGTCGTGATTAGTGTAGTGTGGAAGTCGTGATAGTGTAGTGTGGAAGTCGTGATAGTGTAGTATGGAAGTCGTGATAGTGTAGTGTGTAAGTCGTGATAGTGTAGTGTGGAAGTCGTGGTAGTGTAGTGTGGTAGTCGTGATAGTGTAGTATGGAAGTCGTGATAGTGTAGTGTGTAAGTCGTGATAGTGTAGTGTGGAAGTCGTGATAGTGTAGTGTGGTAGTCGTGATAGTGTAGTATGGTAGTCGTGATAGTGTAGTATGGAAGTTGTGATAGTGTAGTATGGAAGTCGTGATAGTGTAGTATGTAAGTCGTGATAGTGTAGTATGTAAGTCGTGATAGTGTAGTATGAAGTCGTGAAGTGTAGTAGAAGTCGTGATAGTGTAGTATGTAGTCGTGATAGTGTAGTATGGAAGTCGTGATAGTGTAGTGTGGAAGTCGTGATAGTGTAGTATGGAAGTCGTGATAGTGTAGTATGGAAGTCGTGATAGTGTAGTATGGTAGTCGTGATAGTGTAGTGTGGAAGTCGTGATTGTGCGGTGTGGAAGTCGTGATAGTGTAGTGTGGAAGTCGTGATAGTGTAGTGTGGAAGTCGTGATAGTGTAGTATGTAAGTCGTGATAGTGTAGTATGTAAGTCGTGATAGTGTAGTGTGGTAGTCGTGATAGTGTAGTGTGGAAGTCGTGATAGTGTAGTGTGGAAGTCGTGATAGTGTAGTATGGAAGTCGTGATAGTGTAGTGTGCTAGTCGTCATAGTGTAGTATGGAAGTCGTGATAGTGTAGTGTGGAAGTCGTGATAGTGTAGTGTGTAAGTTGTGATAGTGTAGTATGGAAGTCGTGATAGTGTAGTATGGAAGTCGTGATATTCTAGTATGTAAGTCGTGATAGTGTAGTATGTAAATCGTGATAGTGCAGTGTGGAAGTCGTGGTAGTGTAGTATGGAAGTAGTGATAGTGTATTATGGAAGTCGTGATAGTGTAGTCTGGTAGTCGTGATAATGTAGTGTGGAAGTCGTGATAGTGCAGTGTGGAAGTCGTCATAGTGTAGTATGTAAGTCGTGATAGTGTAGTGTGGTAGTCGTGATAGTGTAGTGTGGAAGTCGTGATAGTGTAGTGTGGAAGTCGTGATAGTGTAGTATGGAAGTCGTGATAGTGTAGTGTGCTAGTCGTCATAGTGTAGTATGGAAGTCGTGAGAGTGTAGTGTGGAAGTCGTGATAGTGTAGTGTGTAAGTTGTGATAGTGTAGTATGGAAGTCGTGATAGTGTAGTATGGAAGTCGTGATATTCTAGTATGTAAGTCGTGATAGTGTAGTATGTAAGTCGTGATAGTGCAGTGTGGAAGTCGTGGTAGTGTAGTATGGAAGTCGTGATAGTGTATTATGGAAGTCGTGATAGTGTAGTCTGGTAGTCGTGATAGTGTAGTGTGGAAGTCGTGATAGTGCAGTGTGGAAGTCGTCATAGTGTAGTATGGTAGTCGTGATAGTGTAGTATGGAAGTCGTGATAGTGTAGTATGGTAGTCGTGAAAGTCTGGTATGGAGGTCGTGATAGTGTAGTATGGAAGTCGTGATAGTGTATTATGGAAGTCGTGATAGTGTAGTGTGGAAGTCGTGATAGTGTAGTATGTAAGTCGTGATAGTGT
Organism: Archivesica marissinica; assembly: GCA_014843695.1. Classification (NCBI taxonomy): domain Eukaryota; kingdom Metazoa; phylum Mollusca; class Bivalvia; order Venerida; family Vesicomyidae; genus Archivesica; species Archivesica marissinica. The sequence goes on from CM026388.1 coordinate 17,360,793, forward strand.
AGTGTGGAAGTCGTGATAGTGTAGTATGGAAGTCGTGATAGTGTAGTGTGGAAGTCGTGATAGTGTAGTATGGTAGTCGTGATAGTGTAGTGTGGAAGTCGTGATAGTGCAGTGTGGAAGTCGTGATAGTGTAGTATGGTAGTCGTGATAGTGTAGTATGGAAGTCGTGATAGTGTAGTATGGAAGTCGTGATAGTGTAGTGTGGAAGTCGTGATAGTGTAGTGTGTAGTCGTGATAGTGTAGTATGGAAGTCGTGATAGTGTAGTATGGAAGTCGTGATAGTGTAGTATGTAAGTCGTGATAGTGTAGTATGGAAGTCGTGATAGTGTAGTGTGGAAGTCGTGATAGTGTAGTATGAAAGTCGTGATAGTGTAGTATGGAAGTCGTGATATTGTAGTATGGTAGTTGTGATAGTGTAGTGTGGAAGTCGTGATTGTGCGGTGTGGAAGTCGTGATAGTGTAGTGTGGAAGTCGTGATAGTGTAGTGTGGAAGTCGTGATAGTGTAGTATGTAAGTCGTGATAGTGTAGTATGTAAGTCGTGATAGTGTAGTGTGGTAGTCGTGATAGTGTAGTGTGGAAGTCGTGATAGTGTAGTGTGGAAGTCGTGATAGTGTAGTATGGAAGTCGTGATAGTGTAGTGTGCTAGTCGTCATAGTGTAGTATGGAAGTCGTGATAGTGTAGTGTGGAAGTCGTGATAGTGTAGTGTGTAAGTTGTGATAGTGTAGTATGGAAGTCGTGATAGTGTAGTATGGAAGTCGTGATAGTCTAGTATGTAAGTCGTGATAGTGTAGTATGTAAATCGTGATAGTGCAGTGTGGAAGTCGTGGTAGTGTAGTATGGAGTAGTGATAGTGTATTATGGAAGTCGTGATAGTGTAGTCTGGTAGTCGTGATAGTGTAGTGTGGAAGTCGTGATAGTGCAGTGTGGAAGTCGTGATAGTGTAGTATGGAAGTCGTGATAGTGTAGTGTGGTAGTCGTGATAGTGTAGTGTGGAAGTCGTGATAGTGTAGTGTGGAAGTCGTGATAGTGTAGTATGGAAGTCGTGATAGTGTAGTGTGCTAGTCGTCATAGTGTAGTATGGAAGTCGTGATAGTGTAGTGTGGAAGTCGTGATAGTGTAGTGTGTAAGTTGTGATAGTGTAGTATGTAAGTCGTGATAGTGCAGTGTGGAAGTCGTGATAGTGTAGTATGGAAGTAGTGATAGTGTATTATGGAAGTCGTGATAGTGTAGTCTGGTAGTCGTGATAGTGTAGTGTGGAAGTCGTGATAGTGTAGTGTGGAAGTCGTGATAGTGTAGTATGGTAGTCGTGATAGTGTAGTATGGAAGTCGTGATAGTGTAGTAGTAGTCGTGATAGTGTGATGGAAGTCGTGATAGTGTAGTGTGGAAGTCGTGATAGTGTAGTATGGAAGTCGTGATAGTGTAGTGTGGAAGTCGTGATAGTGTAGTATGTAAGTCGTGATAGTGTAGTGGGAAGTCGTGATAGTGTAGTATGGAAGTCGTGATAGTGTAGTGTGGAAGTCGTGATAGTGTAGTATGAAGTCGTGATAGTGTAGTGTGGAAGTCGTGATAGTGTAGTGTGGAAGTCGTGATAGTGTAGTATGGAAGTCGTGATAGTGTAGTATGGAAGTCGTGATAGTGTAGTATGGAAGTCGTGATAGTGTAGTGTGGAAGTCGTGATAGTGTAGTGTGGAAGTCGTGATAGTGCAGTGTGGAAGTCGTGATAGTGTAGTATGGTAGTCGTGATAGTGTAGTATGGAAGTCGTGATAGTGTAGTATGGTAGTCGTGATAGTGTAGTGTGGAAGTCGTGATAGTGCAGTGTGGAAGTCGTGATAGTGTAGTGTGGAAGTCGTGATAGTGTAGTGTGGAAGTCGTGATAGTGTAGTATGTAAGTCGTGATAGTGTAGTATGTAAGTCGTGATAGTGTAGTGTGGTAGTCGTGATAGTGTAGTGTGGAAGTCGTGATAGTGTAGTGTGGAAGTCGTGATAGTGTAGTATGGAAGTCGTGATAGTGTAGTGTGCTAGTCGTCATAGTGTAGTATGGAAGTCGTGAGAGTGTAGTGTGGAAGTCGTGATAGTGTAGTGTGTAAGTTGTGATAGTGTAGTATGGAAGTCGTGATAGTGTAGTATGGAAGTCGTGATATTCTAGTATGTAAGTCGTGATAGTGTAGTATGTAAATCGTGATAGTGCAGTGTGGAAGTCGTGGTAGTGTAGTATGGAGGTAGTGATAGTGTATTATGGAAGTCGTGATAGTGTAGTCTGGTAGTCGTGATAATGTAGTGTGGAAGTCGTGATAGTGCAGTGTGGAAGTCGTCATAGTGTAGTATGTAAGTCGTGATAGTGTAGTGTGGTAGTCGTGATAGTGTAGTGTGGAAGTCGTGATAGTGTAGTGTGGAAGTCGTGATAGTGTAGTATGGAAGTCGTGATAGTGTAGTGTGCTAGTCGTCATAGTGTAGTATGGAAGTCGTGAGAGTGTAGTGTGGAAGTCGTGATAGTGTAGTGTGTAAGTTGTGATAGTGTAGTATGTAAATCGTGATAGTGCAGTGTGGAAGTCGTGGTAGTGTAGTATGGAAGTAGTGATAGTGTATTATGGAAGTCGTGATAGTGTAGTCTGGTAGTCGTGATAATGTAGTGTGGAAGTCGTGATAGTGCAGTGTGGAAGTCGTCATAGTGTAGTATGGTAGTCGTGATAGTGTAGTATGGAAGTCGTGATAGTGTAGTATGGTAGTCGTGAAAGTCTGGTATGGAGGTCGTGATAGTGTAGTATGGAAGTCGTGATAGTGTATTATGGAAGTCGTGATAGTGTAGTGTGGAAGTCGTGATAGTGTAGTACGTAAGTCGTGATAGTGTAGTGTGGAAGTCGTGATAGTGTAGTATGGAAGTCGTGATAGTGTAGTGTGGAAGTCGTGATAGTGTAGTCTGGTAGTCGTGATAATGTAGTGTGGAAGTTGTGATAGTGCAGTGTGGAAGTCGTCATAGTGTAGTATGGTAGTCGTGATAGTGTAGTATGGAAGTCGTGATAGTGTAGTATGGAAGTCGTGATAGTGTAGTGTGGAAGTCGTGATAGTGTAGTGTGTAAGTTGTGATAGTGTAGTATGGAGGTCGTGATAGTGTAGTATGGAAGTCGTGATAGTCTAGTATGTAAGTCGTGATAGTGTAGTATGTAATTCGTCATAGTGCAGTGTGGAAGTCGTGATAGTGTAGTATGAAAGTCGTGATAGTGTATTATGGAAGTCGTGATAGTGTAGTGTTGTAGTCGTGATAGTGTAGTGTGGAAGTCGTGATAGTGCAGTGTGGAAGTCGTGATAATGTAGTATAGTAGTCGTGATAGTGTAGTATGGAAGTCGTGATAGTATAGTATGGTAGTCGTGATAGTGTAGTGTGGAAGTCGTGATAGTGCAGTGTGGAAGTCGTGATAGTGTAGTATGGAAGTCGTGATAGTGTAGTATGGAAGTCGTGATAGTGCAGTATGGAAGTCGTGATAGTGTAGTGTGTAAGTCGTGATAGTGTAGTATGGAAGTCGTGATAGTGTAGTGTGGAAGTCGTGATAGTGTAGTATGGAAGTCGTGATAGTGTAGTATGGTAGTCGTGATAGTGTATTATGTAAGTCGTGATAGTGTAGTGTGGAAGTCGTGATAGCATAGTGTGGAAGTCGTGATAGCGCAGTGTGGTAGTCGTGATAACGCAAGGTGGAAGTCGTGATAGCGTAGTATGGAAGTCGTGATAGTGTAGTGTGGAAGCCGTGATAGTGTAGTGTGTAAGTTGTGATAGTGTAGTATGGAAGTCGTGATAGTGTAGAATGGAAGTCATGATAGTCTAGTATGTAAGTCGTGATAGTGTAGTATGTAAGTCGTGATAGTGCAGTGTGGAAGTCGTGATTGCGTAGTATGGAAGTCGTGATAGTGTAGTATGTAAGTCGTGATAGTGTAGTATAGAAGTCGTGATAGTGTAGTATGGAAGTCGTGATAGTGTAGTGTGGAAGTCGTGATAGTGTAGTGTGTAAGTTGTGATAGTGTAGTATGGAAGTCGTGATAGTGTAGTATGGAAGTCGTGATAGTCTAGTATGGAAGTCGTGATAGTGTAGTATGTAAGTCGTGATAGTGTAGTATGTAAGTCGTGATAGTGTAGTATGTAAGTCGTGATTGTGTAGTATGTAAGTCGTGATAGTGTAGTATGTATGTCGTGATAGTGCAGTGTGGTAGTCGTGATAGTGCAGTTTGGCAGTCATGATTGGGCAGTGTGGAAGTCGTGGTTATGCAGTGTGGTAGTCGTGATAGTGTAGTATGGAAGTCGTGATAGTGTAGTGTGGTAGTCGTGATAGTGCAGTGTGGAAGTCATGATTGGGCAGTGTGGAAGTCGTGGTTGTGCAGTGTGGTAGTCGTGATAGTGTAGTATGGAAGTCGTGATAGTGCAGTGTGGAAGTCGTGATTAGTGTAGTGTGGAAGTCGTGATAGTGTAGTGTGGAAGTCGTGATAGTGTAGTATGGAAGTCGTGATAGTGTAGTGTGTAAGTCGTGATAGTGTAGTGTGGAAGTCGTGGTAGTGTAGTGTGGTAGTCGTGATAGTGTAGTATGGAAGTCGTGATAGTGTAGTGTGTAAGTCGTGATAGTGTAGTGTGGAAGTCGTGATAGTGTAGTGTGGTAGTCGTGATAGTGTAGTATGGTAGTCGTGATAGTGTAGTATGGAAGTTGTGATAGTGTAGTATGGAAGTCGTGATAGTGTAGTATGTAAGTCGTGATAGTGTAGTATGTAAGTCGTGATAGTGTAGTATGTAAGTCGTGATAGTGTAGTATGTATGTCGTGATAGTGTAGTATGGAAGTTGTGATAGTGTAGTGTGGAAGTCGTGATAGTGTAGTATGAAAGTCGTGATAGTGCAGTATGGTAGTCGTGATATTGTAGTATGGTAGTTGTGATAGTGTAGTGTGGAAGTCGTGATTGTGCGGTGTGGAAGTCGTGATAGTGTAGTGTGGAAGTCGTGATAGTGTAGTGTGGAAGTCGTGATAGTGTAGTATGTAAGTCGTGAGAGTGTAGTGTGGTAGTCGTGATAGTGCGTGTGGAAGTCATGATTGGGCAGTGTGGAAGTCGTGGTTGTGCAGTGTGGTAGTCGTGATAGTGTAGTATGGAAGTCGTGATAGTGCAGTGTGGAAGTCGTGATTAGTGTAGTGTGGAAGTCGTGATAGTGTAGTGTGGAAGTCGTGATAGTGTAGTATGGAAGTCGTGATAGTGTAGTGTGTAAGTCGTGATAGTGTAGTGTGGAAGTCGTGATAGTGTAGTAGGTAAGTCGTGATAGTGTAGTATGGAAGTCGTGATAGTGTAGTGTGTAAGTCGTGATAGTGTAGTATGAAGTCGTGATAGTGTAGTATGGTAGTCGTGATAGTGTAGTATGGTAGTTGTGATAGTGTAGTGTGGAAGTCGTGATAGTGCAGTGTGGAAGTCGTGATAGTGTAGTATGGAAGTCGTGATAGTGTAGTATGGAAGTCGTGATAGTGTAGTATGTAAGTCGTGATAGTGTAGTATGGAAGTCGTGATAGTGTAGTATGTAGTCGTGATAGTAGTATGGAGTCGTGATAGTGTAGTGTGGAAGTCGTGATAGTGTAGTGTGGAAGTCGTGATAGTGTAGTGTGGAAGTCGTGATAGTGTAGTATGGAAGTCGTGATAGTGTAGTGTGGAAGTCGTGATAGTGTAGTATGGAAGTCGTGATAGTGTAGTGTGGTAGTCGTGATAGTGTAGTATGGTAGTCGTGATAGTGTAGTGTGGAAGTCGTGATAGTGTAGTATTGTAAGTCGTGATAGTGTAGTGTGGAAGTCGTGATAGTGTAGTATGGAAGTCGTGATAGTGTAGTATGTAAGTCGTGATAGTGTAGTATGTAAGTCGTGATAGTGTAGTATGTAAGTCGTGATAGTGTAGTATGGAAGTCGTGATAGTGTAGTGTGGAAGTCGTGATAGTGTAGTATGTAAGTCGTGATAGTGTAGTATGGTAGTCGTGATAGTGTAGTGTGGAAGTCGTGATAGTGTAGTGTGGAAGTCGTGATAGTGTAGTATGGAAGTCGTGATAGTGTAGTGTGGAAGTCGTGATAGTGTAGTATGAGTGTGATAGTGTATATGGAGTCGTGATAGTGTACAAAAAAAACAAAAAAAACGATAGTGAGTATGGAAGTCGTGATAGTGTAGTATGGAAGTCGTGATAGTGTAGTTGGAAGTCGTGATAGTGTAGTGTGGAAGTCGTGATAGGAGTGATCGTGATATGTAGTGTGGAAGTCGTGATAGTGTAGTATGTAAGTCGTGATAGTGTAGTGTGGAAGTCGTGATAGTGTAGTATGGAAGTCGTGATAGTGTAGTGTGGAAGTCGTGATAGTGTAGTCTGGTAGTCGTGATAATGTAGTGTGGAAGTTGTGATAGTGCAGTGTGGAAGTCGTCATAGTGTAGTATGGTAGTCGTGATAGTGTAGTATGGAAGTCGTGATAGTGTAGTATGGAAGTCGTGATAGTGTAGTGTGGAAGTCGTGATAGTGTAGTGTGTAAGTTGTGATAGTGTAGTATGGAAGTCGTGATAGTGTAGTATGGAAGTCGTGATAGTCTAGTATGTAAGTCGTGATAGTGTAGTATGTAAGTCGTCATAGTGCAGTGTGGAAGTCGTGATAGTGTAGTATGAAAGTCGTGATAGTGTATTATGGAAGTCGTGATAGTGTAGTGTTGTAGTCGTGATAGTGTAGTGTGGAAGTCGTGATAGTGCAGTGTGGAAGTCGTGATAATGTAGTATAGTAGTCGTGATAGTGTAGTATGGAAGTCGTGATAGTATAGTATGGTAGTCGTGATAGTGTAGTGTGGAAGTCGTGATAGTGCAGTGTGGAAGTCGTGATAGTGTAGTATGGAAGTCGTGATAGTGTAGTATGGAAGTCGTGATAGTGCAGTATGGAAGTCGTGATAGTGTAGTGTGTAAGTCGTGATAGTGTAGTATGGAAGTCGTGATAGTGTAGTGTGGAAGTCGTGATAGTGTAGTATGGAAGTCGTGATAGTGTAGTATGGTAGTCGTGATAGTGTATTATGTAAGTCGTGATAGTGTAGTGTGGAAGTCGTGATAGCATAGTGTGGAAGTCGTGATAGCGCAGTGTGGTAGTCGTGATAACGCAGGGTGGAAGTCGTGATAGCGTAGTATGGAAGTCGTGATAGTGTAGTGTGGAAGCCGTGATAGTGTAGTGTGTAAGTTGTGATAGTGTAGTATGGAAGTCGTGATAGTGTAGTATGGAAGTCATGATAGTCTAGTATGTAAGTCGTGATAGTGTAGTATGTAAGTCGTGATAGTGCAGTGTGGAAGTCATGATTGCGTAGTATGGAAGTCGTGATAGTGTAGTATGTAAGTCGTGATAGTGTAGTATAGAAGTCGTGATAGTGTAGTATGGAAGTCGTGATAGTGTAGTGTGGAAGTCGTGATAGTGTAGTGTGTAAGTTGTGATAGTGTAGTATGGAAGTCGTGATAGTGTAGTATGGAAGTCGTGATAGTCTAGTATGTAAGTCGTGATAGTGTAGTATGTAAGTCGTGATAGTGCAGTGTGGAAGTCGTGATAGTGTAGTATGAAAGTCGTGATAGTGTATTATGGAAGTCGTGATAGTGTAGTGTGGTAGTCGTGATAGTGTAGTGTGGAAGTCGTGATAGTGCAGTGTGGAAGTCGTGATAATGTAGTATGGTAGTCGTGATAGTGTAGTATGGAAGTCGTGATAGTGTAGTATGGTAGTCGTGATAGTGTAGTGTGGAAGTCGTGATAGTACAGTGTGGAAGTCGTGATAGTGTAGTATGGAAGTCGTGATAGTGTAGTATGGAAGTCGTGATAGTGCAGTATGGAAGTCGTGATAGTGTAGTGTGTAAGTCGTGATAGTGTAGTATGGTAGTCGTGAGAGTGTAGTGTGGAAGTCGTGATAGTGTAGTATGGAAGTCATGATAGTGTAGTATGGTAGTCGTGATAGTGTATTATGTAAGTCGTGATAGTGTAGTGTGGAAGTCGTGATAGCATAGTGTGGAAGTCGTGATAGCGCAGTGTGGTAGTCGTGATAACGCAGGGTGGAATCGTGATAGCGTAGTATGGAAGTCGTGATAGTGTAGTGTGGAAGCCGTGATAGTGTAGTGTGGAAGCCGTGATAGTGTAGTGTGTAAGTTGTGATAGTGTAGTATGGAAGTCGTGATAGTGTAGTATGGAAGTCGTGATAGTCTAGTATGTAAGTCGTGATAGTGTAGTATGTAAGTCGTGATAGTGCAGTGTGGAAGTCGTGGTTGTGTAGTATGGAAGTCGTGATAGTGTATTATGGAAGTCGTGATAGTGTAGTCTGGTAGTCGTGATAGTGTAGTGTGGAAGTCGTGATAGTGCAGTGTGGTAGTCGTGATAACGCAGGGTGGAAGTCGTGATAGTGTAGTATGGTAGTCGTGATAGTGTAGTATGGAATTCGTGATAGTGTAGTATGGTAGTCGTGAAAGTGTAGTGTGGAAGTCGTGATAGTGCAGTGTGGAAGTCGTGATAGTGTAGTATGGAAGTCGTGATAGTGTATTATGGAAGTCGTGATAGTGTAGTATTGAAGTCGTGATAGTGTAGTATGGAAGTCGTGATAGTGTAATGTGGTAGTCGTGATAGTGTAGTGTGGAAGTCGTGGTTGTGCAGTGTGTGGTAGTCGTGATAGTGCAGTATGTAAGTCGTGATAGTGTAGTATGGAAGTCGTGATAGTGCAGTGTGGAAGTCGTGATAGTGTATTATGGAAGTCGTGATAGTGCAGTGTGGTAGTCGTGATAGTGCAGTGTGGCAGTCATGATTGGGCAGTGTGGAAGTCGTGGTTATGCAGTGTGGTAGTCGTGATAGTGTAGTATGGAAGTCGTGATAGTGTAGTGTGGTAGTCGTGATAGTGCAGTGTGGAAGTCGTGATAGTGTAGTGTGGAAGTCGTGATAGTGTAGTATGGAAGTCGTGATAGTGTAGTATGGAAGTCGTGATAGTGTAGTATGGAAGTCGTGATAGTGTAGTATGGAAGTCGTGATAGTGTATGTAAGTCGTGATAGTGTAGTATGGAAGTCGTCATAGTGTAGTATGTAAGTCGTGATAGTGTAGTATGTAAGTCGTGATAGTGTAGTATGTAAGTCGTGATAGTGTAGTATGTAAGTCGTGATAGTGTAGTGTGGAAGTCGTGATAGTGTAGTATGGAAGTCGTGATAGTGTAGTATTGAAGTCGTGATAGTGTAGTATGGAAGTCGTGATAGTGTAGTATGGAAGTCGTGATAGTGTAGTGTGGAAGTCGTGATAGTGCAGTGTGGTAGTCGTGATAGTGTAGTATGGAAGTCGTGATAGTGTAGTGTGTAAGTCGTGATAGTGTAGTGTGGAAGTCGTGATAGTGTAGTGTGGAAGTCGTGATAGTGTAGTATGGAAGTCGTGATAGTGTAGTGTGTAAGTCGTGATAGTGTAGTGTGGAAGTCGTGATAGTGTAGTGTGGAAGTCGTGATAGTGTAGTATGGAAGTCGTGATAGTGTAGTGTGTAAGTCGTGATAATGTAGTGTGGAAGTCGTGATAGTGTAGTGTGGTAGTCGTGATAGTGTAGTATGGAAGTCGTGATAGTGTAGTATGGAAGTAGTGATAGTGTAGTATGGAAGTCGTGATAGTGTAGTATGTAAGTCGTGATAGTGTAGTATGTAAGTCGTGATAGTGTAGTATGTAAGTCGTGATTGTGTAGTATGTAAGTCGTGATAGTGTAGTATGTATGTCGTGATAGTGTAGTATGGAAGTCGTGATAGTGTAGTGTGGAAGTCGTGATTGTGTAGTATGAAAGTCGTGATAGTGCAGTATGGTAGTCGTGATAGTGTAGTATGGAAGTTGTGATAGTGTAGTGTGGAAGTCGTGATTGTGCGGTGTGGAAGTCGTGATAGTGTAGTGTGGAAGTCGTGATAGTGTAGTGTGGAAGTCGTGATAGTGTAGTATGTAAGTCGTGATAGTGTAGTGTGGAAGTCCTGATAGTGCAGTGTGGAAGTCATGATAGTGCAGTGTGGAAGTCGTGATAGTGCAGTGTGGAAGTCGTGATAGTGTAGTATGGAAGTCGTGATAGTGCAGTGTGCAAGTCGTCATAGTGTAGTATGGAAGTCGTGAT
>CM026388.1:17371907-17399407 GCA_014843695.1 Archivesica marissinica
TATAGTTTCATTGGTTGACAGGGAGGTTTAGATTCATTGGTTGACTTGGGGGTTTATATAGATTCATTGATTGACTTGGAGATTTATAGATTCATTGGTTGACTTGGAGGTATACAGATTTATTGGTTAACTTGGAGGTTTAGATTCATTGGTTGACTTGGAGGTTTATAGATTCATTGGTTGACTTGGAGATTTATAGATTCATTAGTTGACTTGGAGGTTTATAGATTCATTGGTTGACTTGGAGGTTTATTGATTCATTGGTTGACTTGGAGGTTTATAGATTCATTGGTTGACCTGGAGGTTTATAGATTCATAGGTTAACTTGGAGGTTTATAGATTCATTGGTTGACTTGGAGGTTTATTGATTCATTGGTTGACTTGGAGGTTTATAGATTCATTGGTTGACTTGGAGGTTTATAGATTCATTGGTTGACTTGGAGGTTTATAGATTCATTGGTTGACTTGGAGGTTTATAGATTCATTGGTTGACTTGGAGGTTTATAGATTCATTGGTTACTTGGAGGTTTATAGATTCATTGGTTGACTTGGAGGTTTATAGATTCATTGGTTGACTTGGAGGTTTATAGATTCATTGGTTGACCTGGAGGTTTATATATTCATTGGTTAACTTGGAGGTTTATAGATTCATTGGTTGACTTGGGGGTTTATAGATTCATTGGTTGATTTGGGGGTTTATAGATTCATTGGTTGACCTGGAGGTTTATATATTCATTGGTTAACTTGGAGGTTTATAGATTCATTGGTTGACTTGGGGGTTTATAGATTCATTGGTTGATTTGGAGGTTTATAGATTCATGGTTAACTTGGAGGTTTATAGATTCATTGGTTGACTTGGAGGTTTATTGATTCATTGGTTGCTTGGAGGTTTATAGATTCATTGGTTGACCTGGAGGTTTATAGATTCATAGGTTAACTTGGAGGTTTATAGATTCATTGGTTGACTTGGAGGTTTATAGATTCATTGGTTGACTTGGAGGTTTATAGATTCATTGGTTGACTGGGGTTTTGTTTAGGTTAACTTGGAGGTTTATAGATTCATTGGTTGACTTGGAGGTTTATAGATTCATTGGTTGACTTGGAGGTTTATAGATTCATTGGTTGACCTGGAGGTTTATAGATTCATTGGTTAACTTGGAGGTTTATAGATTCATTGGTTGACTTGGAGGTTTATAGATTCATTGGTTGATTTGGGGGTTTATAGATTCATTGGTTGACCTGGAGGTTTATAGATTCATTGGTTAACTTGGAGGTTTATAGATTCATTGGTTGACTTGGGGGTTTATAGATTCATTGGTTGACTTGGGGGTTTATAGATTCATTGGTTAACTTGGAGGTTTATAGATTCATTGGTTGACTTGGGTTTATAGATTCATTGGTTGACTTGGGGGTTTATAGATTCATTGGTTAACTTGGTGGTTTAAAGATTCATTGGTTGAATTTGAGGTTTATATATTCATTGGTTGACTTGGAGGTATACAGATTTATTGGTTGACTTGTAGGTTTATAGATTCATTGGTTGACTTGGAGGTTTATAGATTCATGTGTTGACTTGGAGGTTTATCTATTTATTGGTTGACTTGGAGGTTTATAGATTCATTGGTTGACTTGGAGGTATACAGATTTATTGGTTGACTTGGAGGTTTATAGATTCATTGGTTGACTTGGAGGTTTATAGATTCATTTGTTGACTTGGAGGTTTATAGTTTCATTGGTTGACAGGGAGGTTTAGATTCATTGGTTGACTTGGGGGTTTATAGATTCATTGATTGACTTGGAGATTTATAGATTCATTGGTTGACTTGGAGGTATACAGATTTATTGGTTAACTTGGAGGTTTAGATTCATTGGTTGACTTGGAGGTTTATAGATTCATTGGTTGACTTGGAGATTTATAGATTCATTAGTGACTTGGAGGTTTATAGATTCATTGGTTGACTTGGAGGTTTATAGATTCATTGGTTGACTTGGAGGTTTATAGATTCATTGGTTGACTTGGAGGTTTATAGATTCATTGGTTGACTTGGAGGTTTATTGATTCATTGGTTGACTTGGAGGTTTATAGATTCATTGGTTGACCTGGAGGTTTATAGATTCATAGGTTAACTTGGAGGTTTATAGATTCATTGGTTGACTTGGAGGTTTATAGATTCATTGGTTGACTTGGAGGTTTATAGATTCATAGGTTAACTTGGAGGTTTATAGATTTATTGGTTGACTTGGAGGTTTATAGATTCATTGTTTGACTTGGAGGTTTATAGATTCATTGGTTGACCTGGAGGTTTATAGATTCATTGGTTAACTTGGAGGTTTATAGATTCATTGGTTGACTTGGGGGTTTATAGATTCATTGGTTTACTTGGGGGTTTATAGATTCATTGGATAACTTGGAGGTTTATAGATTCATTGGTTGACTTGGGGGTTTATAGATTCATTGGTTGATTTGGGGGTTTATAGATTCATTGGTTGACCTGGAGGTTTATATATTCATTGGTTAACTTGGAGGTTTATAGATTCATTGGTTGACTTGGGGGTTTATAGTCAACCAATAAATATATACAGGTTTATAGATTCATTGGTTGACTTGGAGGTTTATAGATTCATTGTTTGACATGGAGGTTTATAGATTCATTGGTTGACTTGGAGGTTTATAGATTCATTAGTTGATTTGGAGGTACACAGATTCATTGGTTGACTTGGATATTTATAGATTCATTGGTTAACTTGGAGGTTTTAGATTCATTGGTTGACTGGAGGTATACAGATTTATTGGTTGACTTGGAGGTTTATAGATTCATTGGTTTACTTGGAGGTTTATAGATTCATAGGTTAACTTGGAGGTTTATAGATTCATTGGTTGACTTGGAGGTTTATAGATTCATTGGTTGACTTGGAGGTTTATAGATTCATTGGTTGACTTGGAGGTTTATAGATTCATAGGTTAACTTGGAGGTTTATAGATTCATTGGTTGACTTGGAGGTTTATATATTCATTGGTTGACTTGGAGGTTTATATATTCATAGGTTATCTTGGAGGTTTATAGATTTATTGGTTGACTTGGAGGTTTATAGATTCATTGGTTGACTTGGAGGTTTATAGATTCATTGGTTGACCTGGAGGTTTATATATTCATTGGTTAACTTGGAGGTTTATAGATTCATTGGTTGACTTGGGGGTTTATAGATTCATTGGTTGATTTGGGGGTTTATAGATTCATTGGTTGACCTGGAGGTTTATATATTCATTGGTTAACTTGGAGGTTTATAGATTCATTGGTTGACTTGGGGGTTTATAGATTCATTGGTTGATTTGGGGGTTTATAGATTCATTGGATAACTTGGAGGTTTATAGATTCATTGGTTAACTTGGTGGTTTAAAGATTCATTGGTTGAATTTGAGGTTTATAGATTCATTGGTTGACTTGGAGGTATACAGATTTATTGGTTGACTTGTAGGTTTATAGATTCATTGGTTGACTTGGAGGTTTATAGATTCATGTGTTGACTTGGAGGTTTATCTATTTATTGGTTGACTTGGAGGTTTATAGATTCTTTGGTTGACTTGGGGGTTTATAGATTCATTGGTTATCTTGGGGGTTTATAGATTCATTGGATAACTTGGAGGTTTATAGATTCATTGGTTGACTTGGGGGTTTATAGATTCATTGGTTAACTTGGTGGTTTATAGATTCATTGGTTGACTTTGAGGTTTATAGATTCATTGGTTGACTTGGAGGTATACAGATTTATTGGTTGACTTGGCGGTTTATAGATTCATGTGTTGACTTGGAGGTTTATATATTCATTGGTTGACTTGGAGGTTTATAGATTCATTGGTTGACTTGGAGGTTTATAGATTCATTGGTTGACTTGGAGGTTTATAGATTCATTGGTTGACCTGGAGGTTTATATATTCATTGGTTAACTTGGAGGTTTATAGATTCATTGGTTGACTTGGGGGTTTATAGATTCATTGGTTGATTTGGGGGTTTATAGATTCATTGGTTGACCTGGAGGTTTATATATTCATTGGTTAACTTGGAGGTTTATAGATTCATTGGTTGACTTGGGGGTTTATAGATTCATTGGTTGATTTGGGGGTTTATAGATTCATTGGATAACTTGGAGGTTTATAGATTCATTGGTTGACTTGGGGGTTTATAGATTCATTGGTTAACTTGGTGGTTTAAAGATTCATTGGTTGAATTTGAGGTTTATAATTCATTGGTTGACTTGGAGGTATACAGATTTATTGGTTGACTTGTAGGTTTATAGATTCATTGGTTGACTTGGAGGTTTATAGATTCATGTGTTGACTTGGAGGTTTATCTATTTATTGGTTGACTTGGAGGTTTATAGATTCATTGGTTGACTTGGAGGTATACAGATTTATTGGTTGACTTGGAGGTTTATAGATTCATTGGTTGACTTGGAGGTTTATAGATTCATTTGTTGACTTGGAGGTTTATAGTTTCATTGGTTGACAGGGAGGTTTAGATTCATTGGTTGACTTGGGGGTTTATATAGATTCATTGATTGACTTGGAGATTTATAGATTCATTGGTTGACTTGGAGGTATACAGATTTATTGGTTAACTTGGAGGTTTAGATTCATTGGTTGACTTGGAGGTTTATGATTCATTGGTTGACTTGGAGGTTTATAGATTCATTGTTGACTTGGAGGTTTATGATTCATTGGTTGACTTGGAGGTTTATAGATTCATTGGTTGACTTGGAGGTTTATAGATTCATTGGTTGACTTGGAGGTTTATAGATTCATTGGTTAACTTGGAGGTTTATAGATTCATTGGTTGACTTGGAGGTTTATAGATTCATTGGTTGACTTGGAGGTTTATAGATTCATTGGTTGACTTGGAGGTTTATAGATTCATTGGTTGACTTGGAGGTTTATAGATTCATTGGTTGACTTGGAGGTTTATAGATTCATTGGTTGACTTGGAGGTTTATAGATTCATTGGTTGACTTGGAGGTTTATAGATTCATTGGTTGACTTGGAGGTTTATAGATTCATTGGTTGACTTGGAGGTTTATAGATTCATTGGTTGACTTGGAGGTTTATAGATTCATTGGTTGACTTGGAGGTTTATAGATTCATTGGTTGACTTTGAGGTTTATAGATTCATTGGTTGACTTGGAGGTTTATAGATTCATTGTTTGACTTGGAGGTTTATAGATTCATTGGTTGACTTGGAGGTTTATAGATTCATTAGTTGATTTGGAGGTACACAGATTCATTGGTTGACTTGGTATTTATAGATTCATTGGTTAACTTGGAGGTATACAGATTTATTGGTTGACTTGAGGTTTATAGATTCATTGGTTTACTTGGAGGTTTATAGATTCATAGGTTAACTTGGAGGTTTATAGATTCATTGGTTGACTTGGGGGTTTATAGATTCATTGGTTGACTGGGGTTTTTTTTGGTTTTGGAGGTTTATAGATTCATTGGTTGACTTGGAGGTTTATAGATTCATTGGTTGACTTGGAGGTTTATAGATTCATTGGTTGACTTGGAGGTTTATATATTCATTGGTTAACTTGGAGGTTTATAGATTCATTGGTTGACTTGGGGGTTTATAGATTCATTGGTTGATTTGGGGGTTTATAGATTCATTGGTTGACCTGGAGGTTTATATATTCATTGGTTAACTTGGAGGTTTATAGATTCATTGGTTGACTTGGGGGTTTATAGATTCATTGGTTGATTTGGGGGTTTATAGATTCATTGGTTGACCTGGAGGTTTATATATTCATTGGTTAACTTGGAGGTTTATAGATTCATTGGTTGACTTGGGGGTTTATAGATTCATTGGTTGATTTGGGGGTTTATAGATTCATTGGATAACTTGGAGGTTTATAGATTCATTGGTTAACTTGGTGGTTTAAAGATTCATTGGTTGAATTTGAGGTTTATAGATTCATTGGTTGACTTGGAGGTATACAGATTTATTGGTTGACTTGTAGGTTTATAGATTCATTGGTTGACTTGGAGGTTTATAGATTCATGTGTTGACTTGGAGGTTTATCTATTTATTGGTTGACTTGGAGGTTTATAGATTCTTTGGTTGACTTGGGGGTTTATAGATTCATTGGTTATCTTGGGGGTTTATAGATTCATTGGATAACTTGGAGGTTTATAGATTCATTGGTTGACTTGGGGGTTTATAGATTCATTGGTTAACTTGGTGGTTTATAGATTCATTGGTTGACTTTGAGGTTTATAGATTCATTGGTTGACTTGGAGGTATACAGATTTATTGGTTGACTTGGCGGTTTATAGATTCATGTGTTGACTTGGAGGTTTATATATTCATTGGTTGACTTGGAGGTTTATAGATTCATTGGTTGACTTGGAGGTATACAGATTTATTGGTTGACTTGGAGGTTTATAGATTCATTGGTTGACTTGGAGGTTTATAGATTCATTGGTTGACTTGGAGGTTTATAGATTCATTGGTTGATTGGGGTTTTGTTTTGTTGGAGGTTTATATATTCATTGGTTGACTTGGAGGTTTAGATTCATTGGTTGACTTGGGGGTTTATGATCATTGTTGACTTGGGTTTATAGATTCATTGGTTGACTTGGAGGTTAAGATTTATTGGTTACTTGGAGGTTTAGATTCATTGGTTGACTTGGAGGTTTATAGATTCATTGGTTGACTTGGAGGTTTATAGATTCATTGTTTGACTTGGAGGTTTATAGATTCATTGGTTGACTTGGAGGTTTATAGATTCATTGGTTGACTTTGAGGTTTATAGATTCATTGGTTGACTTTGAGAATTATAGATTCATTGGTTAACTTGGAGGTACACAGATTCATTGGTTGACTTGGAGATTTATAGATTCATTGGTTGACTTGGAGGTTTATAGATTCATTGGTTAACCTGGAGGTTTAGATTCATTGGTTAACTTGGAGGTTTAGATTCATTGGTTGACTTGGAGGTTTATAGATTCATTGGTTGACTTGGAGGTATACAGATTCATTGGTTGACTTGGAGGTTTATAGATTCATTGTTTATTACCAGGCTTGTTTATTACCAGGCTTGTTTATTACCAGGCTTGTTTATTACCTTGTGTATTACCAGGCTTGTCTATTACCAGGCTTGTTTATTACCAGGCGTGTTTATTACCAGGCGTGTTTATTACCCTGTTTATTACCAGGCTTGTTTATTACCTTGTTTATTACCAGGCTTGTTTATTACCTTGTTTATTACCAGGCTTGTTTATTACCTTGTTTATTACCAGGCTTGTTTATTACCTTGTTTATTACCAGGCTTGTTTATTACCAGGCTTGTATTACCTTGTTATTACCTGCTTGTTTCTTGTTTATTACCAGGCTTGTTTATTTCCTTGTTTATTACCAGGCTTGTTTATTACCAGGCGTGTTTATTATCCTGTTTATTACCAGGCTTGTTTATTACTTTGTTTATTACATGGCTTGTTTATTACCTTGTTTATTACCAGGCGTGTTTATTACCTTGTTTATTACCAGGCTTGTTTATTACCAGGCTTGTTTATTACCAGGCTTGTTTATTACCAGGCTTGTTTATTACCAGGCTTGTTTATTACCAGGCTTGTTTATTACCAGGCTTGTTTATTACCAGGCTTGTTTATTACCAGGCTTGTTTATTACCTTGTTTATTACTAGGCTTGTTTATTAACAGGCTTGTTTATTACCTTGTTTATTACCAGGCTTGTTTATTACTAGGCTTGTTTATTACCAGTCTTGTTTATTACCAGGCTTGTTTATTACCAGTCTTGTTTATTACTAGGCTTGTTTATTACCAGGCTTGTTTATTACCTTGTTTATTACCAGTCTTGTTTATTACCAGGCTTGTTTATTACCAGTCTTGTTTATTACTAGGCTTGTTTATTACCAGGCTTGTTTATTACCTTGTTTATTACCAGGCTTGTTTATTACCAGGCTTGTTTATTACCAGGTTTGTTTATTACCACGCTTGTTTATTACCATGCTTGTTTATTACCTTGTTTATTACCAGGCTTATTTATTACCAGGTTTGTTTATTACCAGGCTTGTTTATTACCAGGTTTGTTTATTACCAGGTTTGTTTATTACCAGGCTTGTTTATTACCATGCTTGTTTATTACCTTGTTTATTACCAGGCTTGTTTATTACCAGGTTTGTTTATTACCAGGCTTGTTTATTACCAGGTTTGTTTATTACCAGGCTTGTTTATTACCAGGCTTGTTTATTACCAGGTTTGTTTATTACCAGGCTTGTTTATTACCAGGCTTGTTTATTACCAGGCTTGTTTATTTCCTTGTTTATTACCAGGCTTGTTTATTACCTTGTTTATTACCAGGCTTGTTTATTACCTTGTTTATTACCAGGCTTGTTTATTACCTTGTTTATTACCAGGCTTGTTTATTACCTTGTTTATTACCAGGCTTGTTTATTACCAGGCTTGTTTATTACCAGGCTTGTTTATTACCTTGTTTATTACCAGGCTTGTTTATTACCTTGTTTATTACCAGGCTTGTTTATTACTAGGCTTGTTTATTACCTTGTTTATTACTAGGCTTGTTTATTACCAGGCTTGTTTATTACCAGGCTTGTTTATTACCAGGCTTGTTTATTACCAGGCTTGTTTATTACCAGTCTTGTTTATTACCAGGCTTGTTTATTACCAGGCTTGTTTATTACCAGGCTTGTTTATTACCATGCTTGTTGATTACCAGGCTTGTTTATTACCAGGCTTGTTTATTACCAGGCTTGTTTATTACCAGGTTTGTTTATTACCAGGCTTGTTTATTACCAGGCTTGTTTATTACCAGGTTTGTTTATTACCAGGCTTGTTTATTACCAGGCTTGTTTATTACCAGGCTTGTTTATTACCAGGCTTGTTTATTACCAGGTTTGTTTATTACCAGGCTTGTTTATTACCATGCTTGTTTATTACCTTGTTTATTACTAGGCTTGTTTATTACCAGGCTTGTTTATTACCAGGCTTGTTTATTACCAGGTTTGTTTATTACCTTGTTTATTACCAGGCTTGTTTATTACCAGGCTTGTTTATTACCTTGTTTATTACCAGGTTTGTTTATTACCAGGCTTGTTTATTACCATCGTTGTTTATTACCTTGTTTATTACCAGGCTTGTTTATTACCAGGCTTGATTATTACCTTGTTAATTACCAGGCTTGTTTATTACCTTGTTTATTACCAGGCTTGTTAATTACCAGGCTTGTTTATTACCTTGTTTATTACCATGTTTATTACCAGGCTTGTTTACTACCAGGTTTGTTTATTACCAGGCTTGTTTATTACCAGGCTTGTTTATTACCAGGTTTGTTTATTACCTTGTTTATTACCAGGCTTGTTTATTACCAGGTTTGTTTATTACCTTGTTTATTACCAGGCTTGTTTATTACTAGGCTTGTTTATTATCTTGTTTATTACCTGGCTTGTTTATTACCAGGCTTGTTTATTACCAGGCTTGTTTATTACCTTGTTTATTATCAGGCTTGTTTATTACCTTGTTTATTACTATGCTGGTTTATTACCTTGTTTATTACCAGGCTTGTTTATTACCAGGCTTGTTTATTACCAGGCTTGTTTATTACCAGGCTTGTTTATTACCTTGTTTATTACCAGGCTTGTTTATTACTAGGCTTGTTTATTATCTTGTTTATTACCAGGCTTGTTTATTACCAGGCTTGTTTATTACCAGGCTTGTTTATTACCTTGTTTATTACCAGGCTTGTTTATTACCTTGTTTATTACCATGCTTGTTTATTACCTTGTTTATTACCAGGGTTGTTTATTACCAGGTTTGTTTATTACTAGGCTTGTTTATTACCAGGCTTGTTTATTACCAGGCTTGTTTATTACCAGGCTTGTTTATTACCAGGCTTGTTTATTACCTTGTTTATTACCATGCTTGTTTATTACCTTGTTTATTACCATGCTTGTTTATTACCATGCTTGTTATTACCAGGCTTGTTTATTACAAGGCTTGTTTATTACCAGGCTTGTTTATTACCTTGTTTATTACCAGGTTTGTTTATTACCAGGCTTGTTTATTACCAGGTTTGTTTATTACCAGGCTTGTTTATTACCAGGCTTGTTTATTACCAGGTTTGTTTATTACCAGGCTTGTTTATTACCATGCTTGTTTATTACCTTGTTTATTACTAGGCTTGTTTATTACCAGGCTTGTTTATTACCAGGCTTGTTTATTACCAGGCTTGTTTATTACCTTGTTTATTACCAGGCTTGTTTATTACCAGGCTTGTTTATTACCTTGTTTATTACCAGGTTTGTTTATTACCAGGCTTGTTTATTACCATCGTTGTTTATTACCTTGTTTATTACCAGGCTTGTTTATTACCAGGCTTGTTTATTACCTTGTTAATTACCAGGCTTGTTTATTACCTTGTTTATTACCAGGCTTGTTAATTACCAGGCTTGTTTATTACCTTGTTTATTACCATGTTTATTACCAGGCTTGTTTATTACCAGGTTTGTTTATTACCAGGCTTGTTTATTACCAGGCTTGTTTATTACCAGGTTTGTTTATTACCTTGTTTATTACCAGGCTTGTTTATTACCAGGCTTGTTTATTACCTTGTTTATTACCAGGCTTGTTTATTACTAGGCTTGTTTATTATCTTGTTTATTACCAGGCTTGTTTATTACCTTGTTTATTATCAGGCTTGTTTATTACCTTGTTTATTACCAGGCTTGTTTATTACCAGGCTTGTTTATTACCTTGTTTATTACCAGGCTTGTTTATTACTAGGCTTGTTTATTATCTTGTTTAGTACCAGGCTTGTTTATTACCAGGCTTGTTTATTACCAGGTTTGTTTATTACCTTGTTTATTACCAGGCTTGTTTATTACCAGGCTTGTTTATTACCAGGTTTGTTTATTACCTTGTTTATTACCAGGCTTGTTTATTACCAGGCTTGTTTATTACTAGGCTTGTTTATTACCTTGTTTGTTACCTTGTTTATTACCAGGCTTGTTTATTACCTTGTTTATTACTAGGCTTGTTTATTATTAGGCTTGTTTATTACCAGGCTTGTTTATTACCTTGTTTATTACCTTGTTTATTACCAGGCTTGTTTATTACCTTATTTATTACCTTGTTTATTACCAGGCTTGTTTATTACCTTGTTTATTACCTTGTTTATTACTAGGCTTGTTTATTACCAGGCTTGTTTATTACCTTGTTTATTACCTTGTTTATTACCAGGCTTGTTTATTACTAGGCTTGTTTATTACCTTGTTTATTACCAGGCTTGTGTATTACCAGGCTTGTTTATTACCAGGCTTGTTTATTAACAGGCTTGTTTATTACCAGGCTTGTTTATTACCAGGCTTGTTTATTACCTTGTTTATTACTAGGCTTGTTTATTACCTTGTTTATTACTAGGCTTGTTTATTACCTTGTTTATTACCAGGCTTGTTTATTACCTTATTTATTACTAGGCTTGTTTATTACCTTGTTTATTACTAGGCTTGTTTATTACCTTGTTTATTACCAGGCTTGTTTATTATTAGGCTTGTTTATTACCTTGTTTATTACTAGGCTTGTTTATTACTAGGCTTGTTTATTACCAGGCTTGTTTATTACCAGGCTTGTTTATTACCTTGTTTATTACCAGGCTTGTTTATTACTAGGCTTGTTTATTATCTTGTTTATTACCAGGCTTGTTTATTACCAGGCTTGTTTATTACCAGGCTTGTTTATTACCTTGTTTATTACCAGGCTTGTTTATTACCTTGTTTATTACCATGCTTGTTTATTACCTTGTTTATTACCAGGGTTGTTTATTACCAGGTTTGTTTATTACTAGGCTTGTTTATTACCAGGCTTGTTTATTACCAGGCTTGTTTATTACCAGGCTTGTTTATTACCAGGCTTGTTTATTACCTTGTTTATTACCATGCTTGTTTATTACCTTGTTTATTACCATGCTTGTTTATTACCAGGCTTGTTATTACCAGGCTTGTTTATTACAAGGCTTGTTTATTACCAGGCTTGTTTATTACCTTGTTTATTACCAGGTTTGTTTATTACCAGGCTTGTTTATTACCAGGTTTGTTTATTACCAGGCTTGTTTATTACCAGGCTTGTTTATTACCAGGTTTGTTTATTACCAGGCTTGTTTATTACCATGCTTGTTTATTACCTTGTTTATTACTAGGCTTGTTTATTACCAGGCTTGTTTATTACCAGGCTTGTTTATTACCAGGCTTGTTTATTACCTTGTTTATTACCAGGCTTGTTTATTACCAGGCTTGTTTATTACCTTGTTTATTACCAGGTTTGTTTATTACCAGGCTTGTTTATTACCATCGTTGTTTATTACCTTGTTTATTACCAGGCTTGTTTATTACCAGGCTTGTTTATTACCTTGTTAATTACCAGGCTTGTTTATTACCTTGTTTATTACCAGGCTTGTTAATTACCAGGCTTGTTTATTACCTTGTTTATTACCATGTTTATTACCAGGCTTGTTTATTACCAGGTTTGTTTATTACCAGGCTTGTTTATTACCAGGCTTGTTTATTACCAGGTTTGTTTATTACCTTGTTTATTACCAGGCTTGTTTATTACCAGGCTTGTTTATTACCTTGTTTATTACCAGGCTTGTTTATTACTAGGCTTGTTTATTATCTTGTTTATTACCAGGCTTGTTTATTACCTTGTTTATTATCAGGCTTGTTTATTACCTTGTTTATTACCAGGCTTGTTTATTACCAGGCTTGTTTATTACCTTGTTTATTACCAGGCTTGTTTATTACTAGGCTTGTTTATTATCTTGTTTAGTACCAGGCTTGTTTATTACCAGGCTTGTTTATTACCAGGTTTGTTTATTACCTTGTTTATTACCAGGCTTGTTTATTACCAGGCTTGTTTATTACCAGGTTTGTTTATTACCTTGTTTATTACCAGGCTTGTTTATTACCAGGCTTGTTTATTACTAGGCTTGTTTATTACCTTGTTTGTTACCTTGTTTATTACCAGGCTTGTTTATTACCTTGTTTATTACTAGGCTTGTTTATTACCTTGTTTATTATTAGGCTTGATTATTACCAGGCTTGTTTATTACCTTGTTTATTACCTTGTTTATTACCAGGCTTGTTTATTACCTTATTTATTACCTTGTTTATTACCAGGCTTGTTTATTACCTTGTTTATTACCTTGTTTATTACTAGGCTTGTTTATTACCAGGCTTGTTTATTACCTTGTTTATTACCTTGTTTATTACCAGGCTTGTTTATTACTAGGCTTGTTTATTACCTTGTTTATTACCAGGCTTGTGTATTACCAGGCTTGTTTATTACCAGGCTTGTTTATTAACAGGCTTGTTTATTACCAGGCTTGTTTATTACCAGGCTTGTTTATTACCTTGTTTATTACTAGGCTTGTTTATTACCTTGTTTATTACTAGGCTTGTTTATTACCTTGTTTATTACCAGGCTTGTTTATTACCTTATTTATTACTAGGCTTGTTTATTACCTTGTTTATTACTAGGCTTGTTTATTACCTTGTTTATTACCAGGCTTGTTTATTATTAGGCTTGTTTATTACCTTGTTTATTACTAGGCTTGTTTATTACTAGGCTTGTTTATTACCAGGCTTGTTTATTACCTTGTTTATTACTAGGCTTGTTTATTACCTTGTTTATTACTAGGCTTGTTTATTACCTTGTTTGTTACCTTGTTTATTACCAGGCTTGTTAATTACCATGTTTATTACCTTGTTTATTACCTTGTTTATTACCTTGTTTATTACCAGGCTTGTTTATTACCTTGTTTATTACCAGGCTTGTTTATTACCTTGTTTATTACCTTGTTTATTACTAGGCTTGTTTATTACCAGGCTTGTTTATTACCAGGCTTGTTTATTACCTTGTTTATTACCTTGTTTATTACCTAGTTTATTACCTTGTTTATTACTAGGCTTGTTTATTACCAGGCTTGTTTATTACCAGGCTTGTTTATTACCAGGCTTGTTTATTACCAGGCTTGTTTATTACCTTGTTTATTACCTTGTTTATTACCAGGCTTGTTTATTACCAGGTTTGTTTATTACCAGGCTTGTTTATTACCAGGCTTGTTTATTACCTTGTTTATTACCAGGCTTGTTTATTACCAGGCTTGTTTATTACCTTGTTTATTACCAGGCTTGTTTATTACCATGTTTATTACCAGGCTTGTTTATTACCAGGCTTGTTTATTACCTTGTTTATACCAGGCTTGTTTATTACCAGGCTTGTTTATTACCTTGTTATTACCAGGCTTGTTTATTACCAGGTTTGTTTATTACCAGGCTTGTTTATTACCAGGCTTGTTTATTACCTTGTTTATTACCTTGTTTATTACCAGGCTTGTTTATTACCAGGCTTGTTTATTACCTTGTTTATTACCAGGTTTGTTTATTACCAGGCTTGTTTATTAC
Source organism: Archivesica marissinica (assembly GCA_014843695.1). NCBI lineage: Eukaryota > Metazoa > Mollusca > Bivalvia > Venerida > Vesicomyidae > Archivesica > Archivesica marissinica. The sequence continues at coordinate 17,386,388 of CM026388.1, forward strand.
CAGGCTTGTTTATTACCTTGTTTATTACCAGGTTTGTTTATTACCAGGCTTGTTTATGACCATGCTTGTTTATTACTTTGTTTATTACCAGGCTTGTTTATTACCAGGCTTGTTTATTAACAAGCTTGTTTATTACCTTGTGTATTACCAGGCTTGTTTATTACCAGGCTTGTTTATTACCAGGCTTGTTTATTACCAGGCTTGTTTATTACCAGGCTTGTTTATTACGTTGTTTATTACCAGGCTTGTTTATTACCAGGCTTGTTTATTACCTTGTTTATTACCAGGCTTGTTTATTACCAGGCTTGTTTATTACCAGGCTTGTTTATTACCTTGTTTATTACCAGGCTTGTTTATTACCTTGTTTATTACCAGGCTTGTTGATTACCTTGTTTATTACCAGGCTTGTTTATTACCTTGTTTATTACCAGGCTTGTTTATTACCTTGTTTATTACCAGGCTTGTTTATTACCATGCTTGTTTATTACCTTGTTTATTACCAGGCTTGTTATTACCAGGCTTGTTATTACCTTGTTTATTACCAGGCTTGTTTATTACCAGGCTTGTTTATTACCTTGTTTATTACCAGGCTTGTTTATTACCTTGTTTATTACCTTGTTTATTACCAGGCTTGTTTATTACCAGGCTTGTTTATTACCAGGCTTGTTTATTACCAGCTTGTTTATTACCTTGTTTATTACCAGCTTGTTTATTACCTTGTTTATTACCAGGCTTGTTTATTACCTTGTTTATTACCAGGCTTGTTTATTACCAGGCTTGTTTATTACCATGCTTGTTTATTACCTTGTTTATTACCAGCCTTGTTTATTACTAGGCTTATTTATTACTAGGCTTGTTTATTACCTTGTTTATTACCAGGCTTGTTTATTACCAGGCTTGTTTATTACCTTGTTTATTACCAGGTTTGTTTATTACCAGGCTTGTTTATTACCATGCTTGTTTATTACCTTGTTTATTACCAGGCTTGTTTATTACCAGGCTTGTTTATTACCATGCTTGTTTATTACCAGGCTTGTTTATTACCTTGTTTATTACATGGCTTGTTTATTACCAGGCTTGTTAATTACCAGGCTTGTTTATTACCTTGTTTATTACCAGGCTTGTTTATTACCAGGTTTGTTTATTACCAGGCTTGTTTATTAACAGGCTTGTTTATTACCAGGTTTGTTTATTACGTTGTTTATTACCAGGCTTGTTTATTACCAGGCTTGTTTATTACTAGGCTTGTTTATTACCTTGTTTATTACCAGGCTTGTTTATTACCAGGCTTGATTATTACCAGGCTTGTTTATTACCCTATTTATTATCAGGCTTGTTTATTACCTTGTTTATTACCATGCTGGTTTATTACCTTGTTTATTACCTTGTTTATTACCAGGCTTGTTTATTACCAGGCTTGTTTATTACCAGGCTTGTTTATTACCTTGTTTATTACCAGGCTTGTTTATTACCAGGCTTGTTTATTATCTTGTTTATTACCAGGCTTGTTTATTACCAGGCTTGTTTATTACCAGGTTTGTTTATTACTAGGTTTGTTTATTACCAGGCTTGTTTATTACCAGGCTTGTTTATTACCAGGTTTGTTTATTACCTTGTTTATTACCAGGCTTGTTTATTACCAGGCTTGTTTATTACCTTGTTTATTACTAGGCTTGTTTATTACCTTGTTTGTTACCTTGTTTATTACCAGGCTTGTTTATTACCTTGTTTATTACCTTGTTTATTACCAGGCTTGTTTATTACTAGGCTTGTTTATTACCAGGCTTGTTTCTTACCAGGCTTGTTTATTATCTTGATTATTACCTTGTTTATTACCTTGTTTATTACCAGGCTTGTTTATTACCTTGTTTATTACCTTGTATATTACCAGGCTTGTTTATTACCAGGCTTGTTTATTACCAGGCTTGTTTATTACCTTGTTTATTACCAGGCTTGTTTATTACCAGGTTTGTTTATTACCAGGCTTGTTTATTACCAGGCTTGTTTATTACCTTGTTTATTACCAGGCTTGTTTATTACCTTGTTTATTACTAGGCTTGTTTATTACTAGGCTTGTTTATTACCTTGTTTGTTACCTTGTTTATTACCAGGCTTGTTTATTACCTTGTTTATTACTAGGCTTGTTTATTACCTTGTTTATTACTAGGCTTGTTTATTACCTTGTTTGTTACCTTGTTTATTACCAGGCTTGTTTATTACCTTGTTTATTACCTTGTTTATTACCTTGTTTATTACCAGGCTTGTTTATTACCTTGTTTATTACCAGGCTTGTTTATTACCTTGTTTATTACCTTGTTTATTACTAGGCTTGTTTATTACCAGGCTTGTTTATTACCAGGCTTGTTTATTACCTTGTTTGTTACCTTGTTTATTACCTTGTTTATTACTAGGCTTGTTTATTACCAGGCTTGTTTATTACCAGGCTTGTTTATTACCAGGCTTGTTTATTACCTTGTTTATTACCTTGTTTATTACCAGGCTTGTTTATTACCTTGTTTATTACCAGGCTTGTTTATTACCAGGCTTGTTTATTACCAGGCTTTGTTACTAGGCTTGTTTATTACCTTGTTTATTACTAGGCTTGTTTATTTCCTTGTTTGTTACCTTGATTATTACCTTGTTTATTACCTTGTTTATTACCAGGCTTGTTTATTACCAGGCTTGTTTATTACCTTGTTTGTTACCTTGTTTATTACCTTGTTTATTACCTTGTTTATTACCAGGCTTGTTTATTACCTTGTTTATTACCAGGCTTGTTTATTACCTTGTTTATTACCAGGCTTGTTTATTACCAGGCTTGTTTATTACCTTGTTTATTACCAGGCTTGTTTATTACCTTGTTTATTACTAGGCTTGTTTATTACCTTGTTTATTACCAGGCTTGTTTATTACCAGGCTTGTTTATTACCTTGTTTATTACAGGCTTGTTTATTACCTTGTTTATTACCAGGCTTGTTTATTACCAGGCTTGTTTATTACCTTGTTTATTACCAGGCTTGTTTATTACTAGGCTTGTTTATTACCAGGCTTGTTTATTACCAGGCTTGTTTATTACCTTGTTTATTACCTTGTTTATTACTAGGCTTGTTTATTACCTTGTTTATTACCAGGCTTGTTTATTACCAGGCTTGTTTATTACCAGGCTTGTTTATTACCTTGTTTATTACCAGGTTGTTTATTACCTTGTTTATTACCAGGCTTGTTTATTACCTTGTTTATTACCTTGTTTATTACCAGGCTTGTTTATTACGGCTTGTTTATTACCAGGCTTGTTTATTACCAGGCTTGTTTATTACCAGGCTTGTTTATTACCAGGCTTGTTTATTACCAGGCTTGTTTATTACCTTGTTTATTACCAGGCTTGTTTATTACCTTGTTTATTACCAGGCTTGTTTATTACCAGGCTTGTTTATTACCAGGCTTGTTTATTACCAGGCTTGTTTATTACCTTGTTTATTACTAGGCTTGTTTATTACCGTTGTTTATTACCAGGCTTGTTTATTACCAGGCTTGTTTATTACCAGGCTTGTTTATTACCAGGCTTGTTTATTACCAGGCTTGTTTATTACCTTGTTTATTACCAGGCTTGTTTATTACCTTGTTTATTACCTTGTTTATTACCTTGTTTATTACCAGGCTTGTTTATTACCTTGTTTATTACCAGGCTTGTTTATTACCAGGCTTGTTTATTACCAGGTTTGTTTATTACCAGGCTTGTTTATTACCTTGTTTATTACCAGGCTTGTTTATTACCAGGCTTGTTTATTACCAGGCTTGTTTATTACCAGGCTTGTTTATTACCGGTTTGTTTATTACCAGGCTTGTTTATTACCTTGTTTATTACCAGGCTTGTTTATTACCTTGTTTATTACCAGGCTTGTTTATTACCAGGCTTGTTTATTACCAGGCTTGTTTATTACCAGGCTTGTTTATTACCAGGCTTGTTTATTACCTTGTTTATTACCAGGCTTGTTTATTACCAGGTTTGTTTATTACCAGGCTTGTTTATTACCTTGTTTATTACCAGGCTTGTTTATTACCAGGCTTGTTTATTACCTTGTTTATTACCAAGCTTGTTTATTACCAGGTTTGTTTATTACCAGGCTTGATTATTACCTTGTTTATTACCAGGCTTGTTTATTACCTTGTTTATTACCAGGCTTGTTTATTACCAGGCCTGTTTATTACCTTGTTTATTACCATGCTTTTTTATTACCAGGCTTGTTTATTACCTTGTTTATTACCAGGCTTGTTTATTACCTTGTTTATTACCTTGTTTATTACCAGGTTTGTTTATTACCAGGCTTGTTTATTACCATGTTGTTTATTACCTTGTTTATTACCAGGCTTGTTTATTACCAGGCTTGTTTATTACCTTGTTTATTACCAGGCTTGTTGATTACCAGGCTTGTTTATTACCTTGTTTGTTACCTTGTTTATTACCAGGCTTGTTTATTACCTTGTTTATTACTAAGCTTGTTTATTACCTTGTTTATTACTAGGCTTGTTTATTACCTTGTTTATTACCAGGCTTGTTTATTACCTTGTTTATTACTAGGCTTGTTTATTACCAGGCTTGTTTATTACCAGGCTTGTTTATTACCATGTTTGTTTATTACCTTGTTTATTACCTTGTTTATTACCAGGCTTGTTTATTACCAGGCTTGTTTATTACCTTGTTTATTACCTTGTTTATTACCAGGCTTGTTTATTACAAGGCTTGTTTATTACCTTGTTTATTACCAGGCTTGATTATTACCAGGCTTTATTACTAGGCTTGTTTATTACCTTGTTTATTACTAGGCTTGTTTATTACCTTGTTTGTTACCTTGTTTAATACTAGGCTTGTTTATTACCTTGTTTAATACTAGGCTTGTTTATTACCTTGTTTATTACTAGGCTTGTTTATTACCTTGTTTATTATTAGGCTTGTTTATTACCTTGTTTGTTACCTTGTTTATTACCAGGCTTGTTTATTACCTTGTTTATTACTAGGCTTGTTTATTACCTTGTTTATATCTAGGCTTGTTTATTACCTTGTTTGTTACCTTGTTTATTACCAGGCTTGTTTATTACCTTGTTTATTACCTTGTTTATTATTAGGCTTGTTTATTACCAGGCTTGTTTATTACCAGGCTTGTTTATTACCTTGTTTATTACCAGACTTTTTTATTACCAGGCTTGTTTATTACCTTGTTTATTACCAGGCTTGTTTATTACCTTGTTTATTACCTTGTTTATTACCAGGCTGTTTATTATGTTTATTACCAGGCTTGTTTATTACCTTGTTTATTACAAGGCTTGTTTATTACCTTGTTTATTACCAGGCTTGTTTATTACCTTGTTTATTACCAGGCTTGTTTATTACCAGGCTTGTTTATTACCAGGCTTGTTTATTACCAGGCTTGTTTATTACCAGGCTTGTTTATTACCAGGCTTGTTTATTACCAGGCTTGTTTATTACCAGGCTTGTTTATTACCAGGCTTGTTTATTACCTTGTTTATTACTAGGCTTGTTTATTACCTTGTTTATTACCAGGCTTGTTTATTACCTTGTTTATTACTAGGCTTGTTTATTACCTTGTTTATTACTAGGCTTGTTTATTACCAGGCTTGTTTATTACCTTGTTTATTACTAGGCTTGTTTATTACCTTGTTTATTACTAGGCTTGTTTATTACCTTGTTTATTACCTTGTTTATTACCAGGCTTGTTTATTACCAGGCTTGTTTATTACCTTGTTTATTACCAGGCTTGTTTATTACCTTGTTTATTACCAGGCTTGTTTATTACCAGGCTTGTTTATTACCAGGCTTGTTTATTACCAGGCTTGTTTATTACCAGGCTTGTTTATTACCTTGTTTATTACCAGGCCTGTTTATTACCAGGTTTGTTTATTACCAGGCTTGTTTATTACCAGGCTTGTTTATTACCTTGTTTATTACCAGGCTTGTTTATTACCTTGTTTATTACCAGGCTTGTTTATTACCAGGCTTGTTTATTACCAGGCTTGTTTATTACCAGGCTTGTTTATTACCTTGTTTATTACTAGGCTTGTTTATTACCAGGCTTGTTTATTACCAGGCTTGTTTATTACCTTGTTTATTACCAGGCTTGTTTATTACCTTGTTTATTACCAGGCTTGTTTATTACCTTGTTTATTACCAGGCTTGTTTATTACCTTGTTTATTACCTTGTTTATTACCTTGTTTATTATTACCAGGCTTGTTTATTACCTTGTTTATTACCAGGCTTGTTTATTACCAGGCTTGTTTATTACCAGGTTTGTTTATTACCAGGCTTGTTTATTACCTTGTTTATTACCAGGCTTGTTTATTACCAGGCTTGTTTATTACCAGGCTTGTTTATTACCAGGCTTGTTTATTACCAGGTTTGTTTATTACCAGGCTTGTTTATTACCTTGTTTATTACCAGGCTTGTTTATTACCTTGTTTATTACCAGGCTTGTTTATTACCAGGCTTGTTTATTACCAGGCTTGTTTATTACCAGGCTTGTTTATTACCAGGCTTGTTTATTACCTTGTTTATTACCAGGCTTGTTTATTACCAGGTTTGTTTATTACCAGGCTTGTTTATTACCTTGTTTATTACCAGGCTTGTTTATTACCAGGCTTGTTTATTACCTTGTTTATTACCAAGCTTGTTTATTACCAGGTTTGTTTATTACCAGGCTTGATTATTACCTTGTTTATTACCAGGCTTGTTTATTACCTTGTTTATTACCAGGCTTGTTTATTACCAGGCCTGTTTATTACCTTGTTTATTACCATGCTTTTTTATTACCAGGCTTGTTTATTACCTTGTTTATTACCAGGCTTGTTTATTACCTTGTTTATTACCTTGTTTATTACCAGGTTTGTTTATTACCAGGCTTGTTTATTACCATGTTTGTTTATTACCTTGTTTATTACCAGGCTTGTTTATTACCAGGCTTGTTTATTACCTTGTTTATTACCAGGCTTGTTGATTACCAGGCTTGTTTATTACCTTGTTTATTACCAGGCTTGTTTATTACCAGGCTTGTTTATTACCTTGTTTATTACCAGGTTTGTTTATTACCAGGCTTGTTTATTACCATGCTTGTTTATTACCAGGCTTGTTTATTACCAGGCTTGTTTATTACCAGGCTTGTTTATTACCAGTCTTGTTTATTACCAGGCTTGTTTATTACCAGTCTTGTTTATTACTAGGCTTGTTTATTACCAGGCTTGTTTATTACCAGGCTTGTTTATTACCAGGCTTGTTTATTACCAGGCTTGTTTATTACCAGGCTTGTTTATTACCAGGCTTGTTTATTACCAGGCTTGTTTATTACAAGGCTTGTTTATTACCATGCTTGTTTATTACCATGCTTGTTTATTACCTTGTTTATTACCAGGCTTGTTTATTACCAGGCTTGTTTATTACCAGGTTTGTTTATTACCAGGCTTGTTTATTACCATGCTTGTTTATTACCTTGTTTATTACCAGGCCTGTTTATTACCAGGTTTGTTTATTACCAGGCTTGTTTATTACCAGGTTTGTTTATTACCAGGCTTGTTTATTACCATGCTTGTTTATTACCTTATTTATTACCAGGCTGGTTTATTACCAGGTTTGTTTATTACCAGGCTTGTGTATTACCAGGTTTGTTTATTACCAGGCTTGTTTATTACCAGGCTTGTTTATTACCAGGTTTGTTTATTACCAGGCTTGTTTATTACCTTGTTTATTACCAGGCTTGTTTATTACCAGGCTTGTTTATTACCTTGTTTATTACCAGGCTTGTTTATTACCAGGTTTGTTTATTACCAGGCTTGTTTATTACCAGGCTTGTTTATTACCAGGCTTGTTTATTACCTTGTTTATTACCAGGCTTTTTTATTACCAGGTTTGTTTATTACCAGGCTTGTTTATTACCTTGTTTATTACCAGGCTTGTTTATTACCAGGCTTGTTTATTACCTTGTTTATTACCAGGCTTGTTTATTACCAGGCTTGTTTATTACCAGGCTTGTTTATTACCAGGCTTGTTTATTACCTTGTTTATTACCAGGCTTGTTTATTACCTAGTTTATTACCAGGCTTGTTTATTACCAGGCTTGTTTATTACCAGGCTTGTTTATTACCTTGTTTATTACCAGGTTTGTTTATTACCAGGCTTGTTTATTACCTTGTTTATTACCAGGCTTGTTTATTACCTTGTTTATTACCAGGCTTGTTTATTACCTTGTTTATTACCAGGCTTGTTTATTACCAGGCTTGTTTATTACCTTGTTTATTACCAGGCTTGTTTATTACCTTGTTTATTACCAGGCTTGTTTATTACCAGGCTTGTTTATTACCAGGCTTGTTTATTACCAGGTTTGTTTATTACCAGGCTTGTTTATTACCAGGCTTGTTTATTACCTTGTTTATTACCAGGTTTGTTTATTACCAGGCTTGTTTATTACCATGCTTGTTTATTACCTTGTTTATTACCAGGCTTGTTTATTACCAGGCTTGTTTATTACCAGGCTTGTTTATTACCAGGCTTGTTTATTACCTTGTTTATTACTAGGCTTGTTTATTACCAGGCTTGTTTATTACCTTGTTTATTACCAGGCTTGTTTATTACCAGGCTTGTTTATTACCAGGCTTGTTTATTACCTTGTTTATTACCAGGCTTGTTTATTACCAGGTTTGTTTATTACCAGGCTTGTTTATTACCAGGCTTGTTTATTACCTTGTTTATTACCAGGCTTGTTTATTACCTTGTTTATTACCAGGCTTGTTTATTACCAGGCCTGTTTATTACCTTGTTTATTACCATGCTTTTTTATTACCAGGCTTGTTTATTACCTTGTTTATTACCAGGCTTGTTTATTACCTTGTTTATTACCTTGTTTATTACCAGGCTTGTTTATTACCGGTTTGTTTATTACCAGGCTTGTTTATTACCATGTTTGTTTATTACCTTGTTTATTACCAGGCTTGTTTATTACCAGCTTGTTTATTACCTTGTTTATTACCAGGCTTGTTGATTACCAGGCTTGTTTATTACCTTGTTTATTACCAGGCTTGTTTATTACCAGGCTTGTTTATTACCTTGTTTATTACCAGGTTTGTTTATTACCAGGCTTGTTTATTACCATGCTTGTTTATTACCAGGCTTGTTTATTACCAGGCTTGTTTATTACCAGGCTTGTTTATTACCAGGCTTGTTTATTACCTTGTTTATTACCAGGCTTGTTTATTACCTTGTTTATTACCAGGTTTGTTTATTACCAGGCTTGTTTATTACCAGGCTTGTTTATTACCTTGTTTATTACCAGGCTTGTTTATTACCAGGCTTGTTTATTACCAGGCTTGTTTATTACCTTGTTTATTACTAGGCTTGTTTATTACCAGGCTTGTTTATTACCAGGCTTGTTTATTACCAGGCTTGTTTATTACCTTGTTTATTACCAGGCTTGTTTATTACCAGGCTTGTTTATTACCTTGTTTATTACCAGTCTTGTTTATTACCAGGCTTGTTTATTTCCAGGCTTGTTATTAGTTGAAATACTCAGTTTCTTTGGCAAGACAAAAATGTATATATAATAGAAAATGACATGCAGAAATCTTCTGCTTGCTTACTTTAAACAAGAGGTGAAGGAGTGGTGTTTGAAAAGCTGCCCTGATTGAGCGGTTGCTTGCTGTTTAAATCACAATTAAGCCTTCATTTTATGGGACAAATAACCTCTTTGATCTCTCACTTATTTATTGTTATGCATTGAAACTGTGGAGAGATTACAGGATTATTAAATACTGATGTAACTATATAGAAATATTTGCATAACTTAAAACTTTGTTGATTGTTCCAGTATGACAAGCATTATTATGAAGTTAATCAGTTAATCTTATAAAGAAATTAAATACCAATAACCTGTTCACTTATTTTCAGTGCAAGTTGTTTCATTCTCAAATTAAGGGGGAGCAGATGAGAATTAATCATTTATTTGGATTGGACGTTGAATCAGAATTCGCCAACCATATTAAATGCCCTATATATGTATACATTGATATATAATACAGGTGTACACTCAGATATTTGTCTTCACACTATGTATGTATACATTGATATATAATACAGGTGTACACTCAGATATTTGTCTTCACACTATATATGTATACATTGATATATAATACAGGTGTACACTCAGATATTTGTCTTCACACTATGTATGTATGTATACATTGATATATACTACAGGTGTACACTCAGATATGTGTCTTCACACTATGTATGTATACATTGATATATAATACAGGTGTACACTCAGATATTTGTCTTCACATTATATATGTATACATTGATATATAATACAGGTGTACACTCAGATATTTGTCTTCACACTATGTATGTATGTATACATTGATATATACTACAGGTGTACACTCAGATATGTGTCTTCACACTATGTATGTATGTATACATTGATATATAATACAGGTGTACACTCAGATATTTGTCTTCACACTATGTATGTATACATTGATTTATCACATAAACTACGGCGCGGGAGTTTAATAAAGCCATGTCATAAATTCGGTAATACACTAGTGTATTAAATATGCAAATGAGGCAAATGCGTGGGCGAATCACGTAGCGATTCGCAGTGACATACATGTTTACATCAACTAGCACGCGCTGTGTAACTTTGATTGTGACGTCATTTGCCAAAACATTGTGTACATTTTGTATTTGTATTTGTTAAAAAAGACTGTTTGAAAATAATTTAAAAGTGTTTTATATTGAATTGTTGCACATGATATGTTGTGATAGTTTAAAAACTGTTTACAAAGGAAGAAAATAAAAAAATCTAGTATTTAGTGTCGCACTATTTTCTTGGCCCATTAAGTAGAAACCGCAGTACTACTCTGGCTTTCATTTGCTAAAGGGGAAGCGTGTTCAATTGTGACACACTTTTACTGTGTATTTGGTTTATGTGATAAAAAGAATCTTACATTCGTGTCTTTCCATATTGAATTTATTCAACTCGTTTAATAAATTCAATATGGAAAGCCACTCATGTAAGATCCTCTATATATAATACAGGTGTACACTCAGATATTTGTCTTCACACTATATATGTATACATTGATATATAATACAGGTGTACACTCAGATATTTGTCTTCACACTATATATGTATACATTGATATATAATACAGGTGTACACTCAAGATATTTGTCTTCACACTATGTATGTATACATTGATATATACTACAGGTGTACACTTAGATATTTGTCTTCACACTATGTATGTATACATTGATATATACTACAGGTGTACACTTAGATATTTGTCTTCACACTATGTTTTATTCTGCTATGCATGTTGACCGACTCCAAATTAGAGGAATGCCGAAATGGTTGCAAGGACGACAAGGCGCATGTGCAACTTACCTCGTTTTGTACATCCACCCATGAAACGGAAATAAAATCATGAAAAAATTATATTGGTTTTTATTTGAAATGTACATGTATATGATTTTTACATGATATAATGAATAATTAATAAAATATTTAATATTTTTTAAAAAGGGCATTAGAAGTTTCGTTGTGTATTTAACACCCAATCCGTTAAAATACAATGTTTGTGAGACTATAATTATAATATATACTTCGTTAAAATACAATGTTTGTGAGACTATAATTATAATATATACTTCGTTAAAATACAATGTTTGTGAGACTATAATTATAATATATACTTCGTTAAAATACAATGTTTGTGAGACTATAATTATAATATAAAGAATAATATATCATCATAGAATAAACATATATTTTTTATTCTTTTAATACCTCTTGTCTCATTTCTAATTAAATGATATCAATGGAATAACACACTGTTAGTTCTCACTGCCTTGCACGTGTGCTATCTAGTGGAAATGTGAAATGAATAGTTGTCAACACAAACATTTTCGGACTCAAGCTGTCAGTGAAGTGATTTGTGACGTCTATTGTGACTGGTTTTTTTTGGGTAGTCTAGACGCATATTCAAATGCCATTTAACCCACGGTTGCATCGGTTTCTATCATAAAATACTTTTCAGCCTTTGTTTTCAATGATCGAATAATATTATATTTATGAACATAGAAAGCTATTGTAGCCAGCGCCACTCGAGATATAATGCTTTCAATGTTCATTCAGTGAAATATTATTTGATCCTACACTGAAACAAACAAATTAATATCCACTTAATCTTTCTTAGATGTCTAACCCATTGTGGGGATGTAGTTGTATTCCTTCTATGATGTCTATTTCAGTAATTGATTTTGACTTCAATCCTTTATTGGCCTTCCCCATTCATAGGTAGTGCCTATTTCATATTATTAAGTCGTTTTGACAGAAGCAAAAAAGTGAAAAATCGACAGACCCAGGCTAGAAGTTGTATGTTTAGTGTTTGCGTTGAGAGTCAACTCTGTATATATCTCATGTTTGTATCATGATGCACTGAGTGAATAAATTTGATTTGATTTGATTTGGATATATACTTTGAATTCATAGCCATCTTATTTTTAGGTACAAACTTAAAACTAGGTCAAATATTTTTTATTCCATAAGAGGATGTGTACGTCTATCTTGTCACATTGGAAATAAATATGTGTGTTATGATATAGATGGCCTATAGGTGATAATAAATCATTTAATGATCTAATCTTGGTATTGCTTTTTATTGAGATTTATAAGAAAACCATTGGAATTTTGATCAATGTAGCGTCTTGAAGCAGTCATTTTTATGAATGCAAAAAGAAGTCCACTAAAGCCTATGGATATTAATGAGAATAGAAGATTTTTGCATTTCCTGGGAGTTATGAAAGGCATGGGCTGAATCAGTAAATTATATTGATCACTATTGATACCTCACTGTATATATCTATAATTATATTGATCACTATTGATACCTCACTGTATATATATATATAATTATATTGATCACTATTGATACCTCACTGTATATATATATAA
>CM026388.1:17403212-17443660 GCA_014843695.1 Archivesica marissinica
TTACGATGTAATGCTGCTTTAAGGTAAACATCCTTTATTACGATGTAATGCTGCTTTAAGGTAAACATCCTTTATTACGATGTAATGCTGCTTTAAGGTAAACATCCTTATTACGATGTAATGCTGCTTTAAGGTAAACATCCTTTATTACGATGTAATGCTGCTTTAAGGTAAACATCCTTTATTACGATGTAATGCTGCTTTAAGGTAAACATCCTTTATTACGATGTAATGCTGCTTTAAGGTAAACATCCTTTATTACGATGTAATGATGCTTTAAGGTAAACATCCTTTATTACGATGTAATGCTGCTTTAAGGTAAACATCCTTTATTACGATGTAATGCTGCTTTAAGGTAAACATCCTTTATTACGATGTAATGCTGCTTTAAGGTAAACATCCTTTATTACGATGTAATGCTGCTTTAAGGTAAACATCCTTTATTACGATGTAATGCTGCTTAAGGTAAACATCCTTTATTACGATGTAATGCCGCTTTAAGGTAAACATCCTTATTACGATGTAATGCTGCTTAAGGTAAACATCCTTTATTACGATGTAATGCTGCTTTAAGGTAAACATCCTTTATTACGATGTAATGCTGCTTTAAGGTAAACATCCTTTATTACGATGTAATGCTGCTTTAAGGTAAACATCCTTTATTACGATGTAATGCTGCTTTAAGGTAAACATCCTTTATTACGATGTAATGCTGCTTAAGGTAAACATCCTTTATTACGATGTAATGCTGCTTTAAGGTAAACATCCTTTATTACGATGTAATGCTGCTTTAAGGTAAACATCCTTTATTACGATGTAATGCTGCTTTAAGGTAAACATCCTTTATTACGATGTAATGCTGCTTTAAGGTAAACATCCTTTATTACGATGTAATGCTGCTTTAAGGTAAACATCCTTTATTACGATGTAATGCTGCTTTAAGGTAAACATCCTTTAACACTTTATTACGATGTAATGCTGCTTTAAGGTAAACATCCTTTATTACGATGTAATGCTGCTTTAAGGTAAACATCCTTTATTACGATGTAATGCTGCTTTAAGGTAAACATCCTTTATTACGATGTAATGCTGCTTTAAGGTAAACATCCTTTATTACGATGTAATGCTGCTTTAAGACATTATACATGCGAACTAACAAACAAATATAAATAAAGATATTTGCTATCTATTTTCTTTATTATTTCATGTAAGAAAGCATAGGGACGATATAACAAAATATTAATAAATTTGTATCAGGGAATAAAGAACAATAATCGAGGCAACATAATAATTATTTCTAAAATTGCAATTTTATGTATTATATGAGGCACACTACTTGATGGAATAGAATAGTGTAAAGTTTCAATTGTATTTATTTTCTCAGGTATACAACATAATATTTCGAAAGTTGGGAACGATGCAACACAATTTTGTTTATAAAATTTCAATGTATTTACTTTATCAGGTAAAAATGCATTCGAAACGATACAACAGAATATTTATAAAATTCCAAATTTAATTTGTTAAATCATGTAAAAGCATAGAAAACGATACTACACAATCTTTACTTTATCAGGTAAAAAAAGCATAGAAAACGATACAACAGAATATTTATAAAATTCCAAATTTAATTTGTTAAATCATGTAAAAGCATATTACTTTATCAGGTAAAAAGCATAGAAAAAGATGCAACAAAATATTTATAAAATTAGAATTGTGTTCATTATACCATGTATGCACTTTGTACAAAAAAGTTAAATACAAAAGAAAAATAGGACTCCTTCATTTGATAACAATTTACACTTAATTTGCATAATTTCGTAAATTACAAAAAAACAACATTTCATATGTGAGCAGATCTTCTTATTTAATATAAAAACCTGAATAATTTATTTTTGAAATACATGTAAATATAAATGAATAATCACGGTTTCTAATCATATGCTACTTTGAATATCTCAGTGTGCAGCACAATTGTAAATACAATGGAGTCGTGGAAATGTGCTTTTAAGCTATCGATATGTTATATGTACAAGTAATCAGTTTGGAGATCACGGACCGCCTCCGTTGGCGAGTTGTTAATGTCGCTGACTCGTATACCACTGTAACCAATCAGCACCCGCTCAGACCGTGACTCTTTATATGAAAAAGTTGGCACTTTCCTACGGAGGTTGGTGCACCAAGTACTGGTTAACCGCTGGAGGCTGCCCATGAAAAGTGTTGTTAGGTAAACTGTCCGTCGCTCAAATGGGCAACCAGTAGCGACGTTAAATAAACTTAAATCTTTCTTTTTTTAAATAAGACAGTAAAAACAAAGGATTCCAACTAGAAATACAATATACATTTCGGGATAAATCGGACTTTATCTGCCAAGGGAGGTAATAGAAGACCCCGAACTGTATGTCATTAGACTGTAAGTACAAACATGTACATATGCTCTCTGTATATGAAACAGTTGGCAGTTTCTTACGGAGGTTGGTGCACCAAGTACTGGTTAACGCTGGAACATGCCCATGAAAGGTGTTGTTAAGTAAACTGCCCGTCGTTCAAATGTGCAATCGATAGCGACGGATCTGTAGTGTAATGGTAAAACGCTGGACTGGTAATCCAGGGATCTCAGGTTCGATCCCCCGTCTGACACTAAGAAAATTAACAGTCTTTCAGATGGGACTTTAAACCGAGGTCTCGTGTCGGCGCTTTACACCATGCACGTAAAAGAACCAGAGGATACTCTGGAATGGATCTGTCTGTATCATTTCATTATCCTCCGATAATCTAAAATGTCTAATCTCTTCAGGAGGCGTCGCTCATATGGGCAACCGGTAGCGACGATAAATAAACGTAAAACACACACACGTTAAATGGACTAATAAAAAAAATTTAAATACCACTTATACTATATAATATGGTCCACCTCTGTGGTCGAGTGGTTAAGGTCGCTGACTTGTATACCACTGTAACCTATTATCACTGATTGTCACTGGTTCGAGCCACGCTCAGGCCGTGTCTCATTTATATGAAAAAATTGGCAGTTTCTTACGGAGGTTGGTGCACCCAAAGTACTGGTTAACCGCTGGAGTCTGCCCAGGAAAGGTGTTGTTAGGTAAACTGCCCGCCGGCGATATAGCCCGAAATATAACATAAATATAACATAATAACATAACTATATAATATGATGATTAGAAATTTTCCTTTGAAAATGAGAACTTGTATTTTTCCGATTTTTCTCTAACAATTTTTCCAAGTGCTGTTGGTCCGCAGAAGAATATTTTCACCTTGCCTTTGTGTTCTGCTTTCACGGACTTGAATATCTATAAAAGAGAGATATATAAAAGATTTTGAAGTTCTGAGCGTTACGTAGTATAGCACAGAACATATGTCATAAAGTACTGTAAGCACTACATTAGTTAATGTGCGGTTCAGTCATGATGTGATCACATGACTGAGTGGTTAATCAGGTTTGTGGCGCTAACACACCACGAGGAAATCATTTAGTAAAATCAGTTCTAGATCTGACAGCGATCAACGCAGACGTTTATTTAAATTTCGCTATTCCAATTCGCATATGCACAAAGATATATAGAAAAGTAATATTATTATGTATTCAATGCAAGCAACATAAGCTCTCAACGATGATGACCGACGTAAAAGTAATGTATTTATCGAATACTAGTAGCAGTATAATTATGTATGCAAGATGGGTGGAATGTGGTGGACCAGGTGCAGTTTTCCAGAGTATTTTACATTAACTACAGTGGGTGAAGTTTTCTCTCTGGTTTTTACCCTGGCTTGGTACATCACATGTCGCATCTATCGTAGTTAGCATTTACTAAGATACAGTATATACAATGCATTTTAGAAAGTATGTTATTTGTGTATGTACAAGTACATGCATACACTAGTGGCGTCTGTCTATCTCACGTCATTGCCCACTGCAAAAACTGTGTTGTTTTGTGCGCAAAGGTGTTAAGACAAGGTATAGCTCGTCTGTCCCTAATAACATCAACCGTGTTTCAGATGGGACGTTAAACCAAGGTCTCGTGCCGGTGCTTTACACCGTGCACGTAAAAGAACCAGAGGAGACTCTGGAATGGGTCTCTGTCTGTATCATTGCACTATCCTCCAAACATCTAAAATGACTAATCTTTTCAGGAGGCGTCGCTCATATGGGCAACCGGTAGCGACGATAAGTAAATGTAAACACACACGCGTACACTCAGTTAAGTCTATGATATACGCATTTAAAAGTGCTAAACTCTTTATGAAGACCTTAATTTTGATACTTCCGGTTTCGATGTCCATTTTAAAATGTTCAATGGCGGCTATGAAATCGTGCGAAGTTTGTAATTTTTAGTTTAATCATATTTTATTGCAAATCATTATTATATATGTCATGCATAAACAGATAAAATACATAATATGAACATGCAAATGGTTTGGGCCACAAGTTTTAACAACATTAGACAACGGCCCGCACCAGGAAGTTTGTAATAATAATGCCTGTGAAAATAAATGTGGAGAAACGGAATTTAGTAGTTTAATATATAAGCAAACTGATACATCTACAATGCTATGCTTATACTTGCACAGTGCACGAATAAAATCTAGAAGCAAATGGGTTGGGCAACAAGTTTTACCAACATTAGCCAGTGACCTCCCCAATAAACCAGATTAATGTTAACAAAATGACCGTAGCGATGTGTACTGTAATAACTATATTATTTTAGATGAAAATAAATGATCAGGATTAGAAAGGACAAAAAAACAAAATAGAAAAAAATAAAATAACTAGAGAAGCATTCTGTAACAGCTCTCTGCTTCTGCGCCATACGCACCATACCCCCAGTCAGCCAACCAGACCCAACCCTCAACCACTAAATAGAGAATCGGCTCGGAGAGAACAGCAGATATGTACTTGCATTGTGTTAGTAGATAGTATGACGCTCAACGCGCTTAGTGCTTTTGATGAACATTTGGACTTGTTTGAAAATATATTCATTGTCTTCAGATGTTTTATTTTCGAAACCAAACAATAATTTGTGTGTACTTAGCTTAACTATATTATTTTAGATGAAAATAAATGATCAGGATTAGAAAGGACCAAAAACAAAATAGAAAAAATAAATAACTAGAGAAGCATTCTGTAACAGCTCTCTGCTTCTGCGCCATACGCACCATACCCAGTAGTTTAAGTCGTCCGTAGCATAGCTCGGTGTGCTGTATACATTAAGTAAGCTCCTAATGAGAAACATTACTGAGTTACTTCCCCCTGAATACTCTTTATGGAGGATAGGTCCTCTTAATTGGTTTCCTCTGTTTTTATCGTTGTTATAATATTTTATTATTGTCATACAATATCTACACTGGATATTCCATTGTAATTAATTGATATCATTTAATTATAAGATTATGATAAAAAGCATACAAAATCACAAAATCATACCATAACATTTGACTATGGGATAACAGTAAAAACAAAGGATTCCAACTAAAGTTACAATATACATTTCGGGATAAATCGGACTTTATCTGCCAAGGGAGGTAATAGAAAAACCAGAAATGTATCTCATTGGGCTACATGTATGTATGCTCTCTTTATCTGAAAAAGTTGGCAGTTTATTACGGAGGTTGGTGTACCAAGTACTGGTTAACCGGCGGAGCATGCCCAGGAACGGTGTTGTTAGGTAAACTGTCCGTCGCTCAAATGGGCAACCGGTAGCGACGTTAAATAAACTTAATTATAAAAACTGTATGTATGCGAGTCCGTGATGTCTTACTTCAAAATTATAATTCCATAAAAAATAAAAACTGTTCTTTGCACAATTTGGGTTCATATCATTGACATTGACATTGGTGAATCTTTCGTTAATTGCTCCAGTAACACTTGACCATCTTATTATTACATTGGAACATAATTCGTAGAATTATATTGTAACATATAATATTATGCTTTCTAGTCCAGTTACTTGTTCGGTTATTAAACTGTAAACATAAATCATTGATTTAGTAGCTTGGTACTTAATTTTGAATTGCATGTATATATCAATTTTGTACATAACCACGATTTTATATTAGGTGACATATAGGTCCACTGGGCCGGGTGCTTGTTTGTATATTTATTATCTGTAGTATATATAATGTCGGATGCACATGTCACTATAATAAAATACTTACTTGCTTGCTTGCTTGCTTACTTGTTTACGTGCTTGCTTACTTACTTACTTATATGCATGTTATAGGAACGTATTGGACATAAATTGTAACATATATGTATTTTATAAGAATGTTTTAGAATTAAATTGTAACATATATGTATTTTATAAGAATGTTTTAGAATTAAATTGTAACAAATAAGTATTTTATAAGAATGTTTTAGAATTATAGTGTGACATATATGTATTCTATAAGAATGTTTTAGAATTAAATTGTAACAAATAAGTATTTTATAAGAATGTTTTAGAATTATATTGTAACATATATGAATTTTATAGGAACCGTTTAGAATTATAGTGTGACATATATGAATTTTATAGGAACGGTTTAGAATTATAGTGTGACATATATGAATTTTATAGGAACGGTTTAGAATTATAGTGTGACATATATGAATTTTATAGGAACGGTTTAGAATTATAGTGTGACATATATGAATTTTATAGCAACGGTTTAGAATTATAGTGTGACATATATGAATTTTATAGGAACGGTTTAGAATTATAGTGTGACATATATGAATTTTATAAGAATGTTTTAGAATTATAGTGTGACATATATGAATTGTATAGGAACGTTTTAGAATTATATTGTAACATATATGAATTTTATAGCAACGGTTTAGAATTATAGTGTGACATATATGAATTTTATAGGAACGGTTTAGAATTATAGTGTGACATATATGAATTTTATAAGAATGTTTTAGAATTATAGTGTGACATATATGAATTGTATAGGAACGTTTTAGAATTATATTGTAACATATATGAATTTTATAGCAACGGTTTAGAATTATAGTGTGACATATATGAATTTTATAGGAACGGTTTAGAATTATAGTGTGACATATATGAATTTTATAAGAATGTTTTAGAATTATAGTGTGACATATATGAATTGTATAGGAACGTTTTAGAATTATATTGTAACATATATGAATTTTATAGGAACGTATTTGGAATTAAATTGTAACGTATATGAATTTTATAGGAACGTAGTGGACTTATATTGTAACATATAGGAATTTTATAGGAACGCTTGAAACACATAGGAAGTCCATAAGGACGTGTGGCAATTATTTTGGAAATATTTGCAATTTTATTAGAATGGTTTAGTATTGCAGCATATAGAACACCAGAAGAACTGGTGAACATTATATTGGAACGTATACGGGTTCTCATCATGTCACGGTTTTACCTCATCCCAATCTGGTCTGCCAGGTTCTGTTTTAGTTCGCAGCCCCGTAATCAAATCTCGTTGACTTTTGTCGTACATTAGGTCCAGCGCAATCTACAATAAACATATTCCAGGTTATGTCGGTTCTAGACAGGTTTTACGGCCATCAATAGGTCCAGCAGAATCTACACTAAACATATTCCAAGTTATGTCGGTTCTAGATGGGTGTTATCGTTTGTCAGTGAGCAATAGGTCCACGCAATCAACAATAAACATACTCCAGCTTATGTCGGTTCTATAATGGGTTTTATCGTTTGTCAGTGAGCAATAGGTCCACGCAATCTACAATAAACATATACGAGGTTATGTCAGTCTGGAAAGGTTTTACGGTCAGTAATAGGTCCAGTGCAATCTACCATCTCAATAAACATATACGAGGTTATGTCAGTCTAGACAGGTTTTACGGTCAGCAATAAGCTCAGCGCAGTCTACCATCTCAATAAACATATACGAGGTTATGTCAGTCTAGACAGGTTTTACGGTTAGCAATAGGACCAATGCAATCTACCATCTCAATAAACATATACGAGGTTATGTCTCTCTAGACAGGTTTTACGGCCAGCAATGGGGCCTACACGGCCTATGGGAAGCTACGCCAATGACAAAGTACCTGTAATCCAATCCCTTTCATGTCTGTTTTCTTCTGCGCTGCGGTCATGTACATGTGCATATGTATACAATTTTCCAGGGGACCATGGTGACGACCCTGTTCCAATTCAATCTGGTTCAGTAACGTTAGAAACCATTCGAAACTCTTCTGATCTCTGTTTATCCAAATAAAATCCACCTGTAATATGAAATACACAATTAGTAAAAAAATGAAATCCACCTGTAATATGAAATACGCATTTAGTAAAAATTGAAATCCACCTGTATTATGAAATACGCATTTAGTAACAAATGAAATCCACCTGTATTATGAAATACGCAGTTAGTAACAAATGAAATGCACCTGTAATATGAAATACGCATGTAGTAAAAAATGAAATCCACCTGTATTATGAAATACGCATTTAGTAAAAAATGAAATCCACCTGTAATATGAAATACGCATTTAGTAAAAAATGAAATCCACCTGTATTATGAAATACGCATTTAGTAAAAATGAAATGCACCTGTAATATGAAATACGCATTTAGTAAAAAATGAAATGCACGTGTACACAGTATGAACATTATTATTTTATATTACCTGCATACATGGTAATGGACATATGGCTGTCCGATTAGCGCAGTTGTTAGCGCGCTCGCTTCTTACCAATGAAACCCGGGTTCGATTCTCGGACTGGAAAGTATGTGAGATGGTATGGTAGTCGTCAGATTGGACAGGTGGGTTTTCTCTGGGTACTCCGGTTTCCTCCCACACGAATGACCACATTTACGCGTTCATCCGCGCCAACGAGTGTGATTAATATAAGTTGTTAAAACTTGCTTTGCAATCGTTGTAAATAAAGTTTAAATATAAATTGTCAAATTTTCAAGATAATTTCTGATTAAAGTTTCAAATCCCTCAGTGGAACAATGCATCCGTCTGAAAATTATTTAATCTAATACAAAGATCACTCTAAATTCCAAACAACGGTATTTGAAGAAACACATTTTCTGTGAGTTACAGAAGTCTCCACGCGTGTTGCGGATGTGACGTCAGTTACGTAAGTTATGCACGTTGCTGTCAAAGACGGCGTTACAACATAGTCGGAGAGGGTGTCGTTGTAAAATAAATAAACTTTAAACTTTTAGTAATTGGCAAAAACTACCATTACATGATTACGTATAACTTAATATAAATATAATTCGTGAATAATGCGCATAGATAATACTGCAGGCTACTAGCACTTGTCAACTACTTTTTGACACGCTCTATGTTTTCAATACATGTACATGCCTGGAAAGTCTACAATGTGTGTAATTATTATGTATATGTGTAATTATGATGTATATTGATCAGGAAATAAAAATCGAAACAAAAAACAAACAAAATAAACTACCATTACCTTTTTTAGTTTCATGTAACATAGCTCGTCCTCAGGGAACCATACGTGCTGGCAGCTCGGGCACTGCTGGCGTGTCGCGTTAAATCGGTACCAGACACTCTGCAATATGGACGCCATCGGGGTAACGCCAATACCAGCGCCTACCAACACAACGTGACTGGTATCGAACACCTCACGGGTACCAGTGCCGTACGGCCCATCTACATAGCACTGGAAATGATAGAAAATAGTTCCAAGTGTATTACAACACTTCATTGGAGATGAGAGCTGTACCAACTTGGTTGGATAAAGTGCAGACAAGAGCAAGGGTAACAGTATAGCTAACACGTAGTCAATCCATCACATCACATTGAATCTCCTTTCGGAAATCTGAATTTCCTTGTGGAAGTCGTGATAGCACAGTGGATGCGCGTTCGCTTCAGGTGCGAAAGGTCCGTAACACTGGAAATGATAGAAAATAGTTCCAAGTGTATTACAACACTTCATTGGAGATGAGAGCTGTACCAACTTGGGTGGATAAAGTGTATCATAGTACCATGTCCGTTGCGGCCCACTGGTCGGTTCGTGGGATGCATTCACACAACTCTGCTTCGAAACGCTACATATTTAATAATCGTACAGTCTCTATATAGTTTCTCTAGTGTAAGAACTCAATCTCCCACTAGTCCCCGAACCAAATCCATTCTCCCACCCCCCCCGCCCCCAGTTGAGAGGCGCTGTCCTTATATCTATCCTGCCAGCCTGTACAGCTAAGCCTCAGTTCCATAACAGCCAATCCTCGATTCAAAAAAGCCACCCGTCTTACATACCTATCCAATCACTGTTACATAAAGGTCGGGATATAACATCAATTGACATTTCCAGAGATGCATGACTATCTTATTGACAGACGGATCTGTAGTCTAGTGGTAACACGACGGACTGGTAATCCAGGGATCGCAGGTTCGATCCCCCGTCTGACCCTAATAAAATGAACAGTCTTTCAGATGGGACGTTAAACCGAGGTCTCGTGTCGGTGCTTTTCACCGTGCAAGTAAAAGAACCAGAGGAGACTCTGGAATGGGTCTCTGTCTGTATCATGCACTATCCTCCAACATCTAAAATGACTAATCTCTTCAGGAGGCGTAGCTGATATGGGCAACCGGTAGCGACGATAAATAAACGTAAACACTCAGGATAAACAGTCTAGGCCGTTCCATTGTGCTACAAAAGTCCACGATAGAGGCAGACAAGAGCACGGATAACAGCATATATTGCTAACACGTAGTCAATCCATCACATCACATTGAATCTCCTTTCGGAAATCTGAATTTCCTTGTGGAAGTCGTGATAGCGCAGTGGATGCGCGTTCGATTCAGGTGCGAAAGGTCCGGAGTTCGAGCGCCGCTGGAGCCGTTACGATTGTGGCCTTATGCAAGGCATTTAAATTCCAAGTTGCCTCTTCTCTCTCCCTCGTGGCGATGGATTCCATCAGGAATGAGGTATCGAGAGTGATTAATATAAGTTGTAAGAACTTGTTCCGCAATCGAGCTAAAATAAATTTGTATAACTAATCTCCTTTCAAACTGTTTGTTGCACAATTTCGAATTTCGCTAACTTATTTTGACAAGTTTGTTTTTGCCAAACAAAATGCTTCAGCCTCTGTTTAGCAAAACATTTTAGTTCATTTCGACGTGGCTAAAACTTAAGACCGGGCTAGTTCAGTTGTAGAGCTGTCCGACTAGTGGGCTGGTCAGAAGGTCGTTGGTTCAAACTCCACGTCGGGTTACTAATCTTTCTGCTGAATTTTTGCGTGGTCGCTTAAACATGTTCACCTGGCGGCCAGTGTTAGTACGTCCTTTTTTAAATATAACTATAGCTATATTTTCTATATATGTTTGCAATTTGTGTTCTTTTTAGTTAAGGAATGAATCGCGTGTTAATAGCTTCCATCGGGGTATGAACTATATTGGGCGTGGTTAAAGTGTGTGGAGGCCGAGCTTCGCGTTTAGACGACTATAAATGACGTAATAAAATATGTCATCGATGACGTTACTGACTGCTTGAGTCCGAAATCGATCGCGTTGACAACATTTCAACATACAGCGGCTAGGTACCACACATGCAAAGCAGTGAGAAATAAAATATGTTATCCCAATGTTTTCAACCAGTTGAATAACACATTTTGTTTCAATGATAAATTTCTTTATCACATAAACTACGGCGCGGGAGTTTAATAAAGCCATGTCATAAATTCGGTAATACATAATATATTAATACATATTAAATATGCAAATGAGGCAAATGCGTGGGCGAATCACGTAGCGATTCGCAGTGACATACATGTTTACATCAACTAGCACGCACTGTGTAACTTTGATTGTGACGTCATTTGCCAAAACATCGTGTACATTTTGTATTTGTATTTGTTACAAAGACTGTTTGAAAATAATTTAAAAGTGTTTAATATTGAATTGTTGCACATGATATGTTGTGATAGTTTAAAAACTGTTTACAAAGGAAGAAAATAAAAAAATTGGAGTATTTAGTGTCGCACTATTTTCTTGGCCCATTAAGTAGAAACCGCAGTACTACTCTGGCTTTCATTTGCTAAAGGGGAAGTGTGTTCAATCGTGACACACTTTTACTGCGTATTTGGTTTATGTGATAAAAAGAATCTTACATGAGTGGCTTTCCATATTGAATTTATTAAACTCATTGAATAAAAATGATAAAATGCTCGACAGAGCCTCGCATAGCCTCGCATTTTATCATTTTCATTCAACGAGTTTAATAAATTCAATATGGAAAGCCACTCATGTAAGATCCTCTATATATTCCATTGCAAAGCATAGACTCAATTACCTTTACTTTAACCACTTTGTGTTTCTGTTTTTTCTGCAAGCGAGTTGATTGGTTTGATTTGGTTATTGTAGCCCGCGGCCTCGAGTATGCCTGTAATAAAGTGCACGTAGCTGTAATGCATGCATGACCAATCCTGTCTGTCTGACAGTCCCGCCCGCCCGCCTGCCCGAGCGCCCGATATGCGCCCGCCCACCGCCCACGGTGGTGGTGTCGTGCTCGAGTCCTATCAGAACCACGGTGATGGTGTCGTGCTCGAGTCCTATCAGAACCACGGTGGTGGTGTCGTGCTCGAGTCCTAACAGAACCACTATGGTGGTGTCGTGCTCGAGTCCTATCAGAACCACGGTGATGGTGTCGTGCTCGAGTCCTATCAGAACCACTATGGTGGTGTCGTGCTCGAGTCCTATCAGAACCACTATGGTGGTGTCGTGCTCGAGCTCTATCAGAACCACGGTGGTGTCGTGCTCGAGCTCTATCAGAACCACTATGGTGATGTCGTGCTCGAGCTCTATCAGAACCACGGTGGTGGTGTCGTGCTCGAGCTCTATCAGAACCACTATGGTGGTGTCGTGCTCGAGCTCTATCAGAACCACGGTGGTGGTGTCGTGCTCGAGCTCTATCAGAACCACTATGGTGGTGTCGTGCTCGAGTCCTATCAGAACCACTATGGTGGTGTCGTGCTCGAGTCCTATCAGAACCACTATGGTTGTGTCGTGCTCGAGTCCTATCAGAACCACTATGGTGGTGTCGTGCTCGAGCTCTATCAGAACCACTATGGTGGTGTCGTGCTCGAGCTCTATCAGAACCACTATGGTGGTGTCGTGCTCGAGCTCTATCAGAACCACTATGGTGGTGTCGTGCTCGAGCTCTATCAGAACCACGGTGGTGGTGTCGTGCTCGAGCTCTATCAGAACCACTATGGTGGTGTCGTGCTCGAGCTCTATCAGAACCACTATGGTGGTGTCGTGCTCGAGTCCTATCAGAACCACTATGGTGGTGTCGTGCTCGAGTCCTATCAGAACCACGGTGATGGTGTCGTGCTCGAGTCCTATCAGAACCACTATGGTGGTGTCGTGCTCGAGTCCTATCAGAACCACTATGGTGGTGTCGTGCTCGAGCTCTATCAGAACCACTATGGTGGTGTCGTGCTCGAGTCCTATCAGAACCACTATGGTGGTGTCGTGCTCGAGCTCTATCAGAACCACGGTGGTGGTGTCGTTTCGTAGGCAAGACACTTATGGCCACATTGCATCTTCTCTCTCCCTCATGACGATGGATTATATCAGGAATGAGGTCCCCAAAGCGAATAATCTAATCCGGTAAATTCTTGTTTCGCAATCGAGCTAAAAGTGTCTTACCCTTTCAAATTGTTCAAA
Source organism: Archivesica marissinica (assembly GCA_014843695.1). NCBI lineage: Eukaryota > Metazoa > Mollusca > Bivalvia > Venerida > Vesicomyidae > Archivesica > Archivesica marissinica. Next base: position 17,416,878 of record CM026388.1, read on the forward strand.
TTTCCTTCTCGTTGTATTCTCTAAATGAAAGCAAAAAGAAAATAGTAATAATGTATTATACAGGTAGGTGTGGCATGCACCACGTTCTAAGAAAAGGAAAACACAATGTTAATGTATTATACAGGTAGGTGTGGCATGCACCACGTTCTAAGAAAAGAAAAAGAAAACACAATGTTAATGTATTATACAGGTAGGTGTGGCATGCACCACGTTCTAAGAAAAGAAAAAGAAAACACAATGTTAATGTATTATACAGGTAGGTGTGGCATGCACCACGTTCTAAGAAAAGAAAAAGAAAACACAATGTTAATGTATTATACAGGTAGGTGTGGCATGCACCACGTTCTAAGAAAAGAAAAAGAAAACACAATGTTAATGTATTATACAGGTAGGTGTGGCATGCACCACGTTCTAAGAAAAGAAAAAGAAAACACAATGTTAATGTATTATACAGGTAGGTGTGGCATGCACCACGTTCTAAGAAAAGAAAGAAAATAACTTTACTATACAGTTTGTAATACTGATCGTTTCTAATATTTTGACAAAATTAGCGTTATTTGTTGCAAAATGCCTTTCGAGAAAAGAAACAATTTATTCTATACAGTTGGATCTGTAGTCCAGTGGTAACACGCTGGACTGGTAATCCAGGGATCTCAGGTTCGATCCCCCGTCTGACGATAAATAAACGTAAAACACACACTTAATCTATTAGCGCTTTCAGCACACATCTTTGCTTGTAGCCAGTGTCATCTCATACATTTTAATATGCCCAGTACAGTTCAGAACGTATGTCTTAACGTTGCTATAAGCGCAATGTGTGTGTTTTACGTTTATTTATCGTCTCTACCGGTTGCCCATATGAGCGACGCCTCCTGAAGAGATTAGTCATTTTCGATTTTTGGAGGATAGTGCAATGATACAGACATAGACCCATTCCAGAGTCTCCTCTTGTTCTTTTACGTGCACAGTGTAACACACCGACACGAGACCTCGGTTTAAAGTCCCATCTGAAAGACTGTTCATTTTATTGTTTAATCATATTTTATTTGCTATTTTACATATATAGTACACATAGACTTAACATTCATTATATGTGATAAAATGCAAAATGGTAGCAACATTAGTAAACTGCCCTCCTCTGTTAATTGTATTAGGGTCAGAGGGGCAATCGAACCTGTGATCTCTGGATTACCAGTCCAGCGTGTTACCACTGGACTACAGATCCGTCTGTATATAAGTATATAAGCGCAATATTGTACAGACGGATATGTAGTCCAGTGGTAACATACTGGACTGGTAATCCAGGAATCGCAGGTTCGATCCCCCGTCTGACCCTAATAAAATTAACAGTCTTTCAGATGGGACGTTAAACCGAGGTCTCGTGTCGGTGCTTTACACCGTGCACGTAAAAGAACCAGAGGAGACTTTGGAATGGGTCTCTGTCTGTATCATGCACTATCCTCCAAAATCTAAAAAAGGACTAATCTCTTCAGGAGGCGTCGCTCATATGGGCAACCGGTAGCGACGATAAATAAACGTAAAAAACCCCCAAAAAAACACGGAGCAATATACCATTCATGCGTGAAGGCACGTGATTTTCTTAGCAGGAACACATAGGATGATAACTTCTAGGCGAAACATCGTAAGGTGGACATCGACCGACACTTACAGCCATTCAAGTTCGTATGGATGTGTATGCTCAGTGTGTTTTTCGGCGAAATTAATGTTGTGTTTATTGGATAGAATAATGGACTTTCTCAGTTATTATATATGTGGAGGGAAGATGGAAGCTATATACATTACACAGTTATTATATATGTGGAGGGAAGATGGAAGCTATATACGTTACACAGTTATTATATATGTGGAGGGAAGATGGAAGCTATATACATTACACAGTTATTATATATGTGGAGGGAAGATGGAAGCTATATACATTACACAGTTATTATATATGTGGAGGGAAGATGGAAGCTATATACATTACACAGTTATTATATATGTGGAGGGGAAGATGGAAGCTATATACATTACACAGTTATTATATATGTGGAGGGAAGATGGAAGCTATATACATTACACAGTTATTATATATGTGGAGGGGAAGATGGAAGCTATATACATTACACAGTTATTATATATGTGGAGGGGAAGATGGAAGCTATATACATTACACAGTTATTATATATGTGGAGGGGAGATGGAAGCTATATACATTTTACAGTTATTATATATGTGGAGGGAAGATGGAAGCTATATACATTACACAGTTATTATATATGTGGAGGGGAGATGGAAGCTATATACATTACACAGTTATTATATATGTGGAGGGAAGATGGAAGCTATATACATTACACAGTTATTATATATGTGGAGGGAAGATGGAAGCTATATACATTACACAGTTATTATATATGTGGAGGGGAAGATGGAAGCTATATACATTACACAGTTATTATATATGTGGAGGGGAAGATGGAAGCTATATACATTACACAGTTATTATATATGTGGAGGGGAAGATGGAAGCTATATACATTACACAGTTATTATATATGTGGAGGGGAAGATGGAAGCTATATACATTACACAGTTATTATATATGTGGAGGGAAGATGGAAGCTATATACATTACACAGTTATTATATATGTGGAGGGGAAGATGGAAGCTATATACATTACACAGTTATTATATATGTGGAGGGGAAGATGGAAGCTATATACATTACACAGTTATTATATATGTGGAGGGGAAGATGGAAGCTATATACATTACACAGTTATTATATATGTGGAGGGGAGATGGAAGCTATATACATTACACAGTTATTATATATGTGGAGGGGAGATGGAAGCTATATACATTACACAGTTATTATATATGTGGAGGGGAAGATGGAAGCTATATACATTACACAGTTATTATATATGTGGAGGGGAAGATGGAAGCTATATACATTACACAGTTATTATATATGTGGAGGGGAAGATGGAAGCTATATACATTACACAGTTATTATATATGTGGAGGGGAAGATGGAAGCTATATACATTACACAGTTATTATATATGTGGAGGGGAAGATGGAAGCTATATACATTACACAGTTATTATATATGTGGAGGGGAAGATGGAAGCTATATACATTACACAGTTATTATATATGTGGAGGGGAAGATGGAAGCTATATACATTACACAGTTATTATATATGTGGAGGGGAAGATGGAAGCTATATACATTACACAGTTATTATATATGTGGAGGGGAAGATGGAAGCTATATACATTACACAGTTATTATATATGTGGAGGGGAAGATGGAAGCTATATACATTACACAGTTATTATATATGTGGAGGGGAAGATGGAAGCTATATACATTACACAGTTATTATATATGTGGAGGGGAGATGGAAGCTATATACATTACACAGTTATTATATATGTGGAGGGGAAGATGGAAGCTATATACATTACACAGTTATTATATATGTGGAGGGAAGATGGAAGCTATATACATTACACAGTTATTATATATGTGGAGGGGAAGATGGAAGCTATATACATTACAGTTATTATATATGTGGAGGGGAAGATGGAAGCTATATACATTACACAGTTATTATATATGTGGAGGGGAGATGGAAGCTATATACATTACACAGTTATTATATATGTGGAGGGAAGATGGAAGCTATATACATTACACAGTTATTATATATGTGGAGGGGAAGATGGAAGCTATATACATTACACAGTTATTATATATGTGGAGGGGAGATGGAAGCTATATACATTACACAGTTATTATATATGTGGAGGGAAGATGGAAGCTATATACATTACACAGTTATTATATATGTGGAGGGGAAGATGGAAGCTATATACATTACACAGTTATTATATATGTGGAGGGGAAGATGGAAGCTATATACATTACACAGTTATTATATATGTGGAGGGGAGATGGAAGCTATATACATTACACAGTTATTATATATGTGGAGGGAAGATGGAAGCTATATACATTACACAGTTATTATATATGTGGAGGGGAAGATGGAAGCTATATACATTACACAGTTATTATATATGTGGAGGGGAAGATGGAAGCTATATACATTACACAGTTATTATATATGTGGAGGGGAAGATGGAAGCTATATACATTACACAGTTATTATATATGTGGAGGGGAAGATGGAAGCTATATACATTACACAGTTATTATATATGTGGAGGGGAAGATGGAAGCTATATACATTACACAGTTATTATATATGTGGAGGGGAAGATGGAAGCTATATACATTACACAGTTATTATATATGTGGAGGGAGATGGAAGCTATATACATTACACAGTTATTATATATGTGGAGGGGAAGATGGAAGCTATATACATTACAACATTATATGTGGAAGCTATATACATTACAGTTATTATATATGTGGAGGGGAAGATGGAAGCTATATACATTACACAGTTATTATATATGTGGAGGGGAAGGTGGAAGCTATATACATTACACAGTTATTATATATGTGGAGGGGAAGGTGGAAGCTATATACATTACACAGTTATTATATATGTGGAGGGGAAGATGGAAGCTATATACATTACACAGTTATTATATATGTGGAGGGGAAGGTGGAAGCTATATACATTACACAGTTATTATATATGTGGAGGGGAAGATGGAAGCTATATACATTACACAGTTATTATATATGTGGAGGGGAAGATGGAAGCTATATACATTACACAGTTATTATATATGTGGAGGGGAAGGTGGAAGCTATATACATTACACAGTTATTATATATGTGGAGGGGAAGATGGAAGCTATATACATTACACAGTTATTATATATGTGGAGGGGAAGATGGAAGCTATATACATTACACAGTTATTATATATGTGGAGGGGAAGATGGAAGCTATATACATTACACAGTTATTATATATGTGGAGGGGAAGATGGAAGCTATATACATTACACAGTTATTATATATGTGGAGGGAAGATGGAAGCTATATACATTACACAGTTATTATATATGTGGAGGGGAAGGTGGAAGCTATATACATTACACAGTTATTATATATGTGGAGGGGAAGGTGGAAGCTATATACATTACACAGTTATTATATATGTGGAGGGGAAGGTGGAAGCTATATACATTACACAGTTATTATATATGTGGAGGGGAAGATGGAAGCTATATACATTACACAGTTATTATATATGTGGAGGGGAAGGTGGAAGCTATATACATTACACAGTTATTATATATGTGGAGGGAAGATGGAAGCTATATACATTACACAGTTATTATATATGTGGAGGGGAAGATGGAAGCTATATACATTACACAGTTATTATATATGTGGAGGGGAAGCTATATACATTACACAGTTATTATATATGTGGAGGGGAAGATGGAAGCTATATACATTACACAGTTATTATATATGTGGAGGGGAAGATGGAAGCTATATACATTACACAGTTATTATATATGTGGAGGGAAGGTGGAAGCTATATACATTACACAGTTATTATATATGTGGAGGGGAGGTGGAAGCTATATACATTACACAGTTATTATATATGTGGAGGGGAGATGGAAGCTATATACATTACACAGTTATTATATATGTGGAGGGGGAGATGGAAGCTATATACATTACACAGTTATTATATATGTGGAGGGGAAGGTGGAAGCTATATACATTACACAGTTATTATATATGTGGAGGGGAAGCTGGAAGCTATATACATTACACAGTTATTATATATGTGGAGGGAAGGTGGAAGTTATATACGTTACATAAGATAGAACTTTCTATATAGAATGCTTTTGGTTTTGGGGTACAGTTTTCCAGAGTTTTTTTACATAAATGACAAAGAATTTTTACCTCTGGTTTTTACACTGGCCCAGTCCAAAATTAATTTGGCAATAAGGAATCCAAAATGGGCAGACAATTCACAGTATTGATTAGATACATACCCACCATTTATATACATTATATTTGTATTTAATACATTGTTGTTTATTAAAGTTTAAACATTAAACTTTATTTATTTTACAACGATTGCGAAGCAAGTTTTAACAACTTATATTAATCACTCTCGTTTGCACGTATGAAAGCGTAAATGTGGTCATTCGTGTGGGAGGAAACCAGAGTACCCGGAGAAAACCCACCTGTCCGATCTGGCGACCACCGTACCATCTCACATACTTCCCGGTCTGATGATCGAACACAGGTTGCATTGGTGAGAAGCGAGCGCGCTAACCACTGCTCTAATCGGACATTGTGTTTATATTAAACATGTCTGTAAATAAACGCCAGACCGCAAGTAGATTTCACTAGCGCGAGTCTCGCTCACTGCAAACATGTTTGTTTTTGTGTGGAGGTAGGTTAAGACCAAATGTTAATCATGGCCATATGATATGTCTCATAAGGCCAGACATATTCACATTTAGAATCAAAGTTTCTCAGTCTTCTAATATATGAATGATGGAGTATAAAATTATGTTAGTTTTACATCCATTGAGGAATTTTCAGATGCAGTATGTGTTAGTTTTACATCCATTGAGGAATTTTCAGATGCAGTATGTTAGTTTTACATCCATAGAGGAAATTTCAGATAAGTTTAGATAATTACCATACTAAATGTGTTAACTGTCTGTTAGCTTGAAGACTGATTACCTACTTAATGTGTTACTGTCTGGTAGCTTGATGACTGATTACCTACTTAATGTGTTACTGTCTGGTAGCTTGACGACTGATTACCTACTTAATGTGTTACTGTCTGGTAGCTTGACGACTGATTACCTACTTAATGTGTTACTGTCTGGTAGCTTGACAACTGATTACCTACTTAATGTGTTACTGTCTGGTAGCTTGACGACTGATTACCTACTTAATGTGTTACTGTCTGGTAGCTTGAAGACTGATTACCTACTTAATGTGTTACTGTCTGGTAGCTTGATGACTGATTACCTACTTAATGTGTTACTGTCTGGTAGCTTGACGACTGATTACCTACTTAATGTGTTACTGTCTGGTAGCTTGACGACTGATTACCTACTTAATGTGTTACTGTCTGGTAGCTTGACAACTGATTACCTACTTAATGTGTTACTGTCTGGTAGCTTGACGACTGATTACCTACTTAATGTGTTACTGTCTGGTAGCTTGAAGACTGATTACCTACTTAATGTGTTACTGTCTGGTAGCTTGATGACTGATTACCTACTTAATGTGTTACTGTCTGGTAGCTTGACGACTGATTACCTACTTAATGTGTTACTGTCTGGTAGCTTGACGACTGATTACCTACTTAATGTGTTACTGTCTGGTAGCTTGACGACTGATTACCTACTTAATGTGTTACTGTCTGGTAGCTTGACGACTGATTACCTACTTAATGTGTTACTGTCTGGAAATTGGGGTACGCCAAGGGGAAAATTTATCCCCAGCACTATTTTCTATATACTTGAATGATTTACAAACATATTTATATAACAATGGTACTGTAGGGGTAGAACTTCTTGATACTGAGGACTTGACACGTTGGCTTAAACGTTTAGTTCTACTGTACGCAGATGATACTGAGGACTTGACACATTGGCTTAAACGTTTAGTTCTACTGTACGCAGATGATACTGAGGACTTGACACGTTGGCTTAAACCATTAGTTCTACTGTACGCAGATGATACTGAGGACTTGACACGTTGGCTTAAACGTTTAGTTCTACTGTACGCAGATGATACTGAGGACTTGACACGTTGGCTTAAACGTTTAGTTCTACTGTACGCAGATGATACTGAGGACTTGACACGTTGGCTTAAACTGTTAGTTCTACTGTACGCAGATGATACTGAGGACTTGACACGTTGGCTTAAACGTTTAGTTCTACTGTACGCAGATGATACTGAGGACTTGACACGTTGGCTTAAACCGTTAGTTCTACTGTACGCAAATGATACTGAGGACTTGACACGTTGGCTTAAACATTTAGTTCTACTGTACGCAGATGATACTGAGGACTTGACACGTTGGCTTAAACCATTAGTTCTACTGTACGCAGATGATACTGAGGACTTGACACGTTGGCTTAAACGTTTAGTTCTACTGTATGCAGATGATACTGAGGACTTGACACGTTGGCTTAAACATTTAGTTCTACTGTACGCAGATGATACTGAGGACTTGACACGTTGGCTTAAACTGTTAGTTCTACTGTACGCAGATGATACTGAGGACTTGACACGTTGGCTTAAACCTTTAGTTCTACTGTACGCAGATGATACTGAGGACTTGACACGTTGGCTTAAACCTTTAGTTCTACTGTACGCAGATGATACTGAGGACTTGACACGTTGGCTTAAACTGTTAGTTCTACTGTACGCAGATGATACTGAGGACTTGACACGTTGGCTTAAACTGTTAGTTCTACTGTACGCAGATGATACTGAGGACTTGACACGTTGGCTTAAACTGTTAGTTCTACTGTACGCAGATGATACTGAGGACTTGACACGTTGGCTTAAACGTTTAGTTCTACTGTACGCAGATGATACTGAGGACTTGACACGTTGGCTTAAACCTTTAGTTCTACTGTACGCAGATGATACTGAGGACTTGACACGTTGGCTTAAACGTTTAGTTCTACTGTACGCAGATGATACCATTCTTATTTCTAACTCTGCAACAGATTTACAAAAATGCTTGGATTCTTTTAACGACTACTGTAATGACTGGCACTTGAAGGTAAATATAAGCAAAACAAAAATAATAGTGTTTGGGGCTAGGCAATTGGGAAATTTTCATGTTAAAATAGGTGATCAAAATATTGAAATAGCCCAGAGTTACCACTACCTTGGAGTGACATTTTCTAGCAGCGGTTCTTTTCTTAAAGCCCGAAAACATGTAGCAGAACAGGCAACCAAGACCATATACTTACTTTTTACAAAATCAAATAACTCTGATCTACCCATAGACTTAATTATCAAGTTATTTGAACATACAGTTCTTCCAATCCTAACCTATGGTGCAGAAGTATTTGGGTATGAAAATTTAGATCTATTAGAAAAGGTGCACAACGACTTTCTGCGTAAAATTAATAAAGCTGGCAGATCCACACCCCTGTATATGATCATGGGCGAACTAGGATGATATCCGATATCAATTGTTGTTAAGACTCATATGATCTCACTCTGGAATCGTCTTCTCACTGGTAAACAAAATAAAATTACTTTGCATATGTATAAATATATGATAAACCAACCAAACGAATTTAAGTGGATCTCAAAGATAAAAGATATATTGAACTCCGTAGGCAGACCTGATCTTTGGCAAAACAAATCACAAATCAACGACAAGCACATCCACAAACAAGTTAAACAAACATTAATTGATCAGTACAAGCAAACATGGCAAGCACAGCTTCGTCAATCTAACAAAGGTATTATATATAACAGCTTTAAAGAAACGCATATGTTTGAAAATTATTTTAAGAAACTTGCCCCCGAAGAATCAATTACTTTATTTAAATATAGATCAGCGAACAATAAATTACCTGTTGAGGTGGGACGCTATGACGGAATACCATTTAATGAAAGGAAATGTACGCTGTGTAATTTTGACCAAATAGGTACTGAAAGTCATTATTTGTTAGATTGCCAGTACTTTCGTGAACAAAGGGAACATTTCTACCAAAAAGCCGCAATAACACGAAGACGCGATATAACAATGAAATATCTCGTGGCATCCGATTCTATATCAGTGAGAAATGTTTGTAAATTTGTTAATATAATTATGAAACATTTTGCAAATTAATCCCAATACCACCAAAAGCATCATGCTACTATTCAAATAATAATATAAAATAATTATTATATGCGTGTACATATATATATATATAATGTTATACACATATTGTTATACATATATACACACAGGGAAGTACAGTATTCATTTTACCTAAAATCAGCTATAACAGTATGCTATATAACACTAGGATTATATCATTTATGGTAACGACTATTACGCTCAATTTCATTCATTTATGCTTACCTGTTTGTATCCGATATCACAATTATTCCCATTCATGTTCTCACACATATGTGCCTAGACCACGTGATTTTAATGTGCCCGTGTAATCTAAAAGCATGACCTAGTCCAGGTCTATTTACTAATCCAAATTAAGTTATGTACATATATCATCCCCAAGATAAAATATTTGCTATTGCAGAAGCACAGAAATATAATTCTGCGGCAATCTCTGAACAGGGAACATACAACTCCCATTTTTAGACAACATTCATATGCTATAATAAATTACAAAATGGAACTATTTTTATGGTGAAGAAATATTGTGATATTGGGTTACATATTTTCATTGCAGGAACGTAGCTTGAGACACCTTTCTAGTTGAAGCGCTATCTTTCCCCCACGTTGGAATACTACATCACAATTTTGTTTACCATCTCGTGTATCGGGACCATTATGTATCTGTTTAAATGTATTATGTTATATATCCTCATGTTGTACACTAAATGTACCTGAGTGAAATAAAAGAGTCTGTCTGTCTGTCTGTCTGTCTGTCTGTCTGTCTGTCTGTCTGTCTGTCTGTCTGTCTGTCTGTCTGTCTGTCTGTCTGTCTGTCTGTCTGTCTGTCTGTCTGTCTGTCTGTCTGTCTGTCTGTCTGTCTGGTAGCTTGAAGACTGATTACCTACTTAATGTGTTACTGTCTGGTAGCTTGACGACTGATTACCTACTTAATGTGTTACTGTCTGGTAGCTTGAAGACTGATTACCTACTTAATGTGTTACTGTCTGGTAGCTTGAAGACTGATTACCTACTTAATGTGTTACTGTCTGGTAGCTTGACGACTGATTACCTACTTAATGTGTTACTGTCTGGTAGCTTGACGACTGATTACCTACTTAATGTGTTACTGTCTGGTAGCTTGACGACTGATTAGCTACTTAATGTGTTACTGTCTGATAGCTTGACGACTGATTAGCTACTTAATGTGTTACTGTCTGGTAGCTTGACGACTGATTACCTACTTAATGTGTTACTGTCTGGTAGCTTGACGACTGATTAGCTACTTAATGTGTTACTGTCTGGTAGCTTGACGACTGATTAGCTACTTAATGTGTTACTGTCTGGTAGCTTGACGACTTATTACCTACTTAATGTGTTACTGTCTGGTAGCTTGACGACTGATTAGCTACTTAATGTGTTACTGTCTGGTAGCTTGACGACTGATTAGCTACTTAATGTGTTACTGTCTGGTAGCTTGACGACTGATTACCTACTTAATGTGTTACTGTCTGGTAGCTTGACGACTGATTAGCTACTTAATGTGTTACTGTCTGGTAGCTTGACGACTGATTAGCTACTTAATGTGTTACTGTCTGGTAGCTTGACGACTGATTACCTACTTAATGTGTTACTGTCTGGTAGCTTGACGACTGATTAGCTACTTAATGTGTTACTGTCTGGTAGCTTGACGACTGATTACCTACTTAATGTGTTACTGTCTGGTAGCTTGACGACTGATTACCTACTTAATGTGTTACTGTCTGGTAGCTTGACGACTGATTACCTACTTAATGTGTTACTGTCTGGTAGCTTGACGACTGATTAGCTACTTAATGTGTTACTGTCGGGTAGCTTGATGACTGATTACCTACTTAATGTGTTACTGTCTGGTAGCTTGATGACTGATTACCTACTTAATGTGTTACTGTCTGGTAGCTTGAAGACTGATTACCTACTTAATGTGTTACTGTCTGGTAGCTTGATGACTGATTACCTACTTAATGTGTTACTGTCTGGTAGCTTGATGACTGATTACCTACTTAGTGTGTTACTGTCTGGTAGCTTGACGACTGATTACCTACTTAATGTGTTACTGTCTGTTAGCTTGACGACTGATTACCTACTTAATGACATCATTATTTCTCTATTTTCAGAGATTTTGCATATGTTGCACGGGACAATTTGTCCAATGACTATATGTGTCATGTATTCCGCTGTGACACTCCGGCACGCCATATAGCCAATACTCTTAGAGACATCTGTAAGAAAATTATGATGGAACGAACTCTTCAACAGAGTGCCCTCAATAGACTCACAAGGCCCACAGACCTGCCAAACCTCGAACCTGCAACCACACAGGTTAATGGGGAAAAAGTGACCTTCCAAAGTCTATACTGTAGTAAGTTTGCATGCTCTAGATGTTTGTTTACCTAATATATGCCAATAAATGATCAAGTTTGAGCTCTGAAGCATGTTTAAAGGAAAATCTCATTAATATAATGACACATTCCTTTGTGAGGTATAATATGTATCAGTGAGATCTCACATTCATTTGTGAGATATAATATGTATCAGTGAGATCTCACATTCCCTTGTGAGGTATAATATGTATTGTGAGATCTCACATTCCTTTGTGAGGTATAATATATATGTGTGAGATCTCACATTCCCTTGTGAGGTATAATATGTATGTGTGAGATCTCACATTCCCTTGTGAGGTATAATATGTATTGTGAGATCTCACATTCCCTTGTGAGGTATAATATGTATTGTGAGATCTCACATTCCTTTGTGAGGTATACTATGTATCAGTGAGATCTCACATTCCCTTGTGAGGTATAATATGTATCAGTGAGATCTCACATTCTTTTGTGAGGTATAATGTGTATCAGTGAGATCTCATCTCACATTCCTTGGTGAGGTATAATATGTATCAGTGAGATCTCACATTCCTTTGTGAGGTATAATGTGTATCAGTGAAATCTCACATTCCTTTGTGAGATATAATATATATCAGTGAAATCTCACATTCCTTTGTGAGGTATAATGTGTATCAGTGAGATCTCATCTCACACTTTGTGAGGTATAATATGTATCCGTGAGATCTCACATTCCTTTGTGAGGTATAATATGTATCAGTGAGATCTCACATTCCTTTGTGAGATATAATATGTATCAGTGAGATCTCCCATTCCTTTGTGAGGTATAATATGTATCAGTGAGATCTCACATTCCTTTGTGAGGTATAATATGTATCCGTGAGATCTCACATTCCTTTGTGAGATATAATGTGTATCAGTGAGATCTCACATTCCTTTGTGAGATATAATATGTATCAGTGAGATCTCACATTCCTTTGTGAGGTATAATATGTATCAGTGAGATCTCATCTCACATTCCTTTGTGAGGTATAATATGTATCAGTGAGATCTCATCTCACATTCCTTTGTGAGGTATAATGTGTATCAGTGAAATCTCACATTCCTTTGTGAGATATAATATATATCAGTGAAATCTCACATTCCTTTGTGAGGTATAATGTGTATCAGTGAGATCTCATCTCACACTTTGTGAGGTATAATATGTATGCGTGAGATCTCACATTCCTTTGTGAGGTATAATATGTATCAGTGAGATCTCACATTCCTTTGTGAGGTATAATATGTATCAGTGAGATCTCACATTCCTTTGTGAGATATAATATGTATCAGTGAGATCTCACATTCCCTTGTGAGGTATAATGTGTATCAGTGAGATCTCACATTCCTTTGTGAGATATAATATGTATCCGTGAGATCTCACATTCCCTTGTGAGGTATAATATGTATCAGTGAGATCTCACATTCCTTTGTGAGGTATAATATGTATGCGTGAGATCTCACATTCCCTTGTGAGGTATAATATGTATGCGTGAGATCTCACATTCCTTTGTGAGTTATAATATCTATCAGTGAGATCTCACATTCCTTTGTGAGGTATAATATGTATGCGTGAGATCTCACATTCCTTTGTGAGGTATAATATGTATCAGTGAGATCTCACATTCCTTTGTGAGGTATAATATGTATCAGTGAGATCTCACAATCCTTTGTGAGGTTTAAGGTCGCTGACTTGTATACCACTGTAACCTATCATCACTGATGGTCACGGGTTCGAGCCCCGCTCAGGCCGTGTCTCATTTATATGAAAAAGTTGGCAGGTTCTTACGGAGGTTGATGCACCCAAGTACTGGTTAACCGCTGGAGCCTGTCCAGGAAAGGTGTTGTTAGGTAAACTGCCCGCCGGCGATATAGCCCAAAATGGTGCTGATGCAGGCGTAAAACCCGAAATATAACATAACATATCCTTTGTGAGATATAATATGTATCAGTGAGATCTCACATTTCTTTGTGAGATATAATATGTATCAGTGAGATCTCACATTCATTTGTGAGGTATAATATGTATTGTGAGATCTCACATTCCCTTGTGAGGTATAATATGTATTGTGAGATCTCACATTCCTTTGTGAGGTATAATATGTATTGTGATATCTCACATTCCTTTGTGAGATATAATATGTATCAGTGAGATCTCACATTCCCTTGTGAGGTATAATATGTATCAGTGAGATCTCACATTCCCTTGTGAGGTATAATATGTATTGTGAGATCTCACATTCCTTTGTGAGATATAATATGTATCAGTGAGATCTCACATTCCTTTGTGAGGTATAATGTGTATCAGTGAGATCTCCCATTCCTTGGTGAGATATAATATGTATCAGTGAGATCTCACATTCCTTGGTGAGGTATAATATGTATCCGTGAGATCTCACATACATTGGGGAGATCTGACATGCATTGATGAGATCTGACATGCATTGATGAGATCTGACATGCACTGGTGAGATCTGACATGCACTGGTGAGATCTGACATGCACTGGTGAGATCTGACATGCACTGGTGAGATCTGACATGCACTGGTGAGATCTGACATGCACTAGTGAGATCTGACATGCACTGGTGAGATCTGACATGCACTGGTGAGATCCTCGAATATGCATAACATATACCACCAAGCTTTTGTTGTTTAGTTTTTAATTAAGTCACCTGAACTAAGCTTTTGATATGGCTGGGTCATTCACTGTCTGTACCAGGCATCTATCCTCCGTGCCAGGCATCAGTCCTCCATGCCAGGCATCTGTCCTTCGTGCCAGGCATCTGTCCTCCATGCCAGGCATCTGTCCTCCATGCCAGGCATATGTCCTCCATGCCAGGCATCTGTCCTCCATGCCAGACATCTGTCCTCCATGCCAGGCATCTATCCTCCATGTCAGGCATCAGTCCTCCATGTCAGGCATCAGTCCTCCATGCCAGGCATCTGTCCTTCATGCCAGGCATCTGTCCTCCATGTCAGGCATCAGTCCTCCATGTCAGGCATCAGTCCTCCATGCCAGGCATCTGTCCTTCGTGTCAGGCATCTGTCCTCCATGCCAGGCATATATCCTCCATGCCAGGCATCTATCCTCCATGTCAGGCATCAGTCCTCCATGCCAGGCATCTGTCCTTTGTGTCAGGCATCTGTCCTCCATGCCAGGCATCTATCCTCCATGCCAGGCATCTATCCTCCATGTCAGGCATCAGTCTTCCATGTCAGGCATCAGTCCTCCGTGCCAGGCATCAGTCCTCCATGCCAGGCATCTGTCCTTCGTGTCAGGCATCTGTCCTCCATGCCAGGCATCTATCCTCCATGCCAGGCATATATCCTCCATGTCAGGCATCAGTCCTCCATGCCAGGCATCAGTCCTTCGTGCCAGGCATCAGTCCTCCATGCTAGGCATCTGTCCTCCATGCCATGCATCTGTCCTCCATGCCAGGCATCTATCCTCCATGCCAGGCATATATCCTCCATGTCAGGCATCATTCCTCCATGTCAGGCATCTGTTGTCCGTGCCAGGCATATGTCCTCCATGCCAGGCATCTGTCCTCCGTGTCAGGCATCAATCCTCCATGTCAGGCATATGTCCTCTGTGTCAGGCATCTGTCCTCCATGCCAGGTATATATCCTCCATGCCAGGCATATATCCTCCGTGCCAGGCATCAGTCCTCCATGTCAGGCATCTGTTGTCCGTGCCTGGCATATGTCCTCCATGCCAGGCATCTGTCCTCCATGTCAGGCATCTGTCCTCCATGCCAGGTATCTATCCTCCATGCCAGGCATCTATCCTCCATGCCATGCATCAGTCCTCCATGCCAGGCATCTGTTGTCTGTGCCAGGCATCTGTCCTTGCCAGGCATCAGTCCTCCATGCCAGGCATCTGTTCTCTGTGCCAGGCATCTGTCCTTGCCAGGCATCTGTCCTTGCCAGGCATCAGTCCTCCATGCCAGGCATCTGTTCTCTGTGCCAGGCATCTGTCCTCCATGCCAGGCATCTGTCCTCCGTGCCAGGCATCTGTCCTCCATGCCAGGCATCTGTCCTCCTTGTTAATACATCAGTACACATATTTAACATACATCAAGTGAGCACCTCTCAACCATTCCAATGATTCTCTTTTTATTTATTTTCAGATTCATCATTTCCAACCCCAATGGAGGAGCCAAAGAAGGTGTTAAGATGTCATTATGTGGGTTCTGAACTTGTCTGTAAACCTACAGGTATAAATGTTTGGTTGTAGAATTATGGTGCAAGATATAAATAAGGACAGCTGAGCTTAAGCGAGTTTTCCCATTTCCTGTAATCTCCCGGGTTTTCCCATTTCCTGTAATATCCCGGGTCATTGCTTTTCAGAAATGCATAAATATGTACCTTAATTCTTAGCAAAGCATGTCTTAAACTGCCTCCAGAATTCAGCCCCCAGAATGCAGCCTCCATTATGCAGCCCCCATTATGCAGCCCCCAGAATGCAGCCCCCAGAATGCAGACTCCATTATGCAGCCTCCATTATGCAGCCCCCAGAATGCAGCCTGATCTGGGACTTTGTATACATGTCAATCCATCTAATAGGGGACTTTGTATACATGGCAATCCATCTGATAGGGGACTTTGTATACATGGCAATCCATCTGATAGGGGACTTTGTATACATGGCAATCCATCTGATAGGGGACTTTGTATACATGGCAATCCATCTGATAGGGGACTTTGTATACATGGCAATCCATCTGATAGGGGTCTTTGTATACATGGCAATCCATCTGATAGGGGACTTTGTATACATGGCAATCCATCTGATAGGGGTATTTGTATACATGGCAAACCATCTGATAGGGGACTTTGTATACATGGCAATCCATCTGATAGGGGACTTTGTATACATGGCAATCCATCTGATAGGGGACTTTGTATACATGGCAATCCATCTGATAGGGGACTTTGTATACATGGCAATCCATCTGATAGGGGTCTTTGTATACATGGCAATCCATCTGATAGGGGTCTTTGTATACATGGCAATCCATCTGATAGGGGTCTTTGTATACATGGCAAGCCATCTGATAGGGGACTTTGTATACATGGCAATCCATCTGATAGGGGACTTTGTATACATGGCAATCCATCTGATAGGGGACTTTGTATACATGGCAATCCATCTGATAGGGGACTTTGTGTTGAATGGCAATCCATCTGATAGGGGACTTTGTGTTGCATGGCAATCCATCTGATAGGGGACTTTGTATACATGGCAATCCATCTGATAGGGGACTTTGTATACATGGCAATCCATCTGATAGGGGTCTTTGTATACATGGCACTCCATCTGATAGGGGACTTTGTGTTGAATGGCAATCCATCTGATAGGGGACTTTGTGTTGCATGGCAATCCATCTGATAGGGGACTTTGTATACATGGCAATCCATCTGATAGGGGACTTTGTATTCCATGGCAATTCTGGATATTCAGTTATGTTTCTGTATTACAGGTACGGATATTCAGTTATGTTTCTGTATTACAGGTATGGATATTCAGTTATGTTTCTGTATTACGGGTATGGATATACAGTTATGTTTCTGTATTACGGGTATGGATATACAGTTATGTTTCTGTATTACAGGTATGGATATTCAGTTATGTTTCTGTATTACAGGTATGGATATTCAGTTATGTTTCTGTATTACAGGTATGGATATTCAGTTATGTTTCTGTATTACAGGTATGGATATTCAGTTATGTTTCTGTATTATGGGTATGGATGTTCAGTTATGTTTCTGTATTACGGGTATGGATGTTCAGTTATGTTTCTGTATTACAGGTATGGATGTTCAGTTATGTTTCTGTATTACAGGTATGGATGTTCAGTTATGTTTCTGTATTATGGGTATGGATATTCAGTTATGTTTCTGTATTACGGGTATGGATGTTCAGTTATGTTTCTGTATTACAGGTACGGATATTCAGTTATGTTTCTGTATTACAGGTATGGATATTCAGTTATGTTTCTGTATTACAGGTATGGATATACAGTTATGTTTCTGTATTACGGGGATGTTCAGTTATGTTTCTGTATTACAGGTATGGATATTCAGTTATGTTTCTGTATTACAGGTACGGATATTCAGTTATGTTTCTGTATTACAGGTATGGATATACAGTTATGTTTCTGTATTACGGGTATGGATATTCAGTTATGTTTCTGTATTACAGGTATGGATATTCAGTTATGTTTCTGTATTACAGGTATGGATATACAGTTATGTTTCTGTATTACAGGTATAGATATTCAGTTATGATTCTGTATTACAGGTATGGATATACAGTTATGTTTCTGTATTACAGGTATGGATGTACTAAATTCAGCAATAGATAGGATGGTACAGAAGGTTGCAGCGGAGAAATGGCAGTATGTCGTGGTAGCTGTTGCACCGTCCACTGTAACAATTACAGAACATGGGGTATATAAATAACTCTACAGTCTTTACTGGTGGTATATAAATAACTCTACAGTCTTTACTGGTGGTATATATATATAACTCTACAGTCTTTACTGGGGGTATATATATATATATAACTCTACAGTCTTTACTGGTGGTATATATATATATAACTCTACAGTCTTTACTGGTGGTATATATATAATTCTACAGTCTTTACTGGCGGTATATAAATAACTCTACAGTCTTTACTGGTGGTATATATATATATAACTCTACAGTCTTTACTGGGGGTATATATATATAACTCTACAGTCTTTACTGGTGGTATATATATATAACTCTACAGTCTTTACTGGTGGTATATATATATAACTCTACAGTCTTTACTGGTGGTATATATATATAACTCTACAGTCTTTACTGGTGGTATATATATATAACTCTACAGTCTTTACTGGTGGTATATATATAACTCTACAGTCTTTACTGGTGGTATATATATAACTCTACAGTCTTTACTGGGGGTATATATATAACTCTACAGTCTTTATGGTGGGGTATATATATAACTCTACAGTCTTTACTGGGGGTATATATATAACTCTACAGTCTTTACTGGGGGTGTATATATATAACTCTACAGTCTTTACTGGGGGTATATATATAACTCTACAGTCTTTACTGGGGGTGTATATATATAACTCTACAGTCTTTACTGGGGGTATATATATAACTCTACAGTCTTTACTGGGGGGTATATATATAACTCTACAGTCTTTACTGGGGGTATATATATATAACTCTACAGTCTTTACTGGGGGTATATATATATAACTATACAGTCTTTACTGGGGTGGTATATATATATAACTCTACAGTCTTTACTGGGATGGTATATATATATAACTCTACAGTCTTTACTGGGGTGGTATATATATATATAACTCTACAGTCTTTACTGGGGTATATATATAACTTTACAGTCTTTACTGGGTATATATATATAACTCTACAGTCTTTACGGGGGTATATATATAACTCTACAGTCTTTACTGGGGGTATATATATAAATCTACAGTCTTTACTGGTGGTATATATATATAACTCTACAGTCTTTACGGGGGTATATATATAACTCTACAGTCTTTACTGGGGGTATATATATATAACTCTACAGTCTTTACTGGTGGTATATATATATAACTCTACAGTCTTTACTGGTGGTATATATATATAACTCTACAGTCTTTACTGGTGGTATATATATATAACTCTACAGTCTTTACTGGTGGTATATATATATAACTCTACAGTCTTTACTGGTGGTATATATATATAACTCTACAGTCTTTACTGGTGGTATATATATATAACTCTACAGTCTTTACTGGTGGTATATATATATAACTCTACAGTCTTTACTGGTGGTATATATATAACTCTACAGTCTTTACTGGGGGTATATATATAACTCTACAGTCTTTACTGGTGGTATATATATAACTCTACAGTCTTTACTGGGGGTATATATATAACTCTACAGTCTTTACTGGGGGTGTATATATATAACTCTACAGTCTTTACTGGGGGTATATATATAACTCTACAGTCTTTACTGGGGGTATATATATAACTCTACAGTCTTTACTGGTGGTATATATATAACTCTACAGTCTTTACTGGGGGTATATATATAACTCTACAGTCTTTACTGGGGGTGTATATATATAACTCTACAGTCTTTACTGGGGGTATATATATAACTCTACAGTCTTTACTGGGGGTATATATATAACTCTACAGTCTTTACTGGTGGTATATATATAACTCTACAGTCTTTACTGGGGGTATATATATAACTCTACAGTCTTTACTGGGGGTGTATATATATAACTCTACAGTCTTTACTGGGGGTATATATATAACTCTACAGTCTTTACTGGGGGTATATATATAACTCTACAGTCTTTACTGGTGGTATATATATAACTCTACAGTCTTTACTGGGGGTATATATATATAACTCTACAGTCTTTACTGGGGGTATATATATAAATCTACAGTCTTTACTGGTGGTATATATATATAACTCTACAGTCTTTACGGGGGTATATATATAACTCTACAGTCTTTACTGGGGGTATATATATATAACTCTACAGTCTTTACTGGTGGTATATATATATAACTCTACAGTCTTTAATGATGGTATATATATAACTCTACAGTCTTTAATGATGGTATATATATAACTCTACAGTCTTTAATGATGGTATATATATATATAACTCTACAGTCTTTAATGATGGTATATATATAACTCTACAGTCTTTACTGGGGTGGTATATATATAACTCTACAGTCTTTACTGGTGGTATATATATATAACTCTACAGTCTTTACTGGTGGTATATATATATAACTCTACAGTCTTTACTGGTGGTATATATATAACTCTACAGTCTTTACTGGTCGTATATATATATATATAACTCTACAGTCTTTAATGATGGTATATATATAACTCTACAGTCTTTAATGATGGTATATATATATAACTCTACAGTCTTTACTGGTGGTATATATATATAACTCTACAGTCTTTACTGGTCGTATATATATATAACTCTACAGTCTTTAATGATGGTATATATATAACTCTACAGTCTTTAATGATGGTATATATATAACTCTACAGTCTTTACTGGGGGTATATATATATAACTCTACAGTCTTTACTGGTGGTATATATATATAACTCTACAGTCTTTAATGATGGTATATATATAACTCTACAGTCTTTAATGATGGTATATATATAACTCTACAGTCTTTAATGATGGTATATATATATATAACTCTACAGTCTTTAATGATGGTATATATATAACTCTACAGTCTTTACTGGGGTGGTATATATATAACTCTACAGTCTTTACTGGTGGTATATATATATAACTCTACAGTCTTTACTGGTGGTATATATATATAACTCTACAGTCTTTACTGGTGGTATATATATAACTCTACAGTCTTTACTGGTCGTATATATATATATATAACTCTACAGTCTTTAATGATGGTATATATATAACTCTACAGTCTTTAATGATGGTATATATATAACTCTACAGTCTTTACTGGTGGTATATATATATAACTCTACAGTCTTTACTGGTGTATATATATATAACTCTACAGTCTTTATGGTGGTATATATATAACTACAGTCTTTATGTGGTATATATATAACTCTACAGTCTTTACTGGGGGTATATATATAACTCTACAGTCTTTACTGGGGGTATATATATAACTCTACAGTCTTTACTGGGGGTATATATATAACTCTACAGTCTTTACTGGTGGTATATATATAACTCTACAGTCTTTACTGGGGGTATATATATATAACTCTACAGTCTTTACTGGTGGTATATATATATAACTCTACAGTCTTTACTGGGGGTATATATATAACTCTACAGTCTTTACTGGTGGTATATATATAACTCTACAGTCTTTACTGGGGGTATATATATAACTCTACAGTCTTTACTGGGGGTGTATATATATAACTCTACAGTCTTTACTGGGGGTATATATATAACTCTACAGTCTTTACTGGGGGTATATATATAACTCTACAGTCTTTACTGGTGGTATATATATAACTCTACAGTCTTTACTGGGGGTATATATATAACTCTACAGTCTTTACTGGGGGTGTATATATATAACTCTACAGTCTTTACTGGGGGTATATATATAACTCTACAGTCTTTACTGGGGGTATATATATAACTCTACAGTCTTTACTGGTGGTATATATATAACTCTACAGTCTTTACTGGGGGTATATATATAACTCTACAGTCTTTACTGGGGGTGTATATATATAACTCTACAGTCTTTACTGGGGGTATATATATAACTCTACAGTCTTTACTGGGGGTATATATATAACTCTACAGTCTTTACTGGTGGTATATATATAACTCTACAGTCTTTACTGGGGTATATATATAACTCTACAGTCTTTACTGGGGGTATATATATATAACTCTACAGTCTTTACTGGTGGTATATATATATAACTCTACAGTCTTTACTGGTGGTATATATATATAACTCTACAGTCTTTACTGGTGGTATATATATATAACTCTACAGTCTTTACTGGTGGTATATATATATAACTCTACAGTCTTTACTGGTGGTATATATATATAACTCTACAGTCTTTACTGGTGGTATATATATATAACTCTACAGTCTTTACTGGTGGTATATATATATAACTCTACAGTCTTTACTGGTGGTATATATATATAACTCTACAGTCTTTACTGGTGGTATATATATATAACTCTACAGTCTTTACTGGTGGTATATATATATAACTCTACAGTCTTTACTGGTGGTATATATATATAACTCTACAGTCTTTACTGGTGGTATATATATATAACTCTACAGTCTTTACTGGTGGTATATATATATAACTCTACAGTCTTTACTGGTGGTATATATATAACTCTACAGTCTTTACTGGGGGTATATATATAACTCTACAGTCTTTACTGGTGGTATATATATAACTCTACAGTCTTTACTGGGGGTATATATATAACTCTACAGTCTTTACTGGGGGTATATATATAACTCTACAGTCTTTACTGGGGGTATATATAAACTCTACAGTCTTTAGGGGATATATATATATAACTCTACAGTCTTTAATGATGGTATATATATAACTCTACAGTCTTTACGGGGGTATATATATAACTCTACAGTCTTTACTGGGGGTATATATATATAACTCTACAGTCTTTACTGGTGGTATATATATAACTCTACAGTCTTTACTGGGGTGGTATATATATATAACTCTACAGTCTTTACTGGGGGTGGGGGTATAATATATAACTACAGTCTTTACGGGGGTATATATATAACTCTACAGTCTTTACTGGTGGTATATATATAACTCTACAGTCTTTACTGGGGGGTGTATATATATATAACTCTACAGTCTTTACTGGGGGTATATATATATAACTCTACAGTCTTTACTGGGGTGGTATATATATATAACTCTACAGTCTTTACTGGGGTATATATATAACTCTACAGTCTTTACTGGGTATATATATATAACTCTACAGTCTTTACGGGGGTATATATATAACTCTACAGTCTTTACTGGTGGTATATATATATATAACTATACAGTCTTTACTGGGGTGGTATATATATATATAACTCTACAGTCTTTACTGGGGTGGTATTTATATATAACTCTACAGTCTTTACTGGGTTGGTATATATATATATAACTCTACAGTCTTTACTGGGGTATATATATAACTTTACAGTCTTTACTGGGTATATATATATATAACTCTACAGTCTTTACGGGGGTATATATATAACTCTACAGTCTTTACTGGGGGTATATATATAAATCTACAGTCTTTACTGGTGGTATATATATATAACTCTACAGTCTTTACGGGGGTATATATATAACTCTACAGTCTTTACTGGGGGTATATATATATAACTCTATAGTCTTTACTGGTGGTATATATATATAACTCTACAGTCTTTACTGGTGGTATATATATATAACTCTACAGTCTTTAATGATGGTATATATATAACTCTACAGTCTTTAATGATGGTATATATATAACTCTACAGTCTTTAATGATGGTATATATATATATAACTCTACAGTCTTTAATGATGGTATATATATAACTCTACAGTCTTTACTGGGGTGGTATATATATAACTCTACAGTCTTTACTGGTGGTATATATATATAACTCTACAGTCTTTACTGGTGGTATATATATATAACTCTACAGTCTTTACTGGTGGTATATATATAACTCTACAGTCTTTACTGGTCGTATATATATATATATAACTCTACAGTCTTTAATGATGGTATATATATAACTCTACAGTCTTTAATGATGGTATATATATATAACTCTACAGTCTTTACTGGTGGTATATATATATAACTCTACAGTCTTTACTGGTCGTATATATATATAACTCTACAGTCTTTAATGATGGTATATATATAACTCTACAGTCTTTAATGATGGTATATATATAACTCTACAGTCTTTACTGGTGGTATATATATATAACTCTACAGTCTTTACTGGTGGTATATATATATATAACTCTACAGTCTTTACTGGGGGTATATATATATATAACTCTACAGTCTTTACTGGTGGTATATATATATAACTCTACAGTCTTTACTGGTGGTATATATATATAACTCTACAGTCTTTACTGGTGGTATATATATAACTCTACAGTCTTTACTGGGGGTATATATATAACTCTACAGTCTTTACTGGGGGTGTATATATATAACTCTACAGTCTTTACTGGTGGTATATATATAACTCTACAGTCTTTACTGGGGGTATATATATATAACTCTACAGTCTTTACTGGTGGTATATATATATAACTCTACAGTCTTTACTGGGGTGGTATATATATATAACTCTACAGTCTTTACTGGTGGTATATATATATAACTCTACAGTCTTTACTGGGGTGGATATATATATATAACTCTACAGTCTTTACTGGGGTATATATATAACTCTACAGTCTTTACTGGGTATATATATATAACTCTACAGTCTTTACGGTGGTATATATATAACTCTACAGTCTTTACTGGGGGTATATATATATAACTCTACAGTCTTTACTGGGGGTATATATATATAACTCTACAGTCTTTACTGGGGGTATATATATAACTCTACAGTCTTTACTGGGGGTATATATATAACTCTACAGTCTTTACTGGGGGTATATATATATAACTCTACAGTCTTTACTGGTGGTATATATATAACTCTACAGTCTTTACTGGTGGATATATATATATAACTCTACAGTCTTTACTGGTGGTATATATATATAACTCTACAGTCTTTACTGGGGGTATATATATATAACTCTACAGTCTTTACTGGTGGATATATATATAACTCTACAGTCTTTACTGGTGGTATATATATATAACTCTACAGTCTTTACTGGTGGTATATATATATATAACTCTACAGTCTTTACTGGTGGTATATATATATAACTCTACAGTCTTTACTGGTGGTATATATATATAACTCTACAGTCTTTACTGGTGGTATATATATATAACTCTACAGTCTTTACTGGTGGTATATATATATAACTCTACAGTCTTTACTGGGGGTATATATATAACTCTACAGTCTTTACTGGTGGTATATATATAACTCTACAGTCTTTACTGGGGGTATATATATAACTCTACAGTCTTTACTGGGGGTGTATATATATAACTCTACAGTCTTTACTGGGGGTATATATATAACTCTACAGTCTTTACTGGGGATTATATATATAACTCTACAGTCTTTACTGGTGGTATATATATAACTCTACAGTCTTTACTGGTGGTATATATATAACTCTACAGTCTTTACTGGGGGTATATATATATAACTCTACAGTCTTTACTGGTGGTATATATATAACTCTACAGTCTTTACTGGGTGGTATATATATATAACTCTACAGTCTTTACTGGGGTGGTATATATATATAACTCTACAGTCTTTAAAATATATACAGTCTTTACGGTGGTATATATATAACTCTACAGTCTTTACTGGTGGTATATATATATAACTCTACAGTCTTTACTGGTGGTATATATATAACTCTACAGTCTTTACTGGTGGTATATATATAACTCTACAGTCTTTACTGGGGGTATATATATATAACTCTACAGTCTTTACTGGTGGTATATATATATAACTCTACAGTCTTTACTGGGGTGGTATATATATATAACTCTACAGTCTTTACTGGGTGGTATATATATATAACTCTACAGTCTTTACTGGGGTGGTATATATATATATAACTCTACAGTCTTTACTGGGGTATATATATAACTCTACAGTCTTTACTGGTGGTATATATATATAACTCTACAGTCTTTACGGTGGTATATATATAACTCTACAGTCTTT
>CM026388.1:17444660-17474620 GCA_014843695.1 Archivesica marissinica
ACAGTTATTATATATGTGGAGGGAAGATGGAAGCTATATACATTACACAGTTATTATATATGTGGAGGGGAGATGGAAGCTATATACATTACACAGTTATTATATATGTGGAGGGGAGATGGAAGCTATATACATTACACAGTTATTATATATGTGGAGGGGAGATGGAAGCTATATACAGTACACAGTTATTATATATGTGGAGGGAAGATGGAAGCTATATACATTACACAGTTATTATATATGTGGAGGGGAAGATGGAAGCTATATACATTACAGTTATTATATATGTGGAGGGAAGATGGAAGCTATATACATTACACAGTTATTATATATGTGGAGGGGAGATGGAAGCTATATACATTACACAGTTATTATATATGTGGAGGGGAAGATGGAAGCTATATACATTACACAGTTATTATATATGTGGAGGGGAAGATGGAAGCTATATACATTACACAGTTATTATATATGTGGAGGGGAAGATGGAAGCTATATACATTACACAGTTATTATATATGTAGATGGAAGCTATATACATTACACAGTTATTATATATGTAGATGGAAGCTATATACATTACACAGTTATTATATATGTAGATGGAAGCTATATACATTACACAGTTATTATATATGTGGAGGGAAGATGGAAGCTATATACATTACACAGTTATTATATATGTGGAGGGAAGATGGAAGCTATATACATTACAGTTATTATATATGTGGAGGGGAAGATGGAAGCTATATACATTACAGTTATTATATATGTGGAGGGGAAGGTGGAAGCTATATACATTACACAGTTATTATATATGTGGAGGGGAAGGTGGAAGCTATATACATTACACAGTTATTATATATGTGGAGGGAAGATGGAAGCTATATACATTACACAGTTATTATATATGTGGAGGGGAAGATGGAAGCTATATACATTACACAGTTATTATATATGTGGAGGGAAGATGGAAGCTATATACATTACACAGTTATTATATATGTGGAGGGAAGATGGAAGCTATATACATTACACAGTTATTATATATGTGGAGGGGAAGATGGAAGCTATATACATTACACAGTTATTATATATGTGGAGGGGAGATGGAAGCTATATACATTACACAGTTATTATATATGTGGAGGGAAGATGGAAGCTATATACATTACACAGTTATATATATGTGGAGGGGAAGATGGAAGCTATATACATTACAGTTATTATATATGTGGAGGGAAGATGGAAGCTATATACATTACACAGTTATTATATATGTGGAGGGGAGATGGAAGCTATATACATTACACAGTTATTATATATGTGGAGGGGAAGATGGAAGCTATATACATTACACAGTTATTATATATGTGGAGGGGAAGATGGAAGCTATATACATTACACAGTTATTATATATGTGGAGGGGAAGATGGAAGCTATATACATTACACAGTTATTATATATGTGGAGGGGAAGATGGAAGCTATATACATTACACAGTTATTATATATGTGGAGGGGAAGATGGAAGCTATATACATTACACAGTTATTATATATGTGGAGGGGAAGATGGAAGCTATATACATTACACAGTTATTATATATGTGGAGGGGAAGATGGAAGCTATATACATTACACAGTTATTATATATGTGGAGGGGAAGATGGAAGCTATATACATTACACAGTTATTATATATGTGGAGGGGAAGATGGAAGCTATGTACATTACACAGTTATTATATATGTGGAGGGGAAGATGGAAGCTATATACATTACACAGTTATTATATATGTGGAGGGGAAGGTGGAAGCTATATACATTACACAGTTATTATATATGTGGAGGGGAGATGGAAGCTATATACATTACACAGTTATTATATATGTGGAGGGGAAGATGGAAGCTATATACATTACACAGTTATTATATATGTGGAGGGAAGATGGAAGCTATATACATTACACAGTTATTATATATGTGGAGGGGAGATGGAAGCTATATACATTACACAGTTATCATATATGTGGAGGGGAGATGGAAGCTATATACATTACACAGTTATTATATATGTGGAGGGGAGATGGAAGCTATATACAGTACACAGTTATTATATATGTGGAGGGAAGATGGAAGCTATATACATTACACAGTTATTATATATGTGGAGGGGAAGATGGAAGCTATATACATTACAGTTATTATATATGTGGAGGGGAAGATGGAAGCTATATACATTACACAGTTATTATATATGTGGAGGGGAAGATGGAAGCTATGCACGCCACATAAGATAGACATTTCTATATAGAATGCTTTTGGTTTCGAGGTACAGTTTTCCTTTTACAGAGTTTGTTTTACATAAACGACATATTATTTATATGTATTTATTATCGGGTACACGGTTTCACAGTTTACCTGTATAAACGTGCTATATTGTGCAATAGAGCATTACATTGTGTAACGTGGTTTATGAGTGGGAAATGTCGCATGATATTTCATTCGAAGGCTCAACAAGGCGACGATAAGACATACTATTTCCCACCCACCCACGGCCTGTGTATATTATGGAATCTAACATTATACTTGTATTTTCAGTTATAATGATTTCTTGTCATTATTGAGACGGACGTGGAAGTGAGATATACGATGTTGGATGTGTTATGTGCGTGTATTCATGGTTCTGGACATTGTCATACGAGAGCACCATATCTCTCGTATAGTTCTTCTACAAATGCCAAAGACTTATTCAGCCACACTTTGTGGCGCCATTTTACCCGCGGAACCATGAGAGAGAGAGAGAAAGGATGAATTGAATTGCATGTATATGTCATGAAATAAAATGAGGTTGCCATTGTTGATGCCACACCTACACCACATCTTCTGTTTAGTTGTTTCTTGAAACAAACATATATGTACTTTGTGGTTTACGCTTGGGTGTAACCATGAGCGTAGATGATAAATTATTTATGTTTGGATGCAATGGAATTGAGGAAAACATAAGAATGTTTACACTGGCCCAGTCCAAAATTAATTTGGCAATAAGGAATCCAAAATGGGTAGACAAGTCAGGGCCGTTGCTGGAGCTATTTTGATGATACGCACGGCCAAAATATGCTTGTTTATCGAGTGAGCATAGCGAGCGAGTACGCTAGGGGGGTCCGAGGCCATGCCCCCCGGATTTTTTTTGAAATGAGGAAGCAATTTCTTGCATTTTGTAACATACAATTGCAGGACTAAAGTTCTTATGATAATCCGAATAAAGGTATAAATTAAGGCTAGATGTATAATATACATGATATATCGCCCTTATCAATTAAACAAGCACGTAAAATAGCACAAACTAAATTTTGAGATGCACAATATTTGCAATGGGCTCAATTATTCAACCACTACACACATCCCGGCGCCTATGTATCCCTACAAGCCCACCCCCGGGGTTTTAATGCATTTTTGGAGTTTTCATTTTTTTCGTTTTCTGAGACCAATGATACGCACGTGCGTACTTGCGTATGCCCAGCGACGGGCCTGCAAGTCACAGCATTGATTTGGTACGTATACACCATTGATGTGTAATATTTGTATTTCATGGATTGTGCTTATATTAAACATGCCTGTAAATAAACGCCAGACCGCAAGTCGTTTTCACTAGCACGAGTCTCGCTCACTGCAAGCGTGTTTGATTTTGTGTGTGGAGGTACGTTAACACTTAATGTATACAGTTTTTGTTCTGTTTTAGAAAACCTGTGTATATTAATTTTTTGAATACTAATTTTGAAACGAAGAGGCTTTTGTTTTCCACGCATTGTTATGGTTCAATGCACAATACATAGGATGTCCGATTAGCGGGTTCGATCCACGGACCGGGTAGTATGCGAGATTATTCGCTGGTCGCCAGATCGGACAGGTGGGTTTTCTCCGGGTACTCCGGTTTCCTCCCACATGAATGATCGCATATACGCTTTCATCCGCGCCAACGAGAGTGATTGATATACTAGTAAGTTGTTAAAACTTGCTTCGCAATCGTTGTAAAATAAATAAAGTCTTAAAAAAATACATACGTCTACTGTTTGCCACAGAGTCGATGTCATCGCCGTCCGGTGCCTCCATGGTATCAAAGTACTTGTACAGTTTGTTTGTCCAATGCCCAGCTGAACGGATGTGCAACCAAATATGGCCTGAAAATAATCAAGTTTTGCCAAGATTATTTTCAAAATGTCCAATAAGATAACAAGCGCATAAGGACACGCCCACCATGACACGCCCACAAGAACACAGACCAGTAGCCACACTGGGGTTAAAATGTACAATAAGATAAAAAGCCAATATGGACACGCCCACCATGACACGCCCACAAGAACACAGACCAGTAGCCACACTGAGGTTAAAATGTCCAAAGCAAAAAATAAATAAATGAAAAATTAACTAAATAAAATGCAAAAAATATCCCTTTGCTGTATAAAATGTTGACTGCTAGAGAGTTGAAAGGTCAGTACATGATTATACGTCTAAACTCATTAAATCAGAAAACGCAGGAAATCGCTTTTATACCCCCAACACTTTTAAGGGGGAACATGCGCCCGGACCTCCCCTGTATTGCCTGGGTTGAGATGTGCAACTGGCTACGGTATTGGAACATAACATAAACATGTATATAATAGTTTACAAACATCGATACAATCGCGAAACAAAAGATTATGTTTGTTTGATTTTGGAGTTTAAAGTGACACCAGCAACAGGCGACTCTCCAGCTATTAATAGTAACCTTTTTAAAATAAAGATGCTTAAATAGTTGAAGAAAAATTAATACCCTCCATTTCCGGTGCGGAGCTAATCGTAAACGGATGCCATTCATGTGACGCTATTTCCGGTATCTGGAGGAACAAATAGTCACCAGGTCGATACCGGAAGTTGGTTGGTTTTGTGATAATCAAATGCGTAACCTGTAAACAAATAATGACATAATAATGACATAACAATAGGGTAGCCACATTGATATAAAAAATCTATTAATTGTCCGTCATAGTTCAGATGGGGCTCAAACTTACAACCTATATATGTTTGGTTACACCAAATCCATCACCAGTGCTTGCTTGTGAATACCGCTCCAAGCAACCCGGGTTCGATCGTCAGCCTAGTAAATTCCTTATTCTTTAAAAACATATATGTCTAAACCATGTACAGGTCAATAGGGGCTTCCGGGGCCGAGTAGGCTTCAAATAACTTGCCCGTCACCGCTGGAGGTTCGAATCCAATATTGGATGTCGCATTCGTTAGGCAAGGAAACTTGCGATAGGTCGGTGGTTCTACCCGGGTATCAGTCCGTGCCTGCAATACAATAGGTACCCGGGGTCTTCCTCCACCAATAATAGCTGGATAGTCGCCACATGGCATACCCGGGTACCAGTCCGTACTCAACAAACAAACAAACAAACAAACAAACAAACAAAAATAAACAAACAAACAAATAAACAATGCACAGTTAAACACATGTACTCACACCAGACGGCAATAGATTCACTGCTTCGATATACATGTCTCCATAACGCGCAATTTTCATTAACTTTGACCGTGAAATTTTCTCCAAAATAAAGATGATCCCTGGACCTACGAACCACATCCAGAAGTTAGGGCCATGGAGTAGGACTAGAATCCAAAATGGAACGTAGAGCATGTGTGTCCAGTAGAATACCTGCACGAAGATAGAGCATATAAACATGTAAACATTCCGCCTATACTACCGAGCGGGAAACGTAGAGCATGTGTGTCCAGTAGAATACCTGCACGAAGATAGAGTATATAAACATGTAAACATTCCGCCTATACTACCGAGCTGGAAGTCGCGGGTTCGAACCTCGTCAGGAGATCATTTTTATATTGTCGGTTGGTGAGCCGCCCGATAGTTAAATAATGGCTACCGGTTGCCTATCAGCCAGGCGACTGACCTTCATGGATATAATTCGGGAAGTACTGATGGCATGTACGTCGGTAACGACTGGCCCAAACACGTTACTATCGTTACGATATGTTTGTCTAAGCATCTTTATTGCTATGTTAGTATCAGTGAAATAGACAAGAGTATTCTGGGGTAGCAAACATCAGTCCCGTTGCTAAATATCCACGGAGCATTACAACTTGGAATTATCAACACACATGTAGTAATGTGAACAATAACACCCAACATAAGTAATCCAGTATCCACCTTATCTCAAAATGGCCGCCAAATCGCAAACATTTTATAGATCATGACACTATCAACATAGTGTGAGCAATAATAGCAAGCACACATATCCAATGATATATTTACCTAGAAATGGCCGCCACGTCAAATTCCATGGACATATCCACATAGCATATGATTAATATAAAACGCAAGCAATTAACAATACAACTTACTTTAAAATGGCCGCCATGTCTCACACATTTCATGGACATTTCCACATAACTTATGAATAACATCAAACGCGAGTAAGTCAAGCATACAACTTACTTTAAAATGGCCGCCATGTCTCACAAATTGCATGGACATATCCACATAGCTTATGAATAACATCAAACGCGAATAAGTCAAGCATATAACTTACTTTAAAATGGCCGCCACGTCGAACAAATTCCATAGAACATATAACCATAACGATGAGAATAATGTCCAACAACCACCCTGTGATAAATGCGCTGCCGCCGACAAACCCAACTCCAGCCTTCGTAGTGAAAAGGACCTCCCACATCTCCATGGCCAACGCATCACCAACAATGGCTGAATTACAAAGGTGTTAAGTTCATGTACATGTATTTCTTGCTTGATTGCGGAAATAGTTGTTAGGGCATTAGATTAGTCGGTCTTCGTGACCTTGTTCCTGGTGGAATCCGGGTTCATGAATGAGAAAGAAGAGAATTTAACTTCCGGTCTAATATTGGGTGTATGTTCTATAGTTTCACATAGAGGTTTCACATTCAACTAAATATAGTAAAATTACTAGCAAAAAGTGCAGATCCTGATGAGACGGCTCAATATGAGCCGGCTCATCTGGCTCTACAAGTTTCGCTAATCTATTTAAAGGTTTAGATTAGTTTATACAAATTTATTTTAGTTCGATTGCGAAACAAGTTCTTATAACTTATATTAATCACTCTCGAGACCTCATTCCTGATGGAATCCATCGCCACGAGGGAGAGAGAAGAGGCAACGTGGCATTTAAATGCCTTGCATAAGAGCACAATCGTAACAGCTCTAGCGGGACTCGAACACTGCTCTACCTCTACGCTATCACGACTTAAATATATTGTCTACTGGATTGCATAATTATTCAATAAAATATGATTAACTCAAATGAGAGACATTATTGGTTTTTCTATTACCTCCCTTGACAGATAAAGGCAGATTTATCCCGAAATGTATATTGGTCCTTTTAGTTGGAATCCTTTGTCTTTACTGTCGTTCCATAACCAAACACAGCGGAATGATAATTGCGATTCTATCAAAATCATGTTAATTAATTGATAACACAGTTTTACAGTAACGTAGCAATTGTATATGCTGTAACGTATCTGCCGAGTTTTATTTTATATAATAATTATAATATAAGAAAACGGAAACAAAATGGATAGCATATGGTGCAAAGGAAACAACGATAAAAACAGAGGAAACCAATTAACAGGACCAATCACCACTTAGCTTTAAACTTTATGTATTTTACAACGATTACGAAGCACGTTTTAATAACTTATATTAATCACTCTCGTTGGCGCTGATGTAAGCGTAAATGTGGTCATTCGTGTGGGAGGAAACCGGAGTACCCGGAGAAAACCCACCTATTCGATCTGGCGACCACCGTACCATCTCACATACTTCCCGGTCCGAGGATCGAAACCGCGTTGCATTTGTGAGAATCGTGCGCGCTTACCATTGCGCTAATCGGTCAGCCCAACACATCATCACTTAGGTGTATTCAGGGGAAGTAACTGACTAATGTTTCCTATTGCAAACTTTTTTTTTTTTTTTTTTTTAATAAAATTTTATTGCATTTTTTTAATACAATACATTACATATAATACATACAATACTAAGAACAAGCTATAACAACATTATTTACAGCCCTCCCCATTGCATACCTGCATTTGCTATATGGGCCAAGGTGTGGACAACTACGAACATCACTATTGCATATGCTGTCATCTTATGAAAGCAGATAGATTGATCCAGGGGTAACACGACACACAGCTTTGTCATCCGCAGGAATGTTAACTCTTCCGCAACATCAGCACCAATACCCACATACAGTTGAAGTTCAGACATAGGCCACAGCCTCTAGCTACCTACAAGTATATATAGTGGTGAGTATATGGCCTTCATGAAACTTAGACTCTTCCGCAACATCAGCACCAATACCCACATACAGTTGAAGTTCAGACATAGGCCACAGCCTCTAGCTACCTACAAGTATATATAGTGGTGAGTATAGGGCCTTCATGAAACTTAGACTCTTCCGCAACATCAGCACCAATACCCACATACAGTGAAGTTCAGACATAGGCCACAGCCTCTAGCTACCTACAAGTATATATAGTGGTGAGTATATGGCCTTCATGAAACTTAGACTCTTCCGCAACATCAGCACCAATACCCACATACAGTTGAAGTTCAGACATAGGCCACAGCCTCTAGCTACCTACAAGTATATATAGTGGTGAGTATAGGGCCTTCATGAAACTTAGACTCTTCCGCAACATCAGCACCAATACCCACATACAGTTGAAGTTCAGACATAGGCCACAGCCTCTAGCTACCTACAAGTATATATAGTGGTGAGTATAGGGCCTTCATGAAACTTAGACTCTTCCGCAACATCAGCACCAATACCCACATACAGTTGAAGTTCAGACATAGGCCACAGCCTCTAGCTACCTACAAGTATATATAGTGGTGAGTATAGGGCCTTCATGAAACTTAGACTCTTCCGCAACATCAGCACCAATACCCACATACAGTTGAAGTTCAGACATAGGCCACAGCCTCTAGCTACCTACAAGTATATATAGTGGTGAGTATAGGGCCTTCATGAAACTTAGACTCTTCCGCAACATCAGCACCAATACCCACATACAGTTGAAGTTCAGACATAGGCCACAGCCTCTAGCTACCTACAAGTATATATAGTGGTGAGTATAGGGCCTTCATGAAACTTAGACTCTTCCGCAACATCAGCACCAATACCCACATACAGTTGAAGTTCAGACATAGGCCACAGCCTCTAGCTACCTACAAGTATATATAGTGGTGAGTATAGGGCCTTCATGAAACTTAGACTCTTCCGCAACATCAGCACCAATACCCACATACAGTTGAAGTTCAGACATAGGCCACAGCCTCTAGCTACCTACAAGTATATATAGTGGTGAGTATAGGGCCTTCATGAAACTTAGACTCTTCCGCAACATCAGCACCAATACCCACATACAGTTGAAGTTCAGACATAGGCCACAGCCTCTAGCTACCTACAAGTATATATAGTGGTGAGTATAGGGCCTTCATGAAACTTAGACTCTTCCGCAACATCAGCACCAATACCCACATACAGTTGAAGTTCAGACATAGGCCACAGCCTCTAGCTACCTACAAGTATATATAGTGGTGAGTATAGGGCCTTCATGAAACTTAGACTCTTACGCAACATCAGCACCAATACCCACATACAGTTGAAGTTCAGACATAGGCCACAGCCTCTAGCTACCTACAAGTATATATAGTGGTGAGTATTGGGCCTTCATGAAACTTAGACTCTTCCGCAACATCAGCACCAATACCCACATACAGTTGAAGTTCAGACATAGGCCACAGCCTCTAGCTACCTACAAGTATATATAGTGGTGAGTATAGGGCCTTCATGAAACTTAGAATGACACGAGTATATAAAATAACATTCTCAATTATTCACGTATAATGGATGTAGAAGTACCAATTGCGGAGAAATTTAGGATCTTACACTCGACCAATCATAATCCTTCCATGTGTTATTAAACGTGTGGTCATATAAGAATTTATGAGATGACACTGAATACACGCAAATATATGTGATAAAAGCGCTAATACAGTAAATTGTTTCTTTTCTCGAATGCATTTTGCAATAAATAACGCTTTGGTCAAAATATTAGAATTTTCTGAAAAGATGAACATTACAAATCGTTGTGATTTCATACCAATTTTATGAAACGAGTTTTGGAATTTTGCTATTAAGCTATTAAAACTCGTAACATATGGTATGAAATCACGAGCGTAAGATCCTTTTCATCACATTACCATAGTAACAACATTCATAAATGTGTGTGTGTTTTTACGTTTATTTAGCGTCGCTACCGGTTGCCCATATGAGCGACGCCTCCTGAAGAGATTAGATATTTTAGATTTTGGAGATTTTGGAGGATAGTGCATGATACAGACAGAGACCCATTCCAGAATATCCTCTGGTTCTTTTTACGTGCACGATGTAAAGCACCGACACGAGACCTCGGCTTAACATCCCATCTGAAAGACTGTTAATTTTTATTAGGGTCAGACGGGGGATCGAACCTGCGATCCCTGGATTACCAGTCCAGCGTGTTACCACTGGACTACAGATCCGTCATTAGAAAAATACGTTTGTTTGCCAGTATATTCTTTAGACTTGTTACAATATAACCCTAGCCACTAGTGACAGGTCGGCGGTTCTAACCGGGTACAAGTAGTAGGATCATACATGAGTGGTGATTTCTTGCAGACGGAGCTGTAGACCAGTGGTAAACACATTGGACTCGTAATCCAGGGATCGCAGGTTCGATCCCCTGTATGACACTAATACAATTAACAGTCTTTCTGATGGGACGTTAAACCGAGGTCTCGTGTCGGTGCTATACACTGTACACGTAAAAGAACCAGAGGAGACTCTGCAATGGGTCTCTGTCTGTATCATTGCACTATCGTCCAAAAATCTAAAATGACTAATCTCTTTAAGAGGCGTCGCTCATATGGGAAACCGATAGCGACGATAAATAAACGTAAAACATAACTGGTGTAAGATATCTACCATAAATTTGAAGAAAAAATACGTTTCTGTTTGCCAGTATATTGTTGAGCCTTATTACATTAAGCTACATCCGCCGTAGTAAATAGTCCCTGATAATCAAACAACTTCACGCAAATAATCGCAACAATATGTTTAATCACTGTATTCATCTAGTTCATATGTAGCATTTTATTGATTACACAGTTCATTTTCAACAAATAAAGCATGAACACAAACAACACATAATGTCTATTGCAGCTGTCAATGTCATACCGCGACCAATCAGAATCCTTCCAGGTGTTATTAAACGTGTTGTCATATAATTATTATGAGATGACTGTATTACACTGAAGGCAAACAAAGTTATGTGATAACATTATACATCGCTTATTTTTACGATATGTTCAGAACATTATAATAATCTATGAACAACACTGTACATAATCTACGAACACCACTGTACATACTCTACGAACAACACTGTACATAATCTACGAACAACACTCTACATAATCACGAACAACACTGTACATAATCTACGAACAACACTCTACATAATCTACGAACAACACTGTACATAATCTACGAACAACACTCTACATAATCACGAACAACACTGTACATAATCTACGAACAACATTGTACATAATCTACGAACACCACTGTACATAATCTACGAACAACACTGTACATAATCTACGAACAACCACTATACATAATCTACGAACACCATTGTACATAATCTACGAACAACCACTGTACATAATCTACGAACAACCACTATACATAATCTACGAACAACACTGTACATAATCTACGAACACCACTGTACATAATCTACGAACAACATTGTACATAATCTACGAACACCACTGTACATAATCTACGAACACCACTGTACATAATCTACGAACACCATTGTACATAATCTACGAACAACCACTGTACATAATCTACGAACACCATTGTACATAATCTACGAACACCACTGTACATAATCTACGAACAACCACTGTACATAATCTACGAACAACCACTATACATAATCTACGAACAACACTGTACATAATCTACGAACACCACTGTACATAATCTACGAACAACATTGTACATAATCTACGAACACCACTGTACATAATCTACGAACACCACTGTACATAATCTACGAACACCATTGTACATAATCTACGAACAACCACTGTACATAATCTACGAACACCATTGTACATAATCTACGAACACCACTGTACATAATCTACGAACACCATTGTACATAATCTACGAACAACCACTGTACATAATCTACGAACACCACTGTACATAATCTACGAACAACACTGTACATAATCTACGAACACCACTGTACATAATCTACGAACATCACTGTACATAATCTACGAACAACATTGTACATTATCTACGAACAACACTGTACATAATCTACGAACAACATTGTACATAATCTACGAACACCACTGTACATAATCTACGAACAACACTGTACATTATCTACGAACAACACTGTACATAATCTACGAACAACATTGTACATAATCTACGAACAACATTATACATAATCTACGAACAACACTGTACATAATATACGAACAACACTGTACATAATCTACGAACAACACTGTACATTATCTACGAACAACACTGTACATTATCTACGAACAACACTGTACATAATCTACGAACAACATTGTACATAATCTACGAACAACATTATACATAATCTACGAACAACACTGTACATAATCTACGAACAACATTGTACATAATCTACGAACAACACTGTACATTATCTACGAACAACACTGTACATAATCTACGAACAACATTGTACATAATCTACGAACAACACTCTACATAATCACGAACAACACTGTACATAATCTACGAACAACACTGTACATAATCTACGAACAACAATGTACATAATGTCGTGGTATATAGAGTATTACTTAATTATCATAATGTCGTGGTATATAGAGTATCAATTAACTTACCATATTGTCGTGGTATATAGATTATCAATTAACTTACCATAATGTCGTGGTATATAGAGTATCAAATAACTTACCATAATGTCGTGGTATATAGTGTATCAATTAACTTACCATATTGTCGTGGTATATAGAGTATCAATTAACTTACCATATTGTCGTGGTATATAGAGTATCAATTAACTTACCATATTGTCGTGGTATATAGAATATCAATTCACTTATAATAATGTCGTGGTATATAGAATATCAATTAACTTACCATAATGTCGTTGCATATAGAGTATCAATTCACTTACCACAATGTCGTGGTATATAGAGTATCAATTAACTTACCACAATGTCGTGGTATATAGAGTATCAATTAACTTACCATAATGTCGTGGTATATAGAGTATCAATTCACTTACCACAATGTCGTGGTATATAGCGTATCAATTAACTTATAATAATGTCGTGGTATATAGAGTATCAATTAACTTACCATAATGTCGTGGTATATAGAGTATCAATTCACTTACCATATTGTCGTGGTATATAGAGTATCAATTAACTTACCATATTGTCGTGGTATATAGAATATCAATTAACTTATCATAATGTCGTGGTATATAGAATATCAATTAACTTACCATATTGTCGTGGTATATAGAGTATCAATTAACTTACCATAATGTCGTTGCATATATAGTATCAATTAACTTACCATAATGTCGTGGTATATAGAGTATCAATTCACTTACCATAATGTCGTGGTATATAGAGTATCAATTCACTTACCACAATGTCGTGGTATATAGCGTATCAATTAACTTATCATAATGTCGTGGTATATAGAGTATCAATTAACTTACCATATTGTCGTGGTATATAGAATATCAATTAACTTATCATAATGTCGTGGTATATAGAATATCAATTAACTTATCATAATGTCGTGGTATATAGAGTATCAATTAACTTACCATAATGTCGTGGTATATATAATATCAATTAACTTATCATAATGTCGTGGTATATAGAATATCAATTAACTTACCATAATGCCGTGGTATATAGAGTATCAATTCACTTATAATAATGTCGTGGTATATAGAGTATCAATTAACTTACCATAATGTCGTTGCATATAGAGTATCAATTCACTTACCACAATGTCGTGGTATATAGAGTATCAATTAACTTACCATAATGTCGTGGTATATTAATGACTTACCATTATCCAGGTATTTGAATCTCTGTACTGCCACATGGCCAGTGCGAACAACATAATGTTTAGCGTCCAGTAAATGAGGACATAGCCCACTTTACGTATATTGTTTGTCCAATAATCTTTCGTGAAATAGCGGAATGCATAGCCGTCCGCCGAGTTCTCCGGTGGTTTCAGCCATTGCGCAGCACTGTCAGAGGAAAATAATGTGATTGGTCAAGATTGGTCCAATTAGTGCAGTGGTTAGCACGCTCGCTTCTCACCAATGCAACCTGGGTTTGATCCTCGGACCTGGAAGTATGTTAGATGGTACGGTGGTCGCCATATCGGACAGGTGGGTTTTCTCCTGGTGCCCCGATTTCCTCTCACACGAATGACCACATTTACGCTTTCATCTGAGCCAACGACAGTGATTAATATAAGTTGTTAAAACGTGCTTCGCAATCGTTGTAAAATAAATAAAGTTTAAACTAAAATACGAGACAATACGTGTCTGTTAATACAACAGTAACTGTTTGTAATAGTGGTTTTGTCTTTCAAGCAAGGAAAGGAAACACCAACTTGTTTCGGGGGTAATAATATATTGTATCCTACCTTCGTTCGTTATTAGTCAGTGCCTAATAAACCTTTCGTGACGTCATAACGCTGCGATTATGACGTCATATGTTTACAGATAGTATGATATACTTCCGGTCAGGCGGCGGCGAGGGTAAATAAGCTCTACTAAAACTATTAACCTCGCCTTGTATATTTTCTCCAACTCGCCAACTAAATTAAAATTTATAATCCAGTAACATAATATACTCTTTGGACCCTCAATCTCCACCGCACTATCCTCAACGTTCACCGTATTATCCTCAATGTCCACCACACTATCTTCAATGTTCACCGCAATATCCTCAATGTTCACAGCACTATCATCAATGGCAACAACACTATCATCAATGTTCACTGCACTATCCTCAATGTTCACCGCATTATCCTCAATGTTCACAGCACTACCATCAATGTTCACCGCACTATCCTCAATGTTCACCGCATTATCCTCAATGTTCACCGCAATATCCACAATGTCCAACACACTATCCTCAGTGTTAACACCACATTATCCTCAAAGTTCACCACATTATTCTCACTGTTCACTGCACTATCCTCAATGTCCACTGCACTATCCTCAATGTCCACCGCACTATTCTCAATTTTCACACCGCATTATTCTAAATGTTCACCGCACTATCCTCAAAGTTCACCACATTATTCTCACTGTTCACTGCACTATCCTCAATGTTCACCGTACTAAGCTCAATGTTTACCGCACTATCCGCAATGTCCACTGCACTATCCTCAATGTCCACGACACTATCCTCAATGTCCACCGCACCATCCTCAATGTTCACACCGCATTATTCTAAATGTTCACCGCACTATCCTCAATGTCCACCGCACCATCCTCAATGTTCACACCGCATTATTCTAAATGTTCACCGCACTATCCTCAATGTCCACCGCACCATCCTCAATGTTCACACCGCATTATTCTAAATGTTCACCGCACTATCCTCAATGTATGTCACATTATCCTCAATGTTCACGAGTAAACATAATTCTTGGACATATCATCTACATTTGGATTGGTGATGCCATTTCATCTGTAATCATTCATTCATTAACCTAAAACCCAATATAATATCCAAACATTTCCCATTAGAAGCAATGTTAAGTTACCCCCCCCCCCCGTTATATTGAAATCTGTATAGCATTTACAGAGTAATTTCACAATCATTTCACATGCCCTATTGTTACTACGATCAGCACACAACATTTGGTGAAAGCTGTCAAATATCTGGGGGCCGTGGCTTCACGCCCAGATTATGTTAGTTTTAATTCACCACACTGTTTAATTTATAATTAATAGCTTTAATTCACCACACTGTTTAATTTATAATTAATAGCTTACCTTATTGTCAGATTTTCAATAACTCCCGGATGCTTTTCCAATTCTGCTCTTAGTTCGTTAAACGTAATCGCTCCTGATTCATCTTCATCGGCGGCATTAAATAACACATCAGTCAGGTCTTCCACATTTTCATCAGTCAGGGACAGCGCGCTTTCTTCCATGCATGCCCGCAGTACAGCTTGCAATTCTCCCCGTTCTATGCTTCCGCTGGCTTTTATTATAAGGAAATAAGAAGCAAATGAAACTATATTGTTCATACAAAGAACTATGTGTAGACTGAGAACATGCGTTGATATATTTTGCCTGGTCAGTCATATCAATATATTTTAACACCGAGACCATTAACTCTTTCACCGCCAATGTCGCATAAAAGCGACTTTGTAAAAAAGTAGAGAACCCGATCGGACAGAACAGAACGTGCCGTCTGAT
This sequence comes from Archivesica marissinica, assembly GCA_014843695.1. Lineage (NCBI taxonomy): Eukaryota > Metazoa > Mollusca > Bivalvia > Venerida > Vesicomyidae > Archivesica > Archivesica marissinica. The sequence continues at coordinate 17,461,310 of CM026388.1, forward strand.
CAGGCTAGTTGCTGATTGCTCTTCAGACAGTGGAGCTGAAGCACCTGTCCGAATAGCAAACAACATAGATCCTGATCAGACGCGGCGTTACGCCGCGGCTGATCTGGATCTATTTTGTTTGCACATGCTCTGAATTTAATCGGCGCTGAAAGAGTTAATTGGTTTTGTGGTTTTGAACCCGCAAACATGTGTCCAGACCCCAATGGTCTGTGCGCTTACCATTAGCCGGTGAACAGGCGTTGATATAGTTTGCCTGGTCAGTCATATACATATATTTTAACACCGAGACCATTAATTGGTTTTGTGGTTTTGAACCCGCACACATTTGTCCAGACCCCACTGGTCTGTGCGCTTACCATTAGTCTGGGAACATGCGTTGATATATTTTGCCTGGTCAGTCATATAAATATAGTTTAACACCGATACCATTAATTGGGCCATATTGAGTTTCTGATATCAATGGTGTCATTTTGTCAGAAATAAATTAGTGAAGAATCGACAGACTGGAACCCAGTTCACTACGTGCAACGCTGGGCGAAACCGGTCGCAAGTTTTAATGGCATATTCTAAGATAGAATAGGTGTATTGTTCTCGCAAAAGTACCCATTAGTGTGTGCGGGTAGAACAACCGACCTTCCGCAAGTCAGCTGGATATTTTCCTCACATGAAATAGTTCGTCACCCCTACAAGCAATTACAGTCAAACCTGTCTTAAGCAGCCATCCAAGGGAATCGCAGAAAGTGGCTGGTTAATGCATGTTACCTGTCAATTACAGTCAAACCTGTCTTAAGCAGCCATCCAAGGGAATCGCAGAAAGTGGCTGGTTAATGTATGTTACCTGTCAATTACAGTCAAACCTGTCTTAAGCAGCAATCCAAGGGAATCGCAGAAAGTGGCTGGTTAATGTATGTTACCTGTCAATTACAGTCAAACCTGTCTTAAGCAGCCATCCAAGGGAATCACAGAAAGTGGCTGGTTAATGCATGTTACCTGTCAATTACAGTCAAACCTGTCTTAAGCAGCAATCCAAGGGAATCGCAGAAAGTGGCTGGTTAATGTATGTTACCTGTCAATTACAGTCAAACCTGTCTTAAGCAGCCATCCAAGGGAATCACAGAAAGTGGCTGGTTAATGCATGTTACCTGTCAATTACAGTCAAACCTGTCTTAAGCAGCAATCCAAGGGAATCGCAGAAAGTGGCTGGTTAATGTATGTTACCTGTCAATTACAGTCAAACCTGTCTTAAGCAGCCATCCAAGGGAATCGCAGAACGTGGCTGGTCAATGCATGTTACCTGTCAATTACAGTCAAACCTGTCTTAAGCAGCCATCCAAGGGAATCACAGAAAGTGGCTGGTCAATGCATGTTACCTGTCAATTACAGTCAAACCTGTCTTAAGCAGCCATCCAAGGGAATCACAGAAAGTGGCTGGTTAATGCATGTTACCTGTCAATTACAGTCAAACCTGTCTTAAGCAGCCATCCAAGGGAATCGCAGAAAGTGGCTGGTTAATGTATGTTACCTGTCAATTACAGTCAAACCTGTCTTAAGCAGCCATCCAAGGGAATCGCAGAACGTGGCTGGTCAATGCATGTTACCTGTCAATTACAGTCAAACCTGTCTTAAGCAGCCATCCAAGGGAATCACAGAAAGTGGCTGGTCAATGCATGTTACCTGTCAATTACAGTCAAACCTGTCTTAAGCAGCCATCCAAGGGAATCACAGAAAGTGGCTGGTCAATGCATGTTACCTGTCAATTACAGTCAAACCTGTCTTAAGCAGCCATCCAATGCAATCGCAGAAAGTGGCTGGTTAATGTATGTTACCTGCTTAATACAGGTCAAAATGTATAATAAAACAACATATTGGGAATCTGGAAACTGGCTGCTTAATACATGTCACATGTTTAATAGAGGTCAAATGTATTATAAAACAACATATTGGGAATCTGGAAACTGGCTGCTTAATACATGTCACATGTTTAATAGAGGTCAAATGTATTATAAAACAATACATTGGGAATCTGGAAACTGGCTGCTTAATGCATGTCACATGTTTAATAGAGGTCAAATGTATTATAAAACAATACATTGGGAATCTGGAAACTGGCTGCTTAATGCATGTCACATGTTTAATAGAGGTCAACTGTATTATAAAACAACACATTGGGAATCTGGAAACTGACTGTTTAATACATGTCCCATGTTTAATATAGGTCAAATGTATAATAAAACAACATATTGGGAATCTGGAAACTGATCAATAACGTGACTGTATACTACTAACCATCAGCATCAAACACATCAAACAGAAACTGTAACTTCTGCGCAGGCGTTCCCTTTGTGAGCATGCGCAGACCATCCATAAGTTCAACGAGTTCAATGGTACCGCTACAGTCCTGATCAAACAGCTCGAAGAATCTCACGGCAAAGAATGACTGCAATGAACAGGTTGTATAAGTGTATAGTAATGTGTTTAATGTGTTTGTAAATGTATATGTAGTAGACTGATATAAATGTATAGTAATGTGTTTAATTTGTTTGTAAATGTACATGTAGTAGACTGATATAAATGTATAGTAATGTGTTTAATTTGTTTGTAAATGTACATGTAGTAGACTGATATAAATGTATAGTAATGTGTTTAATTTGTTTGTAAATGTACATGTAGTAGACTGATATAAATGTATAGTAATGTGTTTAATTTGTTTGTAAATGTACATGTAGTAGACTGATATAAATGTATAGTAATGTGTTTAATTTGTTTGTAAATGTACATGTAGTAGACTGATATAAATGTATAGTAATGTGTTTAATTTGTTTGTAAATGTACATGTAGTAGACTGATATAAATGTATAGTAATGTGTTTAATTTGTTTGTAAATGTACATGTAGTAGACTGATATAAATGTATAGTAATGTGTTTAATTTGTTTGTAAATGTACATGTATAGTAGACTGATATAAGTGTATAGTAATGTGTTTAATTTGTTTGTAAATGTACATGCTCATATAGCAGACTGATATAAGTGTATAGTAATGTGTTTAATTTGTTTGTAAATGTACATGCTCATATAGTAGACTGATATACGTGTATAGTAATGTGTTTAATTTGTTTGTAAATGTACATGCTCATATAGCAGACTGATATACGTGTATAGTAATGTGTTTAATTTGTTTGTAAATGTACATGCTCATATAGTAGACTGATATAAGTGTATAGTAATGTGTTTAATTTGTTTGTAAATGTACATGCTCATATAGCAGACTGATATAAGTGTATAGTAATGTGTTTAATTTGTTTGTAAATGTACATGCTCATATAGTAGACTGATATACGTGTATAGTAATGTGTTTAATTTGTTTGTAAATGTACATGCTCATATAGCAGACTGATATACGTGTATAGTAATGTGTTTAATTTGTTTGTAAATGTACATGCTCATATAGTAGACTGATATAAGTGTATAGTAATGTGTTTAATTTGTTTGTAAATGTACATGCTCATATAGCAGACTGATATAAGTGTATAGTAATGTGTTTAATTTGTTTGTAAATGTACATGCTCATATAGCAGACTGATATAAGTGTATAGGAGTGTGTTTAATTTGTTTGTAAATGTACATGCTCATATAGTAGACTGATATAAGTGTATAGTAATGTGTTTAATTTGTTTGTAAATGTACATGCTCATATAGCAGACTGATATAAGTGTATAGCAATGTGTTTAATTTGTTTGTAAATGTACATGCTCATATAGCAGACTGATATAAGTGTATAGTAATGTGTTTAATTTGTTTGTAAATGTACATGCTCATATAGTAGACTGATATAGGTGTATAGTAATGTGTTTAATTTGTTTGTAAATGTACATGCTCATATAGTAGACTGATATAAGTGTATAGTAATGTGTTTAATGTGTTTGTAAATGTACATGCTCATATAGTAGACTGATATAAGTGTATAGTAATGTGTTTAATGTGTTTGTAAATGTACATGCTCATATAGTAGACTGATATAAGTGTATATTTTGTTTCGTATTGGTTTATGGTAGCACCTCTAAGTCACCAAGTGCAAACCTATATAATTATACAGTGACGGTTAATTATAACAGTCCGCCTACGTGGTCGAGTGGATACGGTCGCTGACTTGTATACCACTGTAATCTATCATATCTGATGGTCACGGGTTCGAATCTAATATTCTATTTATCCTAACTTCTGATAAAAAGATGATTTAGATAGGAAATATTACAGAATATGCATGACCTGCTAAAGTTTTGTCATACCATCGGGGAACATATGACGTCATACACGCTGCGTCATGACGTCATGTAATGTTTATCAGGCATCGACTAATAAAGCAAAGTTTATTAGGCAGGCAGTTTTTGACCATTAGTACGCATGGAGGTAGGATACAAGTGCATGGTACTAGTAATGTGAATAGTTTGTTTCGTATTCGCTTACGGTCGCACTGACAGCTTAGGTCTTATGGCGACTTTCCAACTGTTAATTTGTTGAGGAAGACCCCGGCTGCCCCTCCTTTTCAGCAGTAGTTCTGGAATAGCTATGGTTAAATAGTTCTTGCAAGCAATACAGTTAAACCTGTGTTAAGCAGCCAGCCAAGGGAATCACAGAAAGTGGCTGCTTAACACAGGTGGCTGCTTAATAGAGGTCAAATGTATTATAAAACAACATATTGGGAATCTGGAAACTGGCTGCTTAATACAGGTTGGCTGCTTAATAGAGGTGACCACTAACACAGGTTTGACTGTATATAGTTATCGTCTTGGAAAGGGCAGTTGTAAATTACGTAATAAACATATGTGTATGTCTATAAGTCATATAAAAAATTCAAAGGAAAACGTTTTTATAAACGCTACATTTAGCTTCCTACTTGATCCTTTGCATTATGTATTATGTATGTCGTTGTATGTTATATGTGATGTATTATGTATGTCGTTGTATGTTATATGTGATGTATTATGTATGTCGTTGTATGTTATATGTGATGTATTATGTATGTCGTTGTATGTTATATGTGATTTATGCTTTGCAATAAATACCCTTTAAAATTTAAATCAAAACATTTACAGACGGATCTATAGTCCAGTGGTAACACGCTGTACTGGTAATCCAGGGGTCGCAGGTTCGATCCCCCGTCTGGTCTGACCCTAATAAAATTAACAGTCTTTCAGATGGGACGTTAAACCGAGGTCTCGTTTCGGTGCTTTACACCGTGCACGTAAAAGAACCAGAGGAGACTCTGGAATGGGTCTCTGTCCGTATCATTGCACTATCCTCCAAAAATCTAAAATGACTAATATCTTCAGGAGGCGTCGCTCATATGGGCAACCGGTAGCGACGATAAATAAACGTAAAACACAAACAATCAAAACATTCCGAGTTATGCTTATATATTTTTGTTTACCTTCTTGACTCCGAGAGCCTTCTTGAATTCATCCAGGTCAATTTTCCCATCAGCACCAGCAATGTCTTTGAATTTAATCTCTACCCATTCCAGCCACTTCTGGTCTTCATCCCTGCAACAGTACATGTATACGTTATACACCTATATAACTGTAACCTCCGTGACAGTACATGTATACGTTATACACCTATATAACTGTAACCTCCGTGACAGTACATGTATACGTTATACGCCGCTATAACTGTAACCTCCGTGACAGTACATGTATACGTTATACACCTATATAACTGTAACCTCCGTGACAGTACATGTATACGTTATACACCTATATAACTGTAACCTCCGTGACAGTACATGTATACGTTATACGCCGCTATAACTGTAACCTCCGTGACAGTACATGTATACGTTATACACCTATATAACTGTAACCTCCGTGACAGTACATGTATACGTTATACACCTATATAACTGTAACCTCCGTGACAGTACATGTATACGTTATACGCCGCTATAACTGTAACCTCCGTGACAGTACATGTATACGTTATACACCTATATAACTGTAACCTCCGTGACAGTACATGTATACGTTATACACCTATATAACTGTAACCTCCGTGACAGTACATGTATACGTTATACGCCGCTATAACTGTAACCTCCGTGACAGTACATGTATACGTTATACACCTATATAACTGTAACGTCGTGGCCCTCCGTGACAGTACATGTACACGTTATACACCTATATAACTGTAACCCCCTCCGTGACAGTACATGTATACGTTATACGCCGCTATAACTGTAACGTCGTGGCCCTCCGTGACAGTACATGTATACGTTTACACCTATATAACTGTAACGTCGTGGCCCTCCGTGACAGTACATGTATACGTTATACACCTATAAACTGTAACGTCGTGGCCCTCCGTGACAGTACATGTATACGTTATACACCTAATAACTGTAACGTCGTGGCCCTCCGTGACAGTACATGTATACGTTATACGCCGCTATAACTGTAACGTCGTGGCCCTCCGTGACAGTACATGTATACGTTATACGCCGCTATACAACTGTAACGTCGTGGACCTCCGTGACAGTACATGTATACGTTATACGCCGCTATACAACTGTAACGTCGTGGACCTCCGTGACAGTACATGTATACGTTATACGCCGCTATACAACTGTAACGTCGTGGACCTCCGTGACAGTTAATTCGGGCCGTTGTCTAATGTTGTTAAAACGTGTGGCCAAACCATTTGTATTGACATGCTATGTATTGTATATGTATGTGTATGATATGTACTATATGTACTATTGATTTGCAATAAGATATGAGTAAGTAAAAACAAGAAAAAGTTGAGAAAACAAACATCCACAGCGCTGCACAGTTTCCAGTTAAAGCGACACTACATTAGTGAACACGCAAGTTTCTACAGAATGTATTTTCCTATTATATGGTATATTTTTTTACCAAATAGTTGCCTTTAATATTTAAGTATATAAATAATAAGTGTTTCAACTAATAAACAAACCTCGTATACGCGGTTTGTTGACATAATAAAATAATGTAAATATGGTCGACATTCATGCGTAATACTACTCGTGTATCCTGAATAACACGATTTATGGTACATATTTACCGTTATATCTCACATGTGTGCCTATGCATATTTAGTGCCTAGTGTGTGTGAAATTATTGGTAGATTAGTCTTAGTTAAATTATCTTTAAGCGACATTATCTCGCGTTTAGTATTGACTCCGATGACAAAAACGTCAATTCAGGAGCGTGGATGATCGTTATATGAAATCCTACTTTCAATTTTGAAAGTTTGTAGATCACAAAACCACTGTTTATTGATTCAATGTTAGTGTTCGAATGTATTCGGAAGAATGTGTAGTAGCAACGCATTTATACGTGGAAAAATGCATTTTAGTTGATTGTTGCGATGTAATGTTACTTTTGTGTCATAAAATAGGTCATATCGCATGTTATGCTTTGGCACTTTGAGAAAGTAAAATCAATTATAGTTCGTTCTTCAGAAAATTCAGAAAAGTCAAGACTTACACGTTCAAAATGGTTACCGGGTTGTGTGCGTTTCTATGAAAGTTTAAAGTTTAAACTTTAATTATTTTACAACGATTGCGAAGCCAGTTTTAGCAACTTCACTCTCGTTGGCGCGGGTGAAAGCGTATATGTGGTCATTCGTGTGGGAGGAAACCGGAGTACCCGGAGAAAACCCACCTGCCCGATCTGGCGACCACCGTACCAACTCACATACTTCACGGTACGAGGTTGCATTGGTGAGAAGCGAGCGCGCTAGCCGCTAACCACTGCGCTAATCGGACAGCGTTTCTATGACACGATGTAAACAAAAGGAAGATATCTACGAAAGACCATGCAGCTAAGCTCGTGAAATAGTGCAGTTGATAACATGAAATCGTGCAGTTGATAACGTGAAATCGTACAGTTGATAACGTGAATTCGTGCAGTTGATAACATGAATTCGTGCAGTTGATAACGTGAAATCGTGCAGTTGATAACGTGAAATCGTGCAGTTGATAACATGAAATCGTGCAGTTGATAACGTGAAATCGTGCAGTTGATAACGTGAATTCGTGCAGTTGATAACGTGAATTCGTGCAGTTGATAACATGAAATCGTGCAGTTGATAACGTGAAATCGTGCAGTTGATAACGTGAAATCGTGCAGTTGATAACGTGAAATCGTGCAGTTGATAACGTGAATTCGTGCAGTTGATAACGTGAAATCGTGCAGTTGATAACGTGAAATCGTGCAGTTATACACAATGTCAATTTGATATTGACACGTTCAGACCGAAACGTCAATTTTGTAATTAACTGCTCACATCCGGTATATATCGCATTTAAGTCAAATATCCGGTATCCGGTATATATCGCATGTAAGTAAAAATTCCGGTATCCGGTATATATCGCATATAGGTCAAATCTCCGGTATCCGGTATATATCGCATGTAAGTCAAATCTCCGGAATCCGGTATATATCGCATTTAAGTGCTAATATGTAATAAGTGCTAACCATATCTAATCAACACCTCAACCTCGTCTGTATCACGCACGCACCACCCACATGCACATGTACGCACGCACGCACGCACATAGGTTATATGTAAAAACCTGAATTGATTTCCAAAATGATGTGAATATTTTAATAAATATATATTATATATGGGGGATCGCATAGGGCTTTGCCAAGCAAATCTAATCAACCCCCCAACCTCGCCTGTATCATATTACACGTTAACGCACGCGCGCGCATGTACGCACTCACGCACGTACGCACGCACACAGGCTAGATGTAAAAACCGTAAAGGATTTCCAAAATGATGTGAATATTTTACTACATATATATTACTTATGTGGATCGTATAGGCTAGGGCGTTGCTAAGCATATCTAATCAACACGCCACCTAGACCCTCGTCTGTACCATGTTACACGTTAACGCACACGTGCGCTCACGTACGCACGTACGCACGCACACAGGCTAGATGTAAAAACCTTAATTGATTTCCAAAATGATGTGAATATTTTAATAAATATATATTATATTTGTAGGAGGGGTTTCACCTGGCGTTGTGAACTTTCATTTAATTAACCTACACGTCTACAATATCCTCAATGTGAACTTTCATTTAATTAACCTACACGTCTACAATATCCTCAATGTGAACTTTCATTTAATTAACCTACACGTCTACAATATCCTCAATGTGAACTTTCATTTAATTCTCCAGACGTAATCACAATTTGGTTGAGCGTGACGGAGAACGTTCGCACTACTACTTAGAACGTCGTTGTATCGTGACGGAACACTGTTGTTGTATCGTGACGGAGCAATTTTGTTGTATCGTGACGGAGCTAAGACGTTTGTGTGACGGAGCAATTTGTAGCCACTAGTACGTCAATGTACATTCACAGAGGTGTCACGTCTCGGTTTTTCTTCTCACGTTGTAGCGTTACATGGCAGTTTTACGGACTGTTTTCCCCGTTCATCTTAGGTCCAAGAGTAAATAATATAACATATGGTGTCACCTAATGTAGTGCAATTTTCCATACAATTCGTTATGTCTTTTTCTAAACTCTTAATTTATTATAATCTTCCATACAATTTATTTATGTCTTTTTCTAAGACCCTAATTTAATATAATATCACATACAATTCGCTATGTCTTTTTCTAAACTCTTAATTTATGTCTTTTCCTAAAGATCCTAATTTAGCATATCACATACAATTTATTTGTCTTTTTCTAAACACTTAATTTAATATAGTCTCCCATACAATTTCGTTATGTCTTTTTTTAAGTTCTTAATTTATGTCTTTTTCTAAGTTCCTAATTTAGCATAATATCACATACAATTTATTTATGTCTTTTTCTAAGATATTAATTTAGCATAATATCACATACAATTACGTTGTCTTTTTCTAAACACTTAATTTAATATAGTCTCCCATACAATTTCGTTGTCTTTTTCTAAGATCATAATTTAGCATATTATCACATACAATTTCGTTGTCTTTTTCTGAACTCTTAATTTAATATAGTCTCCCATACAATTTCGTTGTCTTTTTCTGAACTCTTAATTTAATATAGTCTCCCATACAATTTCGTTGTCTTTTTCTAAGATACTAATTTAGCATATTATCACATACAATTTATTTATGTCTTTTTCTAAGATACTAATTTAGTATAATATCACATACAATTACGTTGTCTTTTTCTAAACAGTTAATTTAATATAGTCTCCCATACAATTTCGTTGTCTTTTTCTAAAACACTTAATTTAATATAGTCTCCCATACAATTTCGTTGTCTTTTTCTAAAACACGTAATTTAATATAATCTCCCATACAATTTCGTTGTTTTTTTCTAAAACACTTAATTTAATATAGTCTCCCATGCAATTTCGTTATGTCTTTTTCTAAGATTACATTTTAATATAATATTCCATACACTTTCTTTATGTCTATTTCCAAGCTCCTTATTAATTCGTTATGTATTTCCCTTACTCTTAATTCGAAACTCCTAATACAGAATAATCTCCTATACAATATTCTGTCAGTTTGTGTGTATAACTTTAATAATCTCCTATACAATATTCTATGCCCGTTTGTGTGTATAACTTTAATAATCTCCTATACAATATTCTATGCCCGTTTGTGTGTATAACTTTAATAATATCCTATACAATATTCTATGCCCGTTTGTGTGTATAACTTTAATAATCTCCTATACAATATTCTATGTCAGTTTGTGTGTATAACTTTAATAATCTCCTATACAATATGCTATGCCCGTTTGTGTGTATAACTTTAATAATATCCTATACAATATTCTATGCCCGTTTGTGTGTATAACTTTATTTTATACAAATTTATTTTAGCTCGATTGCGAAACAAGTTCTTATAACTTATACTAATCACTCTCGAGACCTCATTCCTGATGGAATCCATCGCCACGAGGGTGAGAGAAGAGGCATGTGGAATTTAAATGCCTTGCCTAAGGACACAATCGTAACGGCTCCAGCGGGGCTCGAACTCCGGGCCTTTCGCACGTGAAGCGAACGCGCTACCACTGAGCTATCACGACTTCCGTATAACTTTAATAATCTCCTATACAATATTCTATGTCCGTTTATGTGTATAACTTTAATAAACTCCTATACAATATTCTATGTCCGTTTATGTGTATAACTTTAATAAACTCCTATACAATATTCTATGCCCGTTTGTGTGTATAACTTTAATAACACTTTAATAAACTTCTATACAATATTCTATGTCCGTTTCTGTGTATAACTTTAATAAACTCCTATACAATATTCTATGTCCGTTTATGTGTATAACTTTAATAAACTCCTATACAATATTCTATGTCCGTTTATGTGTATAACTTTAATAAACTCCTATACAATATTCTATGCCCGTTTGTGTGTATAACTTTAATAACACTTTAATAAACTTCTATACAATATTCTATGTCCGTTTCTGTGTATAACTTTAATAAACTCCTATACAATATTCTATGCCCGTTTGTGTGTATAACTTTAATAATCTCCTATACAATAGTCTATGCCCGTTTGTGTGTATAACTTTAATACTATCCTATACAATATTCTATGCCCGTTTGTGTGTATAACTTTAATAATCTCCTATACAATATTCTATGCCCGTTTGTGTGTATAACTTTAATAACACTTTAATAAACTTCTATATAATAGTCTATGTCCGTTTCTGTGTTTAACTTTAATAAACTTCTATACAATATTCTATGTCCGTTTCTGTGTATAACTTTAATAATCTCCTATACAATATTCTATGCCCGTTTGTGTGTATAACTTTAATAACACTTTAATACACTTCTATACAATATTCTATGTCCGTTTCTGTGTATAACTTTAATAAACTCCTATACAATATTCTATGTCCGTTTGTGTGTATAACTTTAATAATCTCCTATACAATATTCTATGCCCGTTTGTGTGTATAACTTTAATAATCTCCTATACAATATGCTATGTCCGTGTGTGTGTGTGTGTGTGTATAACTTTCACAAACTACCAATGAACGTTCGGACATAGTGGCATGGGAACAATGGAAGCTAAGAATCCGTGATTCCTTGTTTACAGTGCAATATTTCGCGTCAAGTCACGTTTGAAATAAATTAATTAATATTTGACAATATATTTAGATAAATCAGAGTTTACTGGGTGTTTTATGAAAAACAATGAAGACAAGATGCGTTTCTTCACAGGAGTTTGAAGTTCACAAGTGTAACCAATAAAATACCATGGACGTCGTGATAGCACAGCGGTAGTGCGTTCGCTTCAGGTACGAAAGGCCCGTAGTTCGCGCCCCGCTGGAGCCGCTACGATTGTGCCCATGGGCAAGGCATTTTGCCTCTTCTCTCTCCCTCGTGGCGATGGATTCCATCAGGAATTGAGTTCTCGAGAGTGATTAGTATATGATATAGTTCGACACCCTAGTGTAAGTCAAACCTACAGTGGTGAGGGGCGGGGGCGTGATTTGCTGTGAACGACCGTACCACTCTGTCACGGAGTGGACCTGCAGAGATGAGGGGGGTGCGTGATTTGCTGTGAACGACCGTACCACTCTGTCACGGAGGGGACCTACAGTGGTGAGGGGGACGTGATTTGCTGTGAACGACCGTACCCACTCTGTCACGGAGTGGACCTGCAGAGATGAGGGAGGACGTGATTTGCTGTGAACGACCGTACCACTCTGTTACGGAGGGGACCTGCAGAGAGGGGGGACGTGATTTGCTGTGAACGACCGTACCACTCTGTCACGGAGGGGACCTACAGTGGTGAGGGGACGTGATTTGCTGTGAACGACCGTACCTACTCAGTCACGGAGGGGACCTGCAGAGATGAGGGGGACGTGATTTGCTGTGAACGACCGTACCCACTCTGTCACGGAGGGGACCTACAGTGTAGGGGGACGTGATTTGCTGTGAACGACCGTACCACTATGTCACGGAGGGACCTGCAGAGATGAAGGGGGACGTGATTGCTGTGAACGACCGTCCACTCTGTCACGAGGGGACCTGCAGAGATGAAGGGGGACGTGATTTGCTGTGAACGACCGTACCACTCTGTCACGGAGGGGACCTGCAGAGATGAAGGGGGACGTGATTTGCTGTGAACGACCGTACCACTCTGTCACGGAGGGGACCTGCAGAGATGAAGGGGGACGTGATTTGCTGTGAACGACCGTACCACTCTGTCACGGAGGGGACCTGCAGAGATGAAGGGGGACGTGATTTGCTGTGAACGACCGTACCACTCTGTCACGGAGGGGACCTGCAGAGAT
>CM026388.1:17475620-17520421 GCA_014843695.1 Archivesica marissinica
AGAGATGAAGGGGGACGTGATTTGCTGTGAACGACCGTACCACTCTGTCACGGAGGGGACCTGCAGAGATGAAGGGGGACGTGATTTGCTGTGAACGACCGTACCACTCTGTCACGGAGGGGACCTGCAGAGATGAAGGGGGACGTGATTTGCTGTGAACGACCGTACCACTCTGTCACGGAGGGGACCTGCAGAGATGAAGGGGGACGTGATTTGCTGTGAACGACCGTACCACTCTGTCACGGAGGGGACCTGCAGAGATGAGGAAAGCAATCATAAATAATATATATACTATTTCTTTCATCTGCGTACATCACTTTAACCATTTGTCAGCGGAAACTTATTATTATTGTATTGCTTATCTTTATAAAGAAGAAAAAATAAAATCGACACCCGTTCCCCCAAACAATTTAGATCTATTTAGCTATACTATATTGGTACGTAATTTAAAAAGTTAAAACTTTATTTATTTTACAACGACTGTGAAGCAAGTTCTAACAACTTATATTAATAACTGTCATTGGCGCGGATGAAAGCGTAAATGTGTTCATTCGTATGGGAGGAAACCGGAGTACCCGGAGAACACCCACGTGTCCGAGCTGGCGACCATCGTTCAAGGATCGAACCCGGGTTGCATTGGTGAGAAGCGAGTGCGCTAACCACTGCGCTAAATAGGAACGCCTTATTTTTGATGCGTAGACGGGTGGGGTAAAGACAATAGATGCATTTAATGATTCGCGAGACTCCAAACACCAGTGGTATATTTGCCTAATGTGGCGGGCACTGACCTCGGATAAGTAAGTTCGTGGCTAGTCCAGCCGTGTGTCTTATTTGCCATGCCTAAGTAAATGTTGATATATCAGTGATTCGATAGGCTGTTCATCCACGAATTAACTTAATACTGATTAGATCATTATTTTTTTAATACTGTAAAGAAATGTATCAGTGAAATAATATGTGTTATTGCATTTGTTGAAAGTATGGACACGTGATATAAAAAGTCACGCAATGAGAGACATTGGTCAGTTACTGCCCCTGAATACTCCTTAAAAGTAGGTAGGTCCTATTAAGTATTTTCCTCTGTCTTTATCGTTGTTTCCTTTGTACAACATGCTAGCAATTTTATTCCACTATCGCTTCTTACGATTATTAAATTATTATATCTCGACAGATCTCCTACAGTATATGCAGTAGGTACTTGTTTGTTAAGGAATGTTATCAGTTAATTAACACGATTTTGATAAAATCACATTTTTTCATACCGCAACATCTGGTTAGGGAACAACAGTAAAAACAAAGGATTCTAACTAAAAGGACCTATTCACACTTTGGAATAAATCAGACTTTATCTGCCAAGGGAGATAATAGAACATTACAGATATCTCTCATTACAAACTGAAGGTGGGGTATATTATAATATTTGGCGGAAGAATACAGTGTGTAATATAAAAAAAGAGTAACATAGTTAGCCTAGTAACCACTATTGTAAGACTTAGAATCACTTTTATAACTTCTATTTTTATTTATATATTTATTTTATTTATTTTTTATTTATTTTTTATTTATTTTATCTATTTTTTATCTATATATTTATTTTATTATGTTTTATTTATTTTATCTATTTTTTATTTATATATTTTATTTATTTTTTATTTGTTTTATCTATTTTTTATTTATATATTTATTTTATCTATTTTTTATTTATTCTCTATTCATTTATCATAAACGAAATAAGGAGTAAATTGTAACATGTGGAAGTCTTGATACCGCAGTGGATGAGCGTTCGCCTCATGCGCGAACGGCCCGGAGTTCGAGCCCCGCTGGAGCCGTTACGATTGTGCCCTTAGGCAAGGCATTTAAATTCCATGTTGCCTCTTCTCTCTACCTCGTGTCGTTGAATTCTATCAGGAATGAGGTCTCGATAGTGATTAATATATAGTTTAAGTATAAATAACTTGTTTCGCAATCGAGCTAAAATAAGTGTTTATAAACTAAATAGTAACCGTTTTTTCAACGACTAAAATATCAATTAACTGTAAAATATAAATGTATTGAAAATTACTATAAAATCTAGACAAATCTGAAAACCGTTAGTAACCGTTTTCAACGACTGAAATATAGGAGTATAGTATAACCGTAAATTATAAATGTATTAGCGAAAATTATTATAAAATCTAGACAAATCTGAAAACCGTTAGTAACCGTTTTCAACGACTGAAATAAAGCAGAATAGTATAACTGTAAATTATAAATGTATTAGCGAAAATTATTATAAAATCTAGACAAATCCTAAAACCGTTAGTAACCGTTTTCAACGACTTAAATAGCAGAACAGCTATAACTGTGAAAAGTAGAGGTACATGTATTAGCGAAAAGTACAGATATTAACGAAAAGTACATGTATTAGCGAAAAGTACATATATTAGGGAAACGTACATGTATTAGCGAAAAGTACAGATATTAGCGAAAATTATATGTATTAGCGAAAAGTAAGTACATGTATTAGCGAAAAGTACAGGTATTAGGGAAAAGTAAGTACATGTATTAGCGAAAAGTACAGGTATTAGCGAAAAGTACAGGTAATAGCGAACATTGATCACTGTTGAGTTGGTATAACTGAGATAGCGCGTTGAACTTGTGCAGGGTATCTCAATGAACGACCTTGTATAATGTATTCTGTTTTCTTTGGCTAATTCTGTTTATTTACCTTTTTACGGTTATTGTTGTATTTGATTTCTAAAAGCAAAACTACATAATTTTGTTTATATTTGGTCAGAATGTGACAACGACCTCCCTTATCCAATCAATTGCTGGCATTCTCTGATATAGACGTTAGTTGCGAATTATACTTCGTAAACACATAAATTATACGCTAAACTAATTTGGTAATATTTTAACCTTTAGATTAACTGCGATTCAAAGGGTTTAGATTTCGTTCAAACGAGTTTTAATTCATGCCATAAAGTTCACGCACCTTGTATTTTTCTCGTAACTTAAAGTGTATTTATCGTTGCCACCTGGTTAATCGGGGCTACGTAATAACAGCTGTGTGTTTTATGTTTATTTATCGTCGCTACCGGATGCCCATATGAGCGACGCCTCATGAAGAGATTAGTCATTATGATTTTTGGAGGATAGTGCAATGATACAGACAGAGACCCATTCCAGAGTCTGCTCTGGTTCTTTTACGTGCACGGTGTAAAGCACCGACACGAGACCTCTGTTTAACGTCCCATCTGAAAGACTTTTAATTTTATTAGCTTCAGACGGGGGGGGGTCGAACCTGCGATCCCTGGATTACCAGATCCGTCTGTGACGTAATACCAGAACAGCACGTGTGAGAGTCGAGGCCACCCCACATCCCACACCCCACACCCCACACCCCACATCCCACCCCACACCTCACGTTTTATACAATGTCATGAACAAATATATGTGTAAAGATGATGTCCATGTGGGATTCATTCTTGAGAAAAAACAATATTCATGGGGGATTCATTCTTGAGAAAAAACAATATTCATGGGGGATTCATTCTTGAGAGAGGAAAAACAATATTCATGGGGGATTCATTCTTGAGAGAGGAACAACAATATTCATGGGGGATTCATTCTTGAGAAAAAACAATATTCATGGGGGATTCATTCTTGAGAAAAAGGAAAAACAATAGTCATGGGGGATTCATTCTTGAGAGAGGAAAAACAATATTCATGAGAGATTCATTCTTGCGAAAAAACAATAATCATGGGGTATTCATTCTTGAGAAAAGACAATATTCATGGGGGATTCATTCTTGAGAGAGGAAAAACAATATTCATGAGAGATTCATTCTTGCGAAAAAACAATATTCATGGGGGATTCATTCTTGAGAAAAAACAATATTCATGGGGGATTCATTCTTGAAAAAAACAATATCCATGGGGGATTCATTCTTGAGAGAGGAAAAACAATATTCATGAGAGATTCATTCTTGCGAAAAAACAATATTCATGGGGGATTCATTCTTGAGAAAAAGGAAAAACAATAGTCATGGGGGATTCATTCTTGAGAGAGGAAAAACAATATTCATGAGGGATTCATTCTTGAGAGAGGAAAAACAATATTCATGGGGGATTCATTCTTGAGAAAAAACAATATTCATTCTTGAGAGAGGAAAAACAATATTCATGGGGGATTCATTCTTGAGAGAGGAACAACAATATTCATGGGGGATTCATTCTTGAGAAAAAACAATATTCATGGGGGATTCATTCTTGAAAAAAAACAATATCCATGGGGGATTCATTCTTGAGAGAGGAACAACAATATTCATGGGGGATTCATTCTTGAGAAAAAACAATATTCATGAGGGATTCATTCTTGAGAAAAAACAATATTCATGGGGGATTCATTCTTGAGAGAGGAAAAACAATATTCATGGGGGATTCATTCTTGAGAGATGAAAAACAATATTCATGAGAGATTCATTCTTGAGAAAAAACAATATTCATGGGGGATTCATTCTTGAGAGAGGAAAAACAATATTCATGGGGGATTCATTCTTGAGAGAGGAACAACAATATTCATGGGGGATTCATTCTTGAGAAAAAACAATATTCATGGGGGATTCATTCTTGAGAGAGGAAAAACAATATTCATGGGGGATTCATTCTTGAGAAAAAACAATATTCATGAGGGATTCATTCTTGAGAGAGGAAAAACAATATTCATGGGGGATTCATTCTTGAGAGATGAAAAACAATATTCATGGGGGATTCATTCTTGAGAGATGAAAAACAATATTCATGAGAGATTCATTCTTGAGAAAAACAATATTCATGGGGGATTCATTCTTGAGAGGGGAAAAACAATATTCATGGGGGATTCATTCTTGAGAAAAAACAATATTCATGGGGAATTCATTCTTGAGAAAAAACAATATTCATGGGGGATTCATTCTTGAGAGAGGAACAACAATATTCATGGGGGATTCATTCTTGAGAGATGAAAAACAATATTCATGGGGGATTCATTCTTGAGAGATGAAAAACAATATTCATGAGAGATTCATTCTTGAGAAAAAACAATATTCATGGGGGATTCATTCTTGAGAGAGGAAAAACAATATTCATGAGGGATTCATTCTTGAGAAAAAACAATATTCATGGGGGATTCATTCTTGAGAGAGGAAAAACAATATTCATGAGAGATTCATTCTTGCGAAAAAACAATATTCATGGGGGATTCATTCTTGAGAAAAAACAATATTCATGGGGGATTCATTCTTGAAAAAAACAATATCCATGGGGGATTCATTCTTGAGAGAGGAAAAACAATATTCATGAGAGATTCATTCTTGCGAAAAAACAATATTCATGGGGGATTCATTCTTGAGAAAAAACAATATCCATGGGGGATTCATTCTTGAGAGAGGAACAACAATATTCATGAGGGATTCATTCTTGAGAGATGAAAAACAATATTCATGAGGGATTCATTCTTGAGAAAAAACAATATTCATGGGGGATTCATTCTTGAGAGAGGAAAAACAATATTCATGGGGGATTCATTCTTGAGAAAAAACAATATTCATGGGGGATTCATTCTTGAGAGAGGAACAACAATATTCATGGGGGATTCATTCTTGAGAGAGGAACAACAATATTCATGGGGGATTCATTCTTGAGAAAAAACAATATTCATGGGGGATTCATTCTTGAGAAAAAACAATATTCATGGGGGATTCATTCTTGAGAGAGGAAAAACAATATTCATGGGGGATTCATTCTTGAGAGAGGAACAACAATATTCATGGGGGATTCATTCTTGAGAAAAAACAATATTCATGGGGGATTCATTCTTGAGAAAAAGGAAAAACAATAGTCATGGGGGATTCATTCTTGAGAGAGGAAAAACAATATTCATGAGGGATTCATTCTTGAGAGAGGAAAAACAATATTCATGGGGGATTCATTCTTGAGAAAAAACAATATTCATTCTTGAGAGAGGAAAAACAATATTCATGGGGGATTCATTCTTGAGAGAGGAACAACAATATTCATGGGGGATTCATTCTTGAGAAAAAACAATATTCATGGGGATTCATTCTTGAAAAAAACAATATCCATGGGGGATTCATTCTTGAGAGAGGAACAACAATATTCATGGGGGATTCATTCTTGAGAAAAAACAATATTCATGGGGGATTCATTCTTGAGAAAAAGGAAAAACAATAGTCATGGGGGATTCATTCTTGAGAGAGGAAAAACAATATTCATGAGGGATTCATTCTTGAGAGAGGAAAAACAATATTCATGGGGGATTCATTCTTGAGAAAAAACAATATTCATTCTTGAGAGAGGAAAAACAATATTCATGGGGGATTCATTCTTGAGAGAGGAACAACAATATTCATGGGGGATTCATTCTTGAGAAAAAACAATATTCATGGGTGATTCATTCTTGAAAAAAACAATATCCATGGGGGATTCATTCTTGAGAGAGGAACAACAATATTCATGGGGGATTCATTCTTGAGAAAAAACAATATTCATGGGGGATTCAGTCTTGAAAAAAACAATATCCATGGGGGATTCATTCTTGAGAGAGGAAAAACAATATTCATGAGGGATTCATTCTTGAGAAAAAACAATATTCATGGGGGATTCATTCTTGAGAGAGGAACAACAATATTCATGAGGGATTCATTCTTGAGAGAGGAACAACAATATTCATGGGGGATTCATTCTTGAGAAAAAACAATATTCATGGGGGATTCATTCTTGAAAAAAACAATATCCATGGGGGATTCATTCTTGAGAGAGGAACAACAATATTCATGGGGGATTCATTCTTGCGAAAAAACAATATTCATGGGGGATTCATTCTTGAGAAAAAACAATATTCATGAGGGATTCATTCTTGAGAAAAAACAATATTCATGGGGGATTCATTCTTGAGAGAGGAAAAACAATATTCATGGGGGATTCATTCTTGAGAGATGAAAAACAATATTCATGAGAGATTCATTCTTGAGAAAAAACAATATTCATGGGGGATTCATTCTTGAGAGAGGAAAAACAATATTCATGGGGGATTCATTCTTGAGAGAGGAACAACAATATTCATGGGGGATTCATTCTTGAGAAAAAACAATATTCATGGGGGATTCATTCTTGAGAGAGGAAAAACAATATTCATGGGGGATTCATTCTTGAGAAAAAACAATATTCATGAGGGATTCATTCTTGAGAGAGGAAAAACAATATTCATGGGGGATTCATTCTTGAGAGATGAAAAACAATATTCATGGGGGATTCATTCTTGAGAGATGAAAAACAATATTCATGAGAGATTCATTCTTGAGAAAAACAATATTCATGGGGGATTCATTCTTGAGAGGGGAAAAACAATATTCATGGGGGATTCATTCTTGAGAAAAAACAATATTCATGGGAATTCATTCTTGAGAAAAAACAATATTCATGGGGGATTCATTCTTGAGAGAGGAACAACAATATTCATGGGGGATTCATTCTTGAGAGATGAAAAACAATATTCATGGGGGATTCATTCTTGAGAGATGAAAAACAATATTCATGAGAGATTCATTCTTGAGAAAAAACAATATTCATGGGGGATTCATTCTTGAGAGAGGAAAAACAATATTCATGAGGGATTCATTCTTGAGAAAAAACAATATTCATGGGGGATTCATTCTTGAGAGAGGAAAAACAATATTCATGGGGGATTCATTCTTGAGAGATGAAAAACAATATTCATGGGGGATTCATTCTTGAGAGATGAAAAACAATATTCATGAGAGATTCATTCTTGAGAAAAAACAATATTCATGGGGGATTCATTCTTGAGAGAGGAAAAACAATATTCATGGGGGATTCATTCTTGAGAGAGGAACAACAATATTCATGGGGGATTCATTCTTGAGAAAAAACAATATTCATGGGGGATTCATTCTTGAGAGAGGAAAAACAATATTCATGGGGGATTCATTCTTGAGAGAGGAAAAACAATATTCATGGGGGATTCATTCTTGAGAGAGGAACAACAATATTCATGGGGGATTCATTCTTGAGAAAAAACAATATTCATGGGGGATTCATTCTTGAGAGAGGAACAACAATATTCATGAGGGATTCATTCTTGAGAGAGGAAAAACAATATTCATGGGGGATTCATTCTTGAGAGAGGAAAAACAATATTCATGGGGGATTCATTCTTGAGAGAGGAAAAACAATATTCATGGGGGATTCATTCTTGAGAGAGGAAAAACAATATTCATGGGGGATTCATTCTTGAGAGAGGAAAAACAATATTCATGGGGGATTCATTCTTGAGAGAGGAAAAACAATATTCATGGGGGATTCATTCTTGAGAGAGGAAAAACAATATTCATGGGGGATTCATTCTTGAGAGAGGAAAAACAATATTCATGAGGGATTCATTCTTGAGAGAGGAAAAACAATATTCATGGGGGATTCATTCTTGAAAGAAAAGATGCTATGAACTCCCATACACGATACAATTAACCCAAATATGTGTATGTAACCATACACGATACAATTAACCCAACTGTGTGTATGTAACCATACACGATACAATTAACCCAAATATGTGTATGTAACCATACACGATACAATTAACCCAACTGTATATATATAACCATACACGATCAATTAACCCAACTGTGTATATGTAACCATACACGATACAATTAACCCAAATATGTGTATGTAACCATACACGTTACCATTAACCCAAATATATGTATGTAACCATACACGATACAATTAACCCAACTGTGTGTATGCAGCCATACAAGATACAATTAACCTAACTTTCACCCCAATTCTAACTGTGCTGTTGCAAATATTCCTATGTTATGTAGCATTCTTGAATACAATATTGTTTAATCTAACCCAACTGTAATAATAATAATAATAATAATAATAATAATAATAATAATAATAATAATAATAATAATAATAATATTGACTTGATTTTACGAGAGAACTCATTTGTTTATCTACCAATGGGGGCCCTCAACATATATACAAATCTAACAATAGGGGCCCTCAACATATATACAAATCTACCAATGGGGCCCTCAACATATATACAAATCTACCAATAGGGCCCTCAACATATATACAAATCTACCAATGGGGCTCTCAACATATATACAAATCTACCAATAGGGCCCTCAACATATATACAAATCTACCAATGGGGCTCTCAACATATATACAAATCTATCAATAGGGGCTCCCCAACATATATACAAATCTAACAATAGGGGCCCTCAACATATATACAAATCTACCAATGGGGCTCTCAACATATATACAAATCTACCAATGGGGCTCTCAACATATATACAAATCTATCAATAGGGGCCCTCAACATATATACAAATCTACCAATGGGGCCCTCAACATATATACAAATCTACCAATAGGGCCCTCAACATATATACAAATCTACCAATGGGGCTCTCAACATATATACAAATCTACCAATGGGGCTCTCAACATATATACAAATCTATCAATAGGGGCTCCTCAACATATATACAAATCTACCAATGGGGCCCTCAACATATATACAAATCTACCAATAGGGCCCTCAACATATATACAAATCTACCAATGGGGCTCTCAACATATATACAAATCTACCAATGGGGCTCTCAACATATATACAAATCTATCAATAGGGGCTCCTCAACATATATACAAATCTACCAATGGGGCTCTCAACATATATACAAATCTATCAATAGGGGCTCCTCAACATATATACAAATCTACCAATGGGGCTCTCAACATATATACAAATCTATCAATAGGGGCCCTCAACATATATACAAATCTACCAATGGGGCCCTCAACATATATACAAATCTACCAATAGGGCCCTCAACATATATACAAATCTACCAATGGGGCTCTCAACATATATACAAATCTACCAATGGGGCTCTCAACATATATACAAATCTATCAATAGGGGCTCCTCAACATATATACAAATCTACCAATGGGGGCCCTCAACATATATACAAATCTACCAATGGGGGCCCTCAACATATATACAAATCTACCAATGGGGGCCCTCAACATATATACAAATCTACCAATGGGGGCCCTCAACATATATACAAATCTACCAATGGGGGCTCTCAACATATATACAAATGTACCAATGGGGGCTCTCAACATATATACAAATGAACCAATGGGGGCCCTCAACATATATACAAATCTACCAATAGGGGCTCCTCAACATATATACAAATGTACCAATGGGGGCCCTCAACATATATACAAATCTACCAATGGGGCCCTCAACATATATACAAATCTACCAATGGGGGCCCTCAACATATATACAAATCTACCAATAGGGGCTCTCAACATATATACAAATCTACCAATGGGGGCCCTCAACATATATACAAATCTACCAATAGGGGCCCTCAACATATATACAAGTGTACTAATGGGGGCCTTCAACATATATACAAGTCTACCAATGGGCCCCTCAACATATATACAAATCTACCAATGGGGGCCCTCAACATATATACAAATCTACCAATAGGGGCCCTCAACATATATACAAGTCTACCAATGGGGGCCCTCAACATATATACAAATCTACCAATAGGGGCCCTCAACATATATACAAATCTACCAATAGGGGCACTCAACATATATACAAATCTACCAATGGGGCTCTCAACATATATACAAATCTACCAATGGGGCTCTCAACATATAAACAAATCTGCCAATGGGGGCCTCAACATATATACAAATCTACCAATAGGGGCTCCTCAACATATATACAAATCTGCCAATGGGGCCCTCAACATATATACAAATCTACCAATGGGGGCACTCAACATATATACAAATCTACAAATAGGGGCCCTCAACATATATACAAATCTACCAATAGGGGCCCTCAACATATATACAAATCTACTAATGAGGGCACTCAACATATATACAAATCTACCAATGGGGCTCTCAACATATATACAAATCTACCAATGGGGCTCTCAACATATAAACAAATCTGCCAATGGGGGCCTCAACATATATACAAATCTACCAATAGGGGCTCCTCAACATATATACAAATCTGCCAATGGGGCCCTCAACATATATACAAATATACCAATGGGGGCACTCAACATATATACAAATCTACAAATAGAGGCCCTCAACATATATACAAATCTACCAATAGGGGCCCTCAACATATATACAAATCTACTAATGAGGGCACTCAACATATATACAAATCTACCAATGGGGCCCTCAACATATATACAAATCTACCAATAGGGGCGCTCAACATATATACAAATCTACCAATGGGGGCCCTCAACATACATACAAATCTACCATTGGGGACACTCAACATATATACAAGTATACCAATGGGGGCACTCAACCTATATACAAATCTACCATTGGGGACACTCAACATATATACAAGTATACCAATGGGGGCACTCAACATATATACAAGTATACCAATGGGGACACTCAACATATATACAAATCTACCAATGGGGGCCCTCAACATATATACAAATCTACCAATAGGGGCCCTCAACATATATACAAATCTACCAATAGGGACACTCAACATATATACAAATCTACCAATAGGGGCCCTCAACATATATACACATCTACCAATGGGGGCCCTCAACATATATACAAATCTACCAATGGGGGCCCTCAACATATATACAAATCTACCAATGGGCCCCTCAACATATATACAAATCTACCAATGGGGGCCCTCAACATATATACAAATCTACCAATGGGGGCCCTCAACATATATACAAATCTACCAATGGGCCCCTCAACATATATACAAGTCTACCAATGGGGGCCCTCAACATATATACAAGTCTACCAATGGGGGCCCTCAACATATATAATGGGGGCCCTCAACATATATACAAATCTACCAATGGGGGCCCTCAACATATATACAAGTCTACCAATTGGGGCCCTCAACATATATACAAGTCTACCAATGGGGGCCCTCAACATATATAATGGGGGCCCTCAACATATATACAAATCTACCAATGGGGGCCCTCAACATATATACAAGTCTACCAACAGGGGCCCTCAACATATATACAAATCTACCAACGGGCCCCTCAACATATATACAAATCTACCAATGGGGGCCCTCAACATATATACAAATATACCAATAGGGGCACTCAACATATATACAAATCTACCAATGGGGGCCCTCAACATATATACAAATCTACCAATGGGCCCCTCAACATATATACAAGTATACCAATGGGGGCCCTCAACATATATACAAATCTACCAATGGGGGGCACTCAACATATATACAAGTATACCAATGGGGGCCCTCAACATATATACAAATCTACCAATGGGGGGCACTCAACATATATACAAGTCTACCAATGGGGGCCCTCAACATATATAATGGGGGCCCTCAACATATATACAAATATTCGAAATTCTTGTAGCAACCTGCATTCAGATCTTTATAATAATCATTTGCGCGATAGTCCAAAATGCTTGTGTGAACTTAACGAAAATGAGGATGCGGAGCACTATCTATTTCGCTGTCTATTCTATGTAAATTCCAGACGCGTACTATTCGTAAACACACGTACTTATCATCCCTTAAATACAAGAAAACTACTGTTAGGCTTCGAAAACTTAGCGGACAATGAAAATGAATATATTTTCACACAAGTTCAAACATATATTAAAACGACTAAACGCTTCGAGCAAATAACCACATGATCTGTATATATATATATAGGCTGTTCTCTTGTGACGATCTGTGTTAGGGTGTGGTGACGGTGTGGCTGGCTGGGTAACGCTGTATGGTGGGACACTTGATTGGAGTAGCTATTACAGTTACATTTCCTAAACTTTTTTGGTTTGTTTATTGTTGTTTTTTGTTTCTAAATTCTTATTATCTAAAATGGTGCTTATTCTCTTAATCATTTTACCCTTTTTCTATTAGTATCATTAAATTTAGTAAAGTACTAGCACAACTCTTGTATTCAGTCTCTTTGTTAATTACAATCTAGTCTTATGGGGAGGGCCGTAACTAATGTTGTTAAAACTTGTGGCCCAACCCATTTGCTTCAACATATAATGACAATCCTTGAGCAAACAATGCCACGAATCATGCATTATGGATAGTTATACATGTTTGTTCATTTGTTTTGTATTGTACATTGTATATATAGAATGCAATAAAATATGATTAAACTAATACAAATATACTAATGGGGGCCCTCAACATATATAATGGGGGCCCTCAACATATATAATGGGGGCCCTCAACATATATAATGGGGGCCCTCAACATATATACAAATCTACCAATGGGGGCCCTCAACATATATACAAATCTACCAATGGGGGCCCTCAACATATATACAAATCTACCAATGGGGGCCCTCAACATATATACAAATCTACCAATGGGGGCCCTCAACATATATACAAGTCTACCAATGGGGGCCCTCAACATATATACAAATCTACCAACGGGGGCTCTCAACATATATACAAATCTACCAATGGGGGCTCTCAACATATATACAAATCTACCAATAGGGGCCCTCAACATATATACAAATCTACCAATAGGGGCCCTCAACATATATACAAGTCTACCAATGGGGGCCCTCAACATATATACAAGTCTACCAATAGGGGCTCTCAACATATATACAAATCTACCAATGGGGGCCCTCAACATATATACAAGTATACCAATGGGGGCACTCAACATATATACAAATCTACCAATGGGGCTCTCAACATATATACAAGTATACCAATGGGGGCACTCAACATATATACAAATCAAATGCAATCTAAAGGAAGGATTATAAGTGAAAACTGTACATTGGAATTATATAGAAATGTTAAAGCTGAAAAGTAGAAAACTATATATAATATGTTATGGAATATGATGATATATGGAATTGTCTAGTAGAGAAACTATATATAATATGTTATGGAATATTATGATATATGGAATTGGCTAGTAGAGAAGCTATATATAATATGTTATGGAATATGATGATATATGGAATTGACTAGTAGAGAAACTATATATAATATGTTATGGAATATGATGATATATGGAATATGGTGATATATGGAATATGATGATATATGGAATTGACTAGTAGAGAAACCATATATAATATGTTATGGAATATGATGATATATGGAATTGACTAGTAGAGAAACTATATATAATATGTTATGGAATATGATGATATATGGAATATGGTGATATATGGAATTGACTAGTAGAGAAACCATATATAATATGTTATGGAATATGATGATATATGGAATATGATGATATATGGAATTGACTAGTAGAGAAACTATATATAATATGTTATGGAATATTGTGATATATGGAATTGACTAGTAGAGAAACCATATATAATATGTTATGGAATATGATGATATATGGAATTGACTAGTAGAGAAACTATATATAATATGTTATGGAATATGATGATATATGGAATTGACTAGTAGAGAAACTATATATAATATGTTATGGAATATGATGATATATGGAATATGGTGATATATGGAATATGATGATATATGGAATTGGCTAGTAGAGAAACTATATATAATATGTTATGGAATATGATGATATATGGAATTGGCTAGTAGAGAAACTATATATAATATGTTAGGGAATATGATGATATATGGAATATGATGATATATGGAATATGATGATATATGGAATTGGCTAGTAGAGAAACTATATATAATATGTTATGGAATATGATGATATATGGAATATGATGATATATGGAATATGATGATATATGGAATATGATGATATATGGAATATGGTGATATATGGAATATGATGATATATGGAATTGACTAGTAGAGAAACCATATATAATATGTTATGGAATATGATGATATATGGAATATGATGATATATGGAATATGATGATATATGGAATTGACTAGTAGAGAAACCATATATAATATGTTATGGAATATGATGATATATGGAATTGACTAGTAGAGAAACTATATATAATATGTTATGGAATATGATGATATATGGAATATGGTGATATATGGAATTGACTAGTAGAGAAACCATATATAATATGTTATGGAATATGATGATATATGGAATATGATGATATATGGAATTGACTAGTAGAGAAACTATATATAATATGTTATGGAATATTGTGATATATGGAATTGACTAGTAGAGAAACTATATATAATATGTTATGGAATATGATGATATATGGAATTGACTAGTAGAGAAACTATATATAATATGTTATGGAATATGATGATATATGGAATTGACTAGTAGAGAAACTATATATAATATGTTATGGAATATGATGATATATGGAATTGACTAGTAGAGAAACTATATATAATATGTTAT
Organism: Archivesica marissinica; assembly: GCA_014843695.1. Taxonomy (NCBI): domain Eukaryota; kingdom Metazoa; phylum Mollusca; class Bivalvia; order Venerida; family Vesicomyidae; genus Archivesica; species Archivesica marissinica. The sequence continues at coordinate 17,491,129 of CM026388.1, forward strand.
GGAATATGATGATATATGGAATTGTCTAGTAGAGAAACTATATATAATATGTTATGGAATATGATGATATATGGAATTGACTAGTAGAGAAACTATATATAATATGTTATGGAATATGATGATATATGGAATTGACTAGTAGAGAAACTATATATAATATGTTATGGAATATGATGATATATGGAATATGATGATATATGGAATATGATGATATATGGAATATGATGATATATGGAATATGATGATATATGGAATATGATGATATATGGAATTGGCTAGTAGAGTAGAAAATGGGAAATACATATGTTATACAGATGTGTGTGCGTCATATACCAGCTATTCCAGTAGGGAATATGTTGCCTGGTTACGCAAATTAACATGACGCGAGCTGTCAATCAACCAAGCAATTATACAAATGTGTTCATTTGCTTTGTTCTGTACATTTCTATCCCCCTTCTGACCTAATAAAATTAACTTCTTCAGGATTGGACTTTATCCCGAGGTCTCGTGTCGGTGCTGTACACCGTGCACGTAAAAAAACCAGAGGAGACTCTGGAATGGGTCTCTCTCTCTCTCTCTCTCTCTCTCTCTCTGTGTATTATCCTCCAAAAATCTAAAATGACTAATCTCTTCAGGAGGCGTCGCTCATATGGGCAACCGGTAGCCCATTCCAGAGTCTCCTCTGGTTCTTTTACTTGCACGATGTAAAGCACCGACACGAGACCTCGGTTTAACGTCCCATCTGAAAGACTGTTAATTGTATTAGGGTCAGACGGGGGATCGAATCTGCGATCCCTGGATTACCAGTCCAGTGTGTTACCACTGGACTACATATCCGCCTGTGGTTTTTGTATACATTTTCGTATATATATATTTGTGTTACCACGTAGTGATATGCAGCATACATGCACACTGGAAGTTTAGTTACGGGCATGCGCATTAGCAGTGTTAGACAGCGTTCGTCGCGAGAATAGGCGTGTCTTACAGTTACCTTTGTTTATATATATGATGATCCAAATGAAATATTAAATATGTGGTGTAAACTATTTTTAGAAATTGTACATAAGCATATTCCAATAAAAACTCAGCGAGTGAAACGGAAATATCAACCAGACTGGATAACAACAGAAATCTTAGATACTATGAAAGAACGCGATAAAATGAAGCAAGATAAATCAGAGCAAGGTGTTAATCAATATAAACTACTTAGAAACAAAGTGTCGGCAATGATTAATACAGCAAGGAAAGAGTCATGTGAACGAAAAATAGAGTCCGGTAAAGATAACCCACGTACTGTCTGGAAGATTATTAAAGAGTTTGGTTCAGGAAAATCAACACAATCTGGAAACAATATTAACTCAATATACCATCAAGGATCTGATTACTCTCAAAATGTTGAAATGGCAAATATATTTAATGAATTCTTTGTCAATGTTGCATCTAATATCAAAGATCCAGTCCCTGATCACTTAAACTTTGACTATATAAAATATTTTATTAATGAACATGTACCTGTTGATGTAATGTTTGAAATACCAGAAGTTACACAGAGTAATATCAGAAAGCAATTACTCAAACTTAATGTTTCTAAAGCTATTGGAATCGATAATATTGGACCAAAGCTGTTAAAACTTTCAGCTGATATCATTGTACAACATTTAACTGTTATAATAAATAAGAGTTTGCAAACATCAACTTTCCCTGAAGCTTGGAAATTTGCAAAAGTCAAACCATTATTCAAAAGTGGAAAAACCAATGACGTCAATAACTATAGACCTATTTCAATTTTACCATCTTTGTCGAAACCTTTTGAAAGACACGTGCATAAATCGCTGCAGACTTTTTTGGATCACTTCAATTTACTTCACAAAACACAAAGTGGTTTTAGAACTGGCCACTCAACTGAATCAGCTTTACTTTATATGATAGATAAATGGATTCGAGCACTGAATGAGGGAAAATTGATTGGAATTGTAATGGTCGATTTTCGAAAAGCTTTTGATCTTGTCGATCATACTGTTTTGTTAAAGAAATTATCATTATACAAATGTAGCAACAATACTTTGAAGCTTTTTCAATCATATATTTGTGATAGAAAGCAAACTGTTTCTATAAATGACGTTTTATCTGAAAATAGAACTGTTAATTGTGGAGTCCCGCAGGGCTCAATATTAGGACCTCTTTTATTCTTACTTTTTATCAATGACTTACCACTAATGTTTTCAAATAAAATCACCGGTAGCGATTTATATGCAGATGATACTACATTATATGATATCCATAATAAGAAAGAAGTGTTAGAAACAAGATTACAACAAACTTTGGAAGACTTGAAATACTGGTGTTTCCAAAATGGAATGAAGATTAATACAGACAAAACGAAAGTTCTATTTATGATGAGAGCCCAGCGAAAATGTGCTTTCCCTAATCCTACACTCTCTCTTAAATATGAAAATATATTATTGAAAACCAGCAAATCAGAGAAGTTGCTTGGAGTACACATTCAGGATTCATTAAAATGGGACTCACATATCAAATATATTGTGAAAATGATTTCAACTAACATTTGGCTATTAGGTAAAATACGGTATATTGTGAATCTGAACTACAGAATACTTTATTACAAGGCATATATCCAACCACATTTTGATTATTGTTGTATCATATGGGGAAACACCACACAACAAAATATTAACACACTATTAAGATTGCAGAGACGAGCTTGTAAATTCATTCTGGGCCAAGATTATATTTCTTTGCGTGAATCAATGTCTGAAATTAATATAATGACTTTTGACCAACGGATTATTTTTCAAAAAGCAGTAACAATGTACAAAATTATGAACAATCTTGTACCGAATTATTTGAATGAACATTTTCAATTAAGACATTGCAATTCAGTTACTTCAGATATGACATTGAGAAATGTTTCAAATATGGATCTCTATATTCCAAGACCTAGATGTGAAATGTATAAGAAATCATTAGAGTACTCTGGTCCAAAGATATGGAATTGTCTACCATTTGAAATTAAGACGTCCAAATCTTTAAATATATTCAAGACAAAATGTAAAGTATGGATACAACGTTTTAATCGGTAGACACTAGACAGTTATATATATATATATAATGATTGTAAATCAATATGCTTATGTCGTTTTGTATTTCTATCAAAGTACCTGATTTATTTAGGCTGTTGTTTAAGTTACATTGTACAACATTATGCATGTATATTGTACGGCGTAACTATGTTATAATTATTGTGTATGTACATTTATTATATAGTGTTAACAAATTGAAGAGGGCCCTAAGGAGGATTAGTTCAAAACTAATTAGGTCACCCTCTATAAATAAAGAACTCTATCTATCTCTATCTCTTTACGCTGTTCCAAGGATGATCTATTTACCTGTTCCGGCGCACGGTAAGTTGCAAATCTGGACTAAAAACATTTTCAATGCAGTATTTTCGTCGTGTCATTGAAAAGAATAATTAATGTAAATATAAGTAATAAATCTCGAGATAATAGTTCCCATCGGGGTATGAACTACATTGGAAGTACTTAAAGTTAGCGCGCATGCCTTCGGCCTCCACACATAATTAAATAAGTAATGTTTTATTTATTTTTCATTAATATACAAGTACTACTTTATTTATTGCTTTTCGTGCTTTTCTGATTGTTTGAACATAAATCAACTTGTTTTTGACTTGACTTGGTTCAAGGGAAACAATCCGATGCTTGTGCTAAAATAAACGTAAATAAACCACAGTCAAACCCTCTATTAAGCAGTCAACCTGTATTAAACAGCCAGTTTCCAGATTCCCAATATGTTGTTTTGTTATACATTTGACCTGTATTAAGCAGCCAACCTGTATTAAGCAGCCAGTTTCCAGATTCCCAATATGTTGTTTTGTTATACAGTTGACCTCTATTAAGCAACCAACCTGTATTAAGCAGCCAGTTTCCAGATTCCCAATATGTTGTTTTGTTATACATTTGACCTCTATTAAGCAGGAACCTGTATTAAGCAGCCATTTTCTGTGATTCCCTTGGCTGGCTGCTTCAGACAGGTTTGGCTGTATTTCAATACGATTTCGGTCTCAGGTTCCGTAGCAGAATTAGTGCCATATGTCTGATATAAAATATGACATAAATGTTAGTAATACAGTGTGCAAGGCATGTATACATCATACCAAAATATAAGGGGCACAAGGGGATTTGAGATACGAAAACATTCGAACGTGCTTGAAAATGAGCGATTTTTAAAAACAAAAATTTTATTTAAGTTTTTTTAACGTCGCTACCGGTTTCCCATTTGAGCGACGGGCAGTTTACCTAACAGCACCTTTCCTGTGCAGGCAATAGCGGTTAACCAGTACTTGGTGGGTGCACCAACCTCCGTAAGAAACTGCCAACTTTTTCATATAAATGAGACATGGTCTGAGCGGGGCTCGAACCCGTGACCATCAGAGATGATAGGTTACAGTGGTATACAAGTCAGAGACCTTAACCACTCGACCACGGAGGCGGATTGAGCGATTTATATGTTTGCCTTGCTGTTACATTATGGGTTCCAGTGTGTCGATTTTTCATGACAGTTGATAATTATGATAAGATGCTCAATACGGCCCAATTAATAGTCTCGATGTTAAAATATATTTATTTGACTGACCAGGCAAAATATATCGACGCCTGTTCCCAGGCTATTGCTGTTATAAAGATCGTCAAAGCTGGCGGACATGCTGTACCGTATATTCATGTAGCTGTGATACTCAGTGTTTATCGCACATCTGAATTAATTTCCGGGAAAACATCTCTAATCCCCACGTTGTTTGTGCTTGTTAGGAAGGAAACACTAGTTCTGTTCAATAGTCCACGGATAAATATATATCTCTCAAACAGGGGAGGTAATCTAATAGAGCTTCTCGGGCAAAATAGGGGAGGTAATCTAATAGAGCTTTTCGGGCCAAATAAGGGAGGTAATCTAATAGAGCTTCTCGGGCCAAATAAGGGAGGTAATCTAGCACAGCTCGTGCCAAATAGGGGAGGTAATATAAACAGGGGAGGTAATCTAATAGAGCTACTCGGACCAAATAAGGGAGGTAATCTAATAGAGCTTCTCGGGCAAAATAGGGGAGGTAATCTAGTACAGCTCGTGCCAAATAGGGGAGGATAATATAAACAGGGGAGGTAATCTAATAGAGCTTCTCGGGCAAAATAGGGGAGGTAATCTAGTACAGCTCGTGCCAAATAGGGGAAGATAATATAAACAGGGGAGGTAATTTAATAGAGCTTCTCGGGCAAAATAGGGGAGGTAATCTAGTACAGCTCGTGCCAAATAGGGGAGGATAATATAAACAGGGGAGGTAATCTAATAGAGTTTCTCGGGCAAAATAGGGGAAGTATTGTAGCCCAGCTCATGTCAAATAGGGGAAGATAATATAAACAGGGGAGGTAATCTAGCTCAACATCTCGAACCAAACAGGGGAATTAATCTAACACGGATTATCGGGGGGGGGGGGGCTAAATAAGGGAGGTAATATAACTCAAATAATTAAATTCTAATATGGTAGGATTTTCTTTTCTTGTTTCTAGTGTTTCTTGTATCTTGTCAAAATGTGACAGGATATATTCATTGTGAAACACGCAGACGACTATGTGGACGGTGCACAGAACTGGGTTGTCTTCTACTTGGCATGTTATCATGTTATACACGTGAAATGACCTACGTCATTGGTCCCATCTTCATATATAAAAGTTGCCTCCCCTTGATTTGTTTCTCCGAAAAGTTATGCGTTGATCTCAAATAGCTGTCAAAATAGAAGTAGCAACATAAACAACATGCATACAGATTACGTATTCTTAATTACGAGGGTTGTTCAAAAAGTTTAGAATATTGTGTATTTTAAATGGGCTGTATCACTATGTTCTGGGGAATTCGAACTCACAACCTCTTGGCTAGTTTATGCAAATTTATTTCAGCTGGATTGCGAAACATGTTCTTACAATTTATATTAATCACGTTCGAGACCTCATTCCTGATGGAATACATCGCCACGAGGGAGAGAGAAGAGGTAATGTGGAAATTAAATGCCTTGCCTAAGGGCACAATCGTAACGACTCCAGTGGGGTTGGAACTCCGGTCCTTTCGCACCCGACGTCATGACGCCCACGACTACGACCTCTGACACCATACCCAACCCGAATTAGGTCAATCATACCTGGGTATGATGTGATATACGGCACAACAACAATTATGCCCTGTTTATTATTTAAACCTTTTCAACGCATTACGAACACAGGGGTATATAGCCGATTTAAAATACACAAATATTCTAAACTTTTTGAACGTCCCTCGCCGGCCTTGCCTAAATGCCACTCTTAAATCCGCAGTGTCTCTTTTCTCTCCATCATGGCGATGGATACCTCTTCTCTTTCCCTCATGGCGATGGATACCTCTTCTCTCTCCATCATGGCGATGGATGTCCCTTCTCTCTCCATCATGGCGATGGATGTCCCTTCTCTCTCCATCATGGCGATGGATGTCTCTTCTCTCTCCATCATGGCGATGGATGCCTCTTCTCTCTCCATCATGGCGATGGATGTCTCTTCTCTCTCCATCATGGCGATGGATGCCTCTTCTCTCTCCATCGTGGCGATGGCTGTCTCTTCTCTCTCCATCATGGCGATGAATGCCTCTTCTCTCTCCATCATGGCGATGGATGCCTCTCTCTCTCCATCATGGCGATGGATGTCTCTTCTCTCTCCATCATGGCGATGGATGCCTCTTCTCTCTCCATCATGGCGATGGATGTTTCCTCTCTCTCTCTCCATCATGGCGATGGCTGTCTCTTCTCTCTCCATCAAGGCGATGGATGTTTCCTCTCTCTCTCCATCATGGCGATGGCTGTCTCTTCTCTCTCCATCATGGCGATGGATGTCTCTTCTCTCTCCATCATGGCGATGGATGCCTCTTCTCTCTCCATCGTGGCGATGGATGCCTCTTCTCTCTCCATCATGGCGATGGATGTCTCTTCTCTCTCCATCATGGCGATGGATGCCTCTTCTCTCTCCATCGTGGCGATGGATGACTCTTCTCTCTCCATCATGGCGATGGATGTCTCTTCTCTCTCCACCATGGCGATGGATGTTTCTTCTCTCTCCATCATGGCGATGGATGTCTCTTCTCTCTCCATCATGGCGATGTATGCCTCTTCTCTCTCCATCATGGAGATGGATGTTTCTTCTCTCTCCATCATGGCATGGCGATGGATGTCTCTTCTCTCTCCATCATGGCGATGGATGTCTCGTCTCTCTCCAGCATGGCGATGGATGTCTCTTCTCTCTCCATCATGGCGATGGATGTCTCTTCTCTCTCCATCATGGCATGGCGATGGATGTCTCTTCTCTCCATCATGGCGATGGATGTCTTCTTCTCTCCATCATGGCGATGGATGTCTCTTCTCTCTCCATCATGGCGATGGATGTCTCTTCTCTCTCCATCATGGCGATGTATGTCTCTTCTCTCTCCATCATGGCGATGGATGTCTCTTCTCTCTCCATCATGACGATGGATGTCTCTTCTCTCTCCATCATGGCGATGTATGTCTCTTTTCTCTCCATCATGGCGATATATGCCTCTTCTCTCTCCATCATGACGATGTATGTCTCTTCTCTCTCCATCATGGCATGGCGATGGATGTCTCTTCTCTCTCCATCATGGCATGGCGATGGATGTTTCTTGTCTCTCCATCATGGCGATGCATGTCTCTTCACTCTCCATCATGGCGATGGATGTCTCTTCTCTCTTCATCATGGCATGGCGATGTATGTCTCTTCTCTCTCCATCATGGCGATGGATGCCTCTTCTCTCTCCATCATGGCGATGGATGTCTCTTCTCTCTCCATCATGGCGATGGATGTCTCTTCTCTCTCCATCATGGCGGTGGATGTCTCTTCTCTCTCCATCATGGCGATGGATGTCTCTTCTCTCTCCATCATGGCGATGGATGTTTCTTCTCTCTCCATCATGGCGGTGGATGTCTCTTCTCTCTCCATCCTGGCGATGTATGTCTCTTCTCTCTCCATCGTGGCGATGTATGTCTCTTCTCTCCCATCATGGCGGTGGATGTCTCTTCTCTCTCCATCATGGCGATGGATGTCTCTTCTCTCTCCATCATGGCGATGGATGTCTCTTCTCTCTCCATCATGGCGATGGATGTCTCTTCTCTCTCCATCATGGCGATGGATGTCTCTTCTCTCTCCATCATGGCGATGGATGCCTCTTCTCTCTCCATCATGGCGATGGATGTTTCTTCTCTCTCCCTCATGGCGATGGATGTCTCTTCTCTCTCCATCATGGCGATGTATGCCTCTTCTCTCTCCATCATGGCGATGGATGCCTCTTCTCTCTCCATCATGGCGATGGATGTCTCTTCTCTATCCATCATGGCGATGGATGTTTCTTCTCTCTCCATCGTGGCGATGGATGTTTCTTCTCTCTCCATCATGGCGATGGATGTCTCTTCTCTCTTCATCATGGCGATGGATGTCTCTTCTCTCTCCATGGATTGCATTCGGAATGAGGTCTCGAGATCCATTAAATTAATGATTTTAAGAACGTATTTCGCAATCGAGCTAAAACAAAAGAGTGCATACACTAAACTAAGAATCAATAAATGTAAGTTTATGATAGTTTCGTTTGTTTTTGTTGTATGAAGTCGCACAAACAGCTTAGGTCATCTGGTGACTCGAGCTATTAGTTTATTCAAATTTATTTGAGCTCGATTGCAAAACAAGTTCTTACAACTTATAGTAATCACTCTCGAGACATCATCGCCAGAAGAGAGAGAGAGGGGGGGGGGGAGAGAGAGAAGAGGAAATATGGAATTTAAATGCAATGTCTAAGGACACACTAGTAACGGCTACAGCTGTGTGCGAACTCGGAGCCTTTCACACCTGAAGTGAACGTTCTACCACTGCGCTATCACGACTTCCACATTGGCTATTATTGGTAGAAGAAGATCCCGGATGTCCATCCGAGCAGTAATTCAAGCACGGACGAGGACCCGGATAGAACCACCGACCGTCCGCAAGCCAGCTGGATACCTTCTCACTAGAAATAATTCGACACCCTCGGTGAGATTCGAACATACAGCGGTGAGGGACAAGTGGTTTGGAAGTCAACAACCGTAACCACTCTGGCCACGGTGGCCCCTTGCCCCAAATGCAGTCATATTAACATAAAGCATCAACTATTGTAAATAGTGCCTACTGCTACAACATGACAATGTACTACACTAACTGTATTAACTCTTTCAGCGCCGAATAAATTCAGAGCATGTGCAAACAACATAGATCCAGATCAGCCGCGTCTGATCAGGATCTGTGTTGTTTGCTATTCGGGTAGGTGCTTCAGCTCCACTGTCTGAAGAGCACTCAGCATACAATCTGATCAGACGGCGCGTTATGTTCTGTCTGATCAGGTTCTATGTTTTTATATCGCTTTTATGCGACATTGGCGGTGAAAGAGTTAAAGTGTGTTGCAATACAAAACTGATGTTAAGTTGTATGCCTGTTCAAATCGATCGTCAAATGTTCTAAAAATGTTGTTATCATATTCGTTATAAAACCAGGTTTACCAACATTTTGCAGTAACACATTTTCAAAACAGGAATATAATTTTATCATTACGACTGACGTTGTAAGTTACTACAGCGTCGTAATACAAAACTGACGTTGACGTTACGACCACGTTGTAAGTTACTACGACGTCATAACATAACACATACATTGACGTTACAACCGGCGTTGTAAGTTACAACAGCGTCGCAATACAAAATTGACATTGACGTTACGACCGACGTTGTAAGCTACAACTGCATCGTAATACAACACTGACGTTGACGTTACGACCGACGTTGTAAGCTACAACAGCGTCGTAATACAACACTGACGTTGACGTTACGACCGACGTTGTAAGCTACAACAGCGTCGTAATACAAAACTGACGTTGAAATTACGGATGACATTGTAAGTTAAAAAACAGCGTTGTAATACAAAACTGACGTTGACGTTACGACCGACATTGTAAGTTACAACAGCGTCGTAATACAAAACTGACGTCGACGTTACAACCGACGCTTGACACAAGTACTAACGTTATTTAACACTTACTCTGCGTCCAACGGCGGAATAATCTCAGTCTTACTGAGCGACCTCGCCAACTTACTGTGCATCTTAACGCTGTTAGACCTGTTACTGGACGGCATAATGGCTGGTTCGCTCGGCCCTTGAACTGGCCCCTTTGAAAGTGGATAGATACAAATATTAGGTGACAAGATATTGTTTAGAACTGCTGTTGCTGGATGACACAACTATATCGGGGGAGGAAGGGAGGAAGGGAGGGAGGGAGGAAGGGAGGGAGGGGGAGGGCTCCATCGGATCATGAGCGCTGTCCATTTGAATATGACGACCTAAATACATGGATGGACAAAGCAGGTATGTGTTGTAGTAATAGGGTATACTACATGTGTTGGGGGAGGAAGGGAGGGAGGGGGGGTAAAGGTCCAGCACCAGCTTAAGCCATGTGACGACTATCCAGCTATTATTGGTGGAGGAAGACACAATTTTGATTTTTAAGCTTATAGCTAGTTGTCATGTATGCACATGTCTCGTATATGTTTTCTAATGACGGTTCAAGCCATTCCCTGTATGCATCAGGATCGTGGCATGCATTATACGATAGTAAATAATGACGCAAGACGTTGACGTCGATAATCTCTATGCAATTCTACGTCTATTCGATGATGATCGCATCGAGAATATGTCCCTTTAATGCCATTTTACAAAGACAATAATAATATATAAATAATGTATATCAGAATACATTTGTAGTTACCCCACGTGCAATATGGTCACGTGTGTGCATACTACAATGCACATATCAATTTATTTCATTAATTGATTCATGAGTTATGATCCCAATTGTTAGATATTATCGTCCATTTGGATTTACACGCGATGACTTGGAGGACTAAATTCTCGTCGATGAAAATATAAACATACATGTGTTGTACCCTAAGTAGAAGTGGGTTTTGCAATATGCATGTACACATAGCACAATGCTATATAATGGGCCATTGCAAAATAGATTGACATTAAGAAACTGCCGATCATATATATATACCAGGCTTCAGCACGAGGGTTACGCATAAGCTGATGGAGTGATCAATTACACAATAGATTGACATTAAGAAACTGCTGATCATATATATATACCAGGCTTCAGCACGAGGGTTACGCATAAGCTGATGGAGTGATCAATTACACAATAGATTGACATTAAGAAACTGCTGATCATATATATATACCAGGCTTCAGCACGAGGGTTACGCATAAGCTGATGGAGTGATCAATTACACAATAGATTGACATTAAGAAACTGCTGATCATATATATATACCAGGCTTCAGCACGAGGGTTACGCATAAGCTGATGGAGTGATCAATTACACAATAGATTGACATTAAGAAACTGCTGATCATATGATATGCCAGGCGTCAGCACGAGGGTTACACATAAGCTGAAGGAATGATCAATTACACAATAGATTGACATTAAGAAACTGCTGATCATATGATATGCCAGGCGTCAGCACGAGGGTTACACATAAGCTGAAGGAATGATCAATTACACAATAGATTGACATTAAGAAACTGCCGATCATATATATATACCTGGCTTCAGCACGAGGGTTACACATAAGCTGATGGAGTTATTGCAAAATAGATTGTCATTTTCCATTGCATCATTAACACTAGATTTAACGTCACGTCGATTTGTTAATTAATTTTTGCCGGCTGATGCAGTTGATGCATTCTGAAATTAATCATTAATTAAACATTAGAATTTAATACTTACTGTTCCACGGGTATTCCCCCACACTCTACGATCACGGAGGGACACACTATACATATCAACCTCAGCCGTTAAGTTACACGTTGCGTACTTCATTCTAGTATCAAATTTAATATTTTTCGTTCTAAAAAAATGACATGTAAAATGTTACCTTTTTTTTGTCGAACTCTTCTGAGATGGTGATACTGATGTTATCTGCATTATTATTCATGCTCTTCTCTGCACGTCTTGTGTCGTCTACATGTGTAACTTGTTCATTTAAGATGATGTCCAGCACAGTTTCTTTTTGTTTGCCTCCTTTTCCTTTGTTGTTAGGCACAATGTATGTAGTTCGTTTTTCTAATGCTTCATTGGGTTCAGGGTCTCTTCCGCCAAATCTTGTTATTTGTACTTCAGGTTCTGATTCATCCAGTTCACTGTTTACCATATTTTCATCTTCTTCATCGTAAGCCGGATTCAATACACCCGCCATTTCTTGTTCAGACATATTTCCGGTTCCGGATTTGTAGACTATATGAATCTTTTTGAATATGGACACACTTCTATCAGGTAACTGTAAACATTGATCTTGTTGGTTGAAGTTGGAATTACATGGCTCTAGCAATGTATTTGGTTGGTGGCAGTTGGACTCACGTGATGGTAACAATGGATCTGGTTGTTGGAAGTTGGAATTACATGACTCTAATAATAGATTTGGTTGGTGGAGGCGGGAATCACGCCATTCTAACAATGTATCTGGTTGGTGGAAGTTGGACTCACGTGATGCTAACAATGAATCTGGTTGTTGGAAGTTGGAATCACTTGACAACAGTTGAGACTGTCTGAAATAAACAGTAATGATAACATTTATACACCGTACATCAATACATATTTTATGGTATATATAAAGACTGCATGAATAGCTCACGCGGACAGCCGGATATAACAATCGACCATCCACAAGCCAGTTGGATAGCTTTCTCAGAGGAAATGTATCCGTTACGAGTGAGCGCTTATGCAATACAGCTTAATTTCCGCATTGCTTATTTCTCTCCCACGTGGTGATATATTCCTGACCCTAATACAAATGAACAGTCTTTCAGATAGGACTTTAAACCGAGGTCTCGTGTCGGTGCTTTACATCGTGCGCGTAAACGAACCAGAGGATATTCTGGAATGGGTCTCTGTCTGTATCATTGCACTACCTTCCAACAATCTAAACTGACTAATCTCTTCAGGAGGCGTCGCTCATATGGGCAACCGGTAGCGACGATAAATAAACGTAAAACACACATAAATTATAAAAATAAAATATGGACAAAGTTGCTCGAGCATAAAGCACATTTCGTAAAACAAGACAGACAGTTCAACCTAACATATATATATATTATATATAAACATAATGTTCACATGTTAGCAATACACATAGCATTACGTTAAAGCAGCATTACATCGTAATAAAGGATGTTTTGTGTAAAATATAAATATTAATGTGTGTGTGTTTATAAAAATCGAAATAGTCGCTCAGAAACGATACAATTCCAATAAATTTAAACCGTCGTATACGCGAATTTGTTTATCAACACACGAAATGTAAACACGCACAGCGCGCATGTGTGAAACAACAGAGGATGTAGAAAACAACGTATACATTTTGAACATGAAATACTATCTATCTATCTTCCGCTAATGTGGACCCCTCGTGGGGATGTAGAAATGTCCCTAAAAGACGTAGCTAACAGAGGTATGAATCAACATATCAAGTATTTTAATTGAAAAAGACAACGTGGGACAAATGGGGACGATGCATTCCGAATGTAAACAAGTGCGGACGATGTGTTCCGGTTGTAAACAAGTGCGTGACCAATCGACTCGAAAAGTCCTACTTTCGGTTTCGAGTTTGTTTTATCGCAAAAAACACTGTTTACCAAATGAACATATGCATACAAAGTATAATGTTAGAATGTGTAGCACCATTGCTACTCATACGTAAAAATTGAATTTTTCAAATATTTTATTTCATACGATGTAATGCTGCTTTAACATGTAGTATATATATATATATATATAACCCACGTACTGTCTGGAAGATTTTTAAAGAGTTTGGTTCAGGAAAATCAACACAATCTGGAAACAACATTAACTCAATATACCATCAAGGATCTGATTACTCTCAAAATGTTGAAATGGCAAATATATTTAATGAATTCTTTGTCAATGTTGCATCTAATATCAAAGATCCAGTCCCTGATCACTTAAACTTTGACTATATAAAAGATTTTATTAATGAACATGTACCTGTTGATGTAGTGTTTGAAATACCAGAAGTTACACAGAGTAATATCAGAAAGCAATTACTCGAACTTAATGTTTCTAAAGCTACTGGAATCGATAATGTTGGACCAAAGCTGTTAAAACGTTCAGCTGATATCATTGTACAACATTTAACTGTTATAATAAATAAGAGTTTGCAAACATCAACTTTCCCTGAAGCTTGGAAATTTGCAAAAGTCAAACCATTATTCAAAAGTGGGAAAACCAATGACGTCAATAACTATAGACCTATTTCAATTTTACCATCTTTGTCGAAACTTTTTGAAAGACACGTGCATAAATCGCTGCAGACTTTTTTGGATCACTTCAATTTACTTCACAAAACACAAAGTGGTTTCAGAACTGGCCACTCAATTGAATCAGCTTTACTTTATATGATAGATAAATGGATTCGAGCACTGAATGAGGGAAAATTGATTGGAATTGTAATGGTCGATTTTCGAAAAGCTTTTGATCTTGTCGATCATACTGTTTTGTTAAAGAAATTATCATTATACAAATGTAGCAACAATACTTTGAAGCTTTTTCAATCATATCGTTGTGATATAAAGCAAACTGTTTCTATATATGACGTTTTATCTGAAAATAGAACTGTTAATTGTGGAGTCCCGCAGGGCTCAATATTAGGACCTCTTTTATTCTTACTTTTTATCAATGACTTACCACTAATGTTTTCAAATAAAATCACCGGTATCGATTTATATGCAGATGATACTACATTATATGATATCCATAATAAGAAAGAAGTGTTAGAAACAAGATTACAACAAGCTTTGGAAGACTTGAAATACTGGTGTTTCCAAAATGGAATGAAGATTAATACAGACAAAACGAAAGTTCTATTTATGATGACAGCCCAGCGAAAATGTGCTTTCCCTAATCCTACACTCTCTCTTAAATATGAAAATATATTATTGAAAACCAGCAAATCAGAGAAGTTGCTTGGAGTACACATTCAGGATTCATTAAAATGGGACTCACATATCAAATATATTGTGAAAAAGATTTCAACTAACATTTGGCTATTAGGTGAAATACGGTATATTGTGAATCTGAACTACAGAATACTTTATTACAAGGCTGGTAATCCAGGGATCGCAGGTGCTATCCCCCATCTGACCCTAATAAAATTAACAGTCTTTCATTTGGGACGTTAAACCAAGGTCTCGTGTCGGTGCTTTACACCGTGCACGTAAAAGAACCAGAGGAGACTCTGGAATTGGTCTCTGTCTGTATCATTGCACTATCCTCCAAAAATCTAAAATAACTAATCTCTTCAGGAGGCGTCGCTCATATGGGTAACCGGTAGCGACGATAAATAAACGTAAAACACACACTTATGTCAACGGTATATCGATAAACCACCTGTACGTAAGCTTAAAATCATTTTATAAAAGGTTTAACACTTGATAAATAAATAAGTTTAATATTTTATAATATACACTTTCCTTACTAATTATAACTGAATATGTTTGTTTGAAAGATTTACTTTCAACAATGGATTTAATAAAGCTATCTGTTAAGTTACAGAAAGCCACGATGTTCTATTAACAGCATTAGACACTTGATACACCAACACTCTCTGCACTAATCCAAGTTTATATAAATAATTATATATGCGATAGTAATTCACGGTATGCGATCAATATATTTGAACTTAGTGGAACTACAACAGAGCCGGAGGTTGGTATAGAGTGAAATTGTGCTCGGATCTCAAGCTGAACCAGTGGTAACACGCTGGACTGGTAATCCAGTGATCGTAGATTCGAACCCCCGTCTGGCGCTAATAAATTTAACAGTCTTTCAGATGGGACGTTAAACCGAGGTCTCGTGTCGGTGCTTTACGTAAAAGAACTAGAGGAGATTCTGGAATGGGTCTCTGTCTGTATCATTGCACTATCCTGCAAACATCTAACATGACCAAAATCTCTTCAGGAAACAAGCCCCTGATTGGCTAATGGCAGACACAGCAGAATACAGAAGATGATTTTAAATTCTCAGACTTTTATTTCCCAATATAATACATATTGAACAATGCATACACCACGCATAATCAGAATATAGAAACAGGATTAGAATGGAAGACAGAGTCTTATATAATTATTCTCCTCATTGTGCCCTTAGGCAAGGCATTCCAATTCCACGTTGCCTCTTCTCTCTCCCTCGTGGCGATGGATTCCATCAGGAATGAGCTCTCGAGAGTGATTAATATAAATTGTAAAAACTTGTTTCGCAATCGAGCTAAAATAAATGTGTATAGACTAAATGCATTTGAAATGTGAATAAACCAAAAAAATTAAAAAATCCGATTTCCGTGACCATATTTACCAATTAAATACAAGACTCACGATTCTATTTCAACCAACTTGTCTGCACACTATGTTCCTCTATAGCGGCCAGGTAATGTTAATCAAGTCTAGCAATTAAATACAAGACTCACGATTCTATTTCAACCAACTTGTCTGTACACTATGTTCCTCTATAGCGGCCATGTAATGTTAATCAAGTCTAGCAATTAAATACAAGACTCACGATTCTATTTCAACCAACTTGTCTGTACACTATGTTCCTCTATAGCGGCCAGGTAATGTTAATCAAGTATTGGCTAGCAATTAACACACAAACCTGTCTCACTCTATGAAAACCCATCTAAACCGAAAACCCATCTAAACCGAAAACCCATCTAACCGAAAACCCACCTAAACCGAAAACCCATCTAAACTGAAAACCCATCTAAACCGAAAACCCATCTAAACCGAAAACCATCTAAACCGAAAACCCACCTTAACCATAAACCCTATAATAACTTGTTTCGCAATCGAACTAAAATAAATTTGTATAAACTATCAATAACGAAGCTCCCCAGCCGAGGTAGTAACACAAATTAAAATTTATTAGCTCGATGGCGAAGCACATTAATTTTTTACAACATTCTCACATAAAATCAAATCAAATTGTAAAAGTGTTTGTTTGTCATCCCTGCCAGCCATTTCTGACTTATTAGTCCAGCAACTTCGTGAAATAATTGTGCAATTTGTGTAAAACGCAATTTTATTGTTGTAAGTGGTGGATGAATGTATACCGGTTTAAAATGAGTTAGAATTCTGGCCAAACAAATCTAATATGGAGAATAAAATGGCCGCCAAAATCCAAGATGGCCGCCAAATAGAAAAATAGCATTCTAACTAATTTTATACCTTTATCCACCACTTACACTTGCTTCTTACAGGAAGTGCATACTTAATAATGCTGACGAAATTACTGCACTATATGAGACAACATTTTTTATGAACATCAGTACTTCCCGAATCCTATGCTTGTAGGCCAGGCGCAAGGCTGGTAGGCAATCAGTAACCATTATTTAACTAGCTGGCGGTTCACCTCCCTGGCGGACGCCTTAACAACTAGACTTCGGAGACGGTTGTATGTACCATGCCGACAATAACATTTTATTTACTTGTTATTATTATTATTTTATTTTAGTTGACCTCATTCTTAATTAAGGTGCGGGCCGTTTTCTCTTGTGCGGGCCGTTTTCTCTGGTGCGGGCCGTTTTCTCTGGTGCGGGCCGTTTTCTCTTGTGCGGGCCGTTTTCTCTTGTGTGGGCCGTTTTCTCTTGTGTGGTCCGTTTTCTCTTGTGTGGGCCGTTTTCTCTTGTGCGGGCCGTTTTCTCTGGTGCGGGCCGTTTTCTCTTGTGCGGGCCGTTTTCTCTTGTGTGGGCCGTTTTCTCTTGTGTGGTCCGTTTTCTCTTGTGCGGGCCGTTTTCTCTTGTGCGGGCCGTTTTCTCTTGTTTGGGCCGTTTTCTCTTGTGCAGGCCGTTTTCTCTTGTGCTGGCCGTTTTCTCAGGTGCGGGCCGTTTTCTAATGTAGTTCAAACTTGTGGCCCAAACCTAGCGTGGGAACAGGCGTCGATATGTTTTGCCTGGTCAGTCAAATAAATATATTTTAACACCGAGACTATTAATTGGACCGTATTGAGTTTCTGATCATATCAACGTCATTTTGCCAGAAGTTAAAAAGTGACAAATCGACAGACTGGCACCCAGGCTTGCCCAAACCATTTGTATTATCATGCTATATGTTTGTAACATTGTGTTAACAAATCTGATTATTAAACAAACCTAGAGAGGAAGAAGTGTGGAATTAAGTGTTGTTCATAAGGACATCGAACTCACCACCTCTCGATTTACATCTGAACGACTGTTAATTTCATTAGGGTCAGACGGAGGATCGACCCTGCGATCCCTGGATTCCCAGTCCATCGTGTTAACCACTGGACATACGTATCCGTCTGTTTCGCTAAATTGTGTGTTTTACGTTTATTTATGGTCGCTACCGGTTGCCCATATGAGCGACGCCTCCTGAAGGGATCAGTCATTTGGAGGATAGTGCAATGATACAGACAGAGATCCATTCCAGAGTATCCTCTGGTTCTTTTACGTGCACGGTGTAAAGCACCGACACGAGACCTCTGTTTAACGTCCCATCTGAAAGACTGTTAATTTTATTAGGGTCAGACGGGGACTCGAACCTGAGATCCCTGGAATCCCAGTCAATCGTGTTAACCACTGGACTACGGATCCGTCTATTGCGCTAAATTGAGCTAGAACGGCGCTTTTAAACGTCGACAAAAATATGTCAGAAAAACAGTTTGCATCCGAACACGTTCGCGATGACAATATTTCAACATGCAGCGGCTAGGAACCAAACGTGCAAAGCAATGGGAAATACAGTATGCTCTTCCACTGCTTCTAACAAATAGAAACAATACATTTTATTTCACTTATAAACAAGGCCTTCGTCGGTATTATGGAAGTGCGACTTGACTAGGGGGTCCGGGGGCATGCGACTTGATTAGGGGGGTCTGTGGGCATGCTCTCCCTTGAAAATTGTTGATATTGTACGCGATTTCCTGGCATCTGGTGGGATTTAGCTGTATCCTTAGTGATATTCTGCTTAGTGGTGCTATTTATAACTCCGGAAAAACGATTAGTAACAATGAATTAAACGATTAGAATATTTTATTATTTTACTATATCATTCTATAACGTTTATCAAGTTTCAAAACTAGAAAATTAAATTCTAAATTAATTTATACAAATTTATTTTAGCTCGATTGCGAAAGTTCTTTCAACTTATATTAATCACTCTCGAGACCTCATTCCTGATGGAATCCATCTCCACGAGGGAGAGAGAAGAGGCAACGTGGAATTTAAATGCCTTGCCTAAGGGCACAATCGTAACGGCTCCAGCGGGGTTCGAACTCCGGACCTTTCGCACCTGAAGCGAACGCGCATCCACTGCGCTATCACGACTTCCACAATTCTAAGTAATGTACACTACAGTGTAGCATGACATATACATAACAGAACCAAAACTCATGTTTAACAGAGCCCATCTGTCCTAGACATCACACAAATATCAACAAAATGATGAATTAAAAAAAATATTATTTTCGAAAAATAGACCATAATCGGCCAAAAAAGTGGCCGAACCGGCGACGACGGCCTTTATAAATTTCTATTGATAAGCGTAAAATAATACCTTATGATGATCCAGTTATCCATATTTTAATACTTTTAATTTCACGTAATCCAGATTTGTAACATGTTTATATATTGGCACTATATTATCATATATTTGACAAATAGTTCATTGACACGTCTGCTATATCCAATACAAGTATGACCAGTGTATGCACATGTATAGGACCAGCGTC
The DNA here is from genome assembly GCA_014843695.1 of Archivesica marissinica. Taxonomy (NCBI): domain Eukaryota; kingdom Metazoa; phylum Mollusca; class Bivalvia; order Venerida; family Vesicomyidae; genus Archivesica; species Archivesica marissinica. Next base: position 17,511,078 of record CM026388.1, read on the forward strand.
ACATACACAGCGAGACAGACGGGTCAGCAGTCCAGTGGTTAACACGTTCGACCCCCTGCCTGACCCTAATAACATTAACAGTCCCTCAGATGGGGATTTTAAACCAAGGTCTCGTAAAAGAGACTCTGGAATATCTAAAAATGACTAATACTAATTAGAGGTTATTAAACGGCTGCGGTGGGCCATTTGTGGATATTGGCGCACCCTATGGAGATATTGGATAGGTGATAGGTGCGCCAATACCCACAAATGGCCCACCGCAGCCGTTTAATAACTTCTTTATTGCATATATAGCCGTATGTTTCTTCTGCTGTTATTTGCTTATTTCGCACAGCCATTTTACCGTCAAGAGACAACAATCTGTCAGACAACGACTTTAGTGTTGCTTCGGCGGCCATGTTTACACAATGTAGTTACTATGTTGTTGCTACCTGTGACACGTGCTCGTGATTCGTTCTCGGCGCGTGCCGGGCCAATATCGAATATTGGCCCGGAAGAGCCGAAAATCGCAATATATTGCCCGCGTCGACCAGATATTTTGCTTTTCTACCATTAAATTTGTTACTCTTTATAGTAACTTATGCAATAATATGCGATATATCCTACACAAGTAACGTCAGGTACATAATACGCGGTATATCCTACACAAGTAACGTCAGGTACATAATACGCGGTATATCCTACACAAGTAACGTCAGGGGCATAATATGCGGTATATCCTGCACAAGTAACGTCAGATACATAATACGCGGTATATCCTACACAAGTAACGTCAGATACATAATACGCGGTATATCCTACACAAGTAACGTCAGAGACATAATACGTAGTATATCCTACACAAGTAACGTCAGAGACATAATACGCGGTATATCCTACACAAGTAATGTCAGAGACATAATACGCGGTATATCCTACACAAGTAACGTCAGAGACATAATACGCGGTATATCCTACACAAGTAACGTCAGAGACATAATACACGGTATATCCTACACAAGTAACGTCAGAGACGTAATACGCGGTATATCCTACACAAGTAACGTCAGAGACATAATACGTGGTATATCCTACACAAGTAACGTCAGAGACATAATACGCGGTATATCCTACACAAGTAACGTCAGAGACATAATACGCGGTATATCCTACACAAGTAACGTCAGAGACATAATACGCGGTATATCCTACACAAGTAACGTCAGGGCCATAATACGCGGTATATCCTACACAAGTAACGTCAGAGACATAATACGCGGTATATCCTACACAAGTAATGTCAGAGACATAATACGCGGTATATCCTGCACAAGTAACGACAGGGGCATAATACGCGGTATATCCTACACAAGTAACGTCAGGGGCATACTACGCGGTATATCCTACACAAGTAACGTCAGGGACATAATACGTGGTATATCCTACACAAATAACGCCAGGGACATATTACGTGGTATATCCTACACAAGTAACGCCAGAGACATACTACGTGGTATATCCTGCACACGTAACACCAGAGACATAATACGCGATATATCCTACACAAATAACGTCAGAGACATAATACGCGATATATCCCACACAAATAACGTCAGAGACATAATACGCGATATATCCTACACAAATAACGTCAGAGACATAATACGCGATATATCCTACACAAGTAACGTCAGAGACATAATACGCGATATATCCTACACAAGTAACGTCAGAGACATAATACGCGATATATCCTACACAAGTAACGTCAGAGACATAATACGCGATATATCCTACACAAATAACGTCAGAGACATAATACGCGATATATCCTACAAAAATAACGTCAGAGACATAATACGCGATATATCCTACACAAGTAACGTCAGAGACATAATACGCGATATATCCTACACAAGTAAAGTCAGAGACATAATACGCGATATATCCTACACAAGTAACGTCAGAGACATAATACGCGATATATCCTACACAAGTAACGTCAGAGACATAATACGCGATATATCCTACACAAGTAACGTCAGAGACATAATACGCGATATATCCTACACAAATAACGTCAGAGACATAATACGCGATATATCCTACACAAATAACGCCAGGGACATATTACGTGGTATATCCTACACAAGTAACGCCAGAGACATACTACGTGGTATATCCTGCACACGTAACACCAGAGACATAATACGCGATATATCCTACACAAATAACGTCAGAGACATAATACGCGATATATCCCACACAAATAACGTCAGAGACATAATACGCGATATATCCTACACAAATAACGTCAGAGACATAATACGCGATATATCCTACACAAGTAACGTCAGAGACATAATACGCGATATATCCTACACAAGTAACGTCAGAGACATAATACGCGATATATCCTACACAAGTAACGTCAGAGACATAATACGCGATATATCCTACACAAATAACGTCAGAGACATAATACGCGATATATCCTACACAAATAACGTCAGAGACATAATACGCGATATATCCTACACAAATAACGTCAGAGACATAATACGCGATATATCCTACACAAGTAACGTCAGAGACATAATACGCGATATATCCTACACAAGTAACGTCAGAGACATAATACGCGATATATCCTACACAAGTAACGTCAGAGACATAATACGCGATATATCCTACACAAGTAACGTCAGAGACATAATACGCGATATATCCTACACAAGTAACGTCAGAGACATAATACGCGATATATCCTACACAAATAACGTCAGAGACATAATACGCGATATATCCTACACAAATAACGTCAGAGACATAATACGCGATATATCCTACACAAATAACGTCAGAGACATAATACGCGATATATCCTACACAAATAACGTCAGAGACATAATACGCGATATATCCTACACAAATAACGTCAGAGACATAATACGCGATATATCCTACACAAATAACGTCAGAGACATAATACGCGATATATCCTACACAAATAACGTCAGAGACATAATACGCGATATATCCTACACAAATAACGTCAGAGACATAATACGCGATATATCCTACACAAATAACGTCAGAGACATAATACGCGATATATCCTACACAAATAACGTCAGAGACATAATACGCGATATATCCTACACAAGTAACGTCAGAGACATAATACGCGATATATCCTACACAAGTAACGTCAGAGACATAATACGCGATATATCCTACACAAGTAACGTCAGAGACATAATACGCGATATATCCTACACAAATAACGTCAGAGACATAATACGCGATATATCCTACACAAATAACGTCAGAGACATAATACGCGATATATCCTACACAAATAACGTCAGAGACATAATACGCGATATATCCTACACAAATAACGTCAGAGACATAATACGCGATATATCCTACACAAGTAATGTCAGAGACATAATACGCGGTATATCCTGCACAAGTAACGACAGGGGCATAATACGCGGTATATCCTACACAAGTAACGTCAGGGGCATACTACGCGGTATATCCTACACAAGTAACGTCAGAGACATAATACGCGATATATCCTACACAAGTAACGTCAGAGACATAATACGCGATATATCCTACACAAATAACGTCAGAGACATAATACGCGATATATCCTACAAAATAACGTCAGAGACATAATACGCGATATATCCTACACAAGTAACGTCAGAGACATAATACGCGATATATCCTACACAAGTAAAGTCAGAGACATAATACGCGATATATCCTACACAAGTAACGTCAGAGACATAATACGCGATATATCCTACACAAGTAACGTCAGAGACATAATACGCGATATATCCTACACAAGTAACGTCAGAGACATAATACGCGATATATCCTACACAAATAACGTCAGAGACATAATACGCGATATATCCTACACAAATAACGCCAGGGACATATTACGTGGTATATCCTACACAAGTAACGCCAGAGACATACTACGTGGTATATCCTGCACACGTAACACCAGAGACATAATACGCGATATATCCTACACAAATAACGTCAGAGACATAATACGCGATATATCCTACACAAATAACGTCAGAGACATAATACGCGATATATCCTACACATATAACGTCAGAGACATAATACGCGATATATCCTACACAAGTAACGTCAGAGACATAATACGCGATATATCCTACACAAGTAACGTCAGAGACATAATACGCGATATATCCTACACAAATAACGTCAGAGACATAATACGCGATATATCCTACACAAGTAAAGTCAGAGACATAATACGCGATATATCCTACACAAATAACGTCAGAGACATAATACGTGGTATATCCTACACAAATAACGTCAGAGACATAATACGCGATATATCGTACACAAATAACGTCAGAGACATAATACGCGATATATCCTACACAAATAACGTCAGAGACATAATACGCGATATATCCTACACAAATAACGTCAGAGACATAATACGCGATATATCCTACACAAATAACGTCAGAGACATAATACGCGATATATCCTACACAAATAACGTCAGAGACATAATACGCGATATATCCTACACAAATAACGTCAGAGACATAATACGCGATATATCCTACACAAATAACGTCAGAGACATAATACGCGATATATCCTACACAAATAACGTCAGAGACATAATACGCGATATATCCTACACAAATAACGTCAGAGACATAATACGCGATATATCCTACACAAATAACGTCAGAGACATAATACGCGATATATCCTACACAAATAACGTCAGAGACATGCGATGCCGCATATTATATGTGTATGTTTGTGTAATCATAACACTTTATTACAAACATACACACAGGAATACTATTGTATTATTATAATACACGTGGTAGTATGCACGTGTCGATTAACATACCATATAGTATGTTAATAGACACGTGCATACTACCACGTGTATCATAAACGTGCGTAGTTCTAAGTACACACACAATCGACAGCTGTTCGAAGCAGAAGATTGGTTTATTTCGCAAACGGCAACATTTATTTTAACAAATTATATATATCCCTTCTCATTGTTTCTGTGTTTGCTTTTGTGCACAAAATTATTTTACAAATCCGTTACTGTAAAAACGTAAATGAATACAAACTTAAACTGACTGAAGTGTTATCCGCCGTATGGTTACGTCCTCTATTGTACATAGTATATACATGTAGGTCTGAACTACAATCTTAGTTTCGGTCTAATTTAGGCTCATGAAATATTTAAGAATTAATTAAAAGAGACAAGCAACTATCGTCCAATATAGTACTCGGATATTTACGGGATTCTTCGACAATGTCCGTATTTAAGTGCTGGCACAAGTTCATATCAATATTGGATTTGTAAATTCTCTCTCTGTGAGACGAATAATTTGTATGTACTGGAATAGAGTAAATGATATGTCACCATGTGAAAGGAACACTATACATAGTTCCCGTGTGACGTCATCATTCCTACTGTGGCTGCCATTTTGAATGGCAAAGTTGATCAGATATTCTATATAATATATAGTAGCGATATTTCGTTTTCTTTATAAAATATTTATTTTTCATCCCATCACCATGGTTCATACATTGTTGGAAAGCTCCCAATGGACATATTTTTGTATCATTTCACAAATTTCTTATCAATAACGAATACATAATAATTTACCTGTATATTAATATTTCAACTGTGAACATAGACTTTCAAAAATAGGTGCAAGTTAAGTTCTTATAATTTATAATTCATACATCATTGTCAAAAAATAAATTAATATTTAAAAAGTACATTTCAATACCTTTAAAATCATACCGAATTTTATATTAACAAACCAAAATTAATAAAGTTATTGCAATTAGAGAATTACTAGTAAAATCATGACATTGCCGTTGATAAAAAAGCCAGTCAAAATGGCTGCCAAGATAAGATGTTGTTTTTGACTGCCGTGGAAACGACGTATTCACCAGTTACTGCACCTGAATACTCCAAAAGGAGAATAGGTACTTTTTGTGTTATTGTCATCGCGAAAACTCGGTCGATCTCCTCACGACGTGCACGTCGTGACCGGGGCACATCCCGCAGCAGCAGCGTAGGATTCTGGGATCTTCTGGTCGTCGATCTTGCGAATGGGAAATCTCCCCCAACGTGTATCCACGGCTATGGCACACCAGGACAGACCCATCACCTCTTCTGATAGTGTTTGGGGTATCTCACTATATCTTCGCTGGCGTTTTCGAGCTTTCGATCTTTCTTCTACTTCTCTTCTACTCCTCCGGCGGATAGACGAGACAGCCGACCTGAGGGAGCGGCAACGGTCGTGGCACCCACGCTCCCTTGAGTGAGTATCGACGACCATAATTATGTCTAACTGCCAGATCCGTATAGATGCTGCTGCGGGGTGACCAACAGTGAGGAGGGTGGCCCTACAAGGGACCCATTCGAAAGAGGAAACAGGACTTGTCACCCTGCGAAGAACGAAGATGCCTTCCCAGCTGTCTACAAAAGTTAATCTACCATGAGGCCTTCAACACATATACAATCAAATGCAATCAAAAGATAGCACTATAAGTGAGAACTGCACATTGGAATAATATAGTAATGTAAAAGCTGAAAAATAGAGAAACTATATTTAATATGTAATGGAATATGATGATATATGGAATGGGCTAGCAGAGTAGAAAATGGGAATGAGACAATTAATGATACTAGATCTATCTAACAATATGCATATTTGACTTGTAGTGGTATCTTCATAATATGTATGAAATCAACTTAAAGACAGCAATATTTACGATTCTAATAAATATAGCAATCGCAATACACTGTATTATGTGTTCGATTCAATTCAATTCATTTCAATATATTTATTTCCGCTACATAGGCGATATACTGGATTTCACGCACGGACGCTCGCCCACATTGTTTGCCGGTGGCGAGGGTAAATAAACTCAATCATCATCATCATGCACGGACGCTCGCCCACATTGTTCGCCGGTGGCGAGGGTAAATAAGCTCAATCATCATCATAATGCACGGACGCTCGCCCACATGGTTCGCCGGTGGCGAGGGTAAATAAGCTCAAGCATCATCATAATGCACGGACGCTCGCCCACATTGTTCGCCGGTGGCGAGGGTAAATAAGCTCAATCATCATCATAATGCACGGACGCTCGCCCACATGGTTCGCCGGTGGCGAGGGTAAATAAGCTCAAGCATCATCATCATGTACGGAGTTTGCGCCAAGCTGCAGCCGTTACGAGCCTTAGGCACGCCATTTTAATTTCACATTGCCTCGTTTTGAAAAATTCAGTGCGATTTGGTCTTTCTGAACATGGAACAGATCAGAACAGAATCATATTTTAATATCAGACGTGTACGTAGTGTGTGTTCATGCTTTATTTGTTGAAAATCATCTGCTTAGATCAAGAAAATGCTAAATATGCTCTAGCGAGATATAGAGATTAAAAATATTGTGTCGAATTTATTTGCGTGAAGGGACTGTTTACTACGAGTACGAATGGAACTTAATGTTATACGGCTCTACATGGGTACGCAATATACAATTATATACGATCTATAACTTTTAATACCAATGTAGATGTAGATACTCGTATATATCTATATCTGCTTCAATTTGGAACTATTTGATAAGATCATTCAAATCCGCCAACTAACATTATTGTCACAGTTCTTAATTTCCGGAATTTACCGAAGATAAATTGACATGTCGGCAATCATCAGAAGAGTGTCACGTGCTTCTTAAGTTTATTACAAACCTTGTTTTAATGATTTAAGCTGTGAAGTGGTACTCAATATGTACATACACTTGCGGAAAGTAGTCCTAACTGTGATGTCAATATTTAAATAAACAATATATAATTACATGTGTTTAATTATGAAAGTGTTGTCTTGATGCAGGGATGGAATTAAAATACAAACTTTGCTTAAATCATATTTACAAGTATTTACACCGCTATTTTATATTAACTTAAACATTAACTTATTTGCATGGACATATAATGGGGTCATCATCGACGCCGTGAATGATTTTAACTATTTGGGTACTGTTTTTAATTATACTGGTAACTTTACTCTGAACCAACAATATTTATCTGGTAAGGCCTTAAAATCTTTAAATATTCTTTTAGTTAACTGTACCAAGTTAAACCTTAAACCGAAACTACTTTATCAGATTTGTGATGCCTTTGTTAGCTCTATTTTGAACTACTCATCTGAAATGTGAGGGTTCACCAAATCTAAAGAGCTGGAAAGAATTCAATTGAAATTTTGTAAACGTATTTTAAATATAAGGGTCACTTCATGTTCTCTATATTCGCATTATTAAATACTTGTTCAAATGATTAAATTCAGATAATGTCATCAATCTGTAAGGTAGATATGACCAAGCTAAAATACCACAAAACGAACGGTTTTGCTCGTGCTGAACATCGAGAGCTTTGGAAGATGAATACCATTCCATACTACTTTGCTGACCAAATTATAGCAAAGTGTATTGAATTGTTACAATCAAACAATAGAACTATATTATTGAACTTAGCATTATACTACAAACAAGCTGTTGCTATAAGAACTTCGATATTAAATATCATAGAAGTGCACTAACCTCTAAAATAGGTTTTTAAATACAGTATAATATTGTTGTTGATCAAGTTGTATATAGCTGTACGTAGAATAAGCAGTAAGCAGCCTTCAATATACTTACCTTGCTTCCCAGAATAAACAAGTAGACATGCACAATAAGTCATGTATATTTGCATAAATACTAAATAAGTTATTTGTAATTTTAAAGTTTATCCTCTCTAAAAACAAATATATATCTATTCTAATTCTATTCTAAAATTTCTACTCAATACATGTATAATTTGCTTGTATGACATTGATCACGTGTAAATAGTATGTATAATATGTATATAATTATGACTATGTACTATATGTATGACATTTATCACGTGTAAATAGTATGTATAATATGTATATAATTATGACTATGTACTATATGTATGACATTGATCACGTGTAAATAGTATGTATTATATGCATATAATTATGACTATGTACTATATGTATGACATTGATCACGTGTAAATAGTATGTATTATATGCATATAATTATGACTATGTACTATATGTATGACATTGATCACGTGTAAATAGTATGTATTATATGCATATAATTATGACTATGTACTATATGTAATACATTGATCACGTGTAAATAGTATGTATTATATGCATATAATTATGACTATGTACTATATGTAATACATTGATCACGTGTAAATAGTATGTATTATAT
>CM026388.1:17522426-17537876 GCA_014843695.1 Archivesica marissinica
TTACAAACCTTGTTTTAATGATTTAAGCTGTGAAGTGGTACTCAATATGTACATACACTTGCGGAAAGTAGTCCTAACTGTGATGTCAATATTTAAATAAACAATATATAATTACATGTGTTTAATTATGAAAGTGTTGTCTTGATGCAGGGATGGAATTAAAATACAAACTTTGCTTAAATCATATTTACAAGTATTTACACCGCTATTTTATATTAACTTAAACATTAACTTATTTGCATGGACATATAATGGGATCATCATCGACATCGTGAATGATTTTAACTATTTGGGTACTGTTTTTAATTATACTGGTAACTTTACTCTGAACCAACAATATTTATCTGGTAAGGCCTTAAAATCTTTAAATATTCTTTTAGTTAACTGTACCAAGATAAACCTTAAACCGAAACTACTTTGTCAGCTTTTTGATGCCTTTGTTGGCTCTATTTTGAACTACTCATCTGAAATTTGGGGGTTCACCAAATCTAAAGAGTTGGAAAGAATTCAATTGAAATTTTGTAAACGTATTTTAAATATAAGGGTCACTTCATGTTCTCTATATTCGCATTATTAAATACTTGTTCAAATGATTAAATTCAGATAATGTCATCAATCTGTAAGGTAGATATGACCAAGCTAAAATACCACAAAACGAACGGTTTTGCTCGTGCTGAACATCGAGAGCTTTGGAAGATGAATACCATTCCATACTACTTTGCTGACCAAATATGGCAAAGTGTATTGAATTGTTACAATCAAACAATAGAACTATATTATTGAACTTAGCATTATACTACAAACAAGCTGTTGCTATAAGAACTTCGATATTAAATATCATAGAAGTGCATTAACCTCTAAAATAGGTTATTAAATACAGTATAATATTGTTGTTGATCAAGTTGTATATAGTTGTACGTAGAATAAGCGGTAAGCATCCTTCAATATACTTACCTTGTTTCCCAGAATAAACAAGTAGACATGCACATGTATATTTGCATAAATACTAAATAAGTTATTTGTAATTTTAAAGTTTATCCTCTCTAAAAACAAATATATATCTATTCTAATTCTATTCTAAAATTTCTACTCAATACATGTATAATTTGCTTGTATGACATTGATCACGTGTAAATAGTATGTATAATATGTATATAATTATGACTATGTACTATATGTATGACATTGATCACGTGTAAATAGTATGTATAATATGTATATAATTATGACTATGTACTATATGTATGACATTGATCACGTGTATATAGTATGTATAATATGTATATAATTATGACTATGTACTATATGTATGACATTGATCACGTGTAAATAGTATGTATTATATGCATATAATTATGACTATGTACTATATGTATGACATTGATCACGTGTAAATAGTATGTATTATATGCATATAATTATGACTATGTACTATATGTATGACATTGATCACGTGTAAATAGTATGTATTATATGCATATAATTATGACTATGTACTATATGTAATACATTGATCACGTGTAAATAGTATGTATTATATGTATATAATTATGACTATGTAATATATGTATTACATTGATCACGTGTAAATAGTATGTATTATATGTATATAATTATGACTATGTACTATATGTATGACATTGATCACGTGTAAATAGTATGTATTATATGTATATAATTATGACTATGTACTATATGTATGGCATTGATCACGTGTAAATAGTATGTATTATATGTATATAATTATGACTATGTACTATATGTAATACATTGATCACGTGTAAATAGTATGTATAATATGTATATAAGTATAACTATGTACTATATGTATACGTCTAAATAAATAAAATTGAACTGAGCGAATAATTAGGCATTGTCGTGATAGCGCATCGCGTTCGCCTCAAGTGCGAAAGGTCCGGAGTTCGAACCCCGCTGGAGCCGTTACGAGTGTGCCCGTAGGCAAGGCATTTAAATTCCACGTTGCCTCTTCTCTCTCCCTCGTGGCGATGGATTCCATCAGGAATGAGGTCTCGAGAGTGATTAATATAAGTTGTAAGAACTTGTTTCGCAATCGAGCTAACATAAATTTGTATAAACTATAATTAGGTAATATTATCAACGCTAATTTAAATATTAGCTTGCGTATAATGTTTCATTATTTCCGCTGTACTTTGAGATATTCTCTCTCCAAACAGAATTATGAAAATATATTCCAATTTTTGAGGTATTCGCTAACATACCTGTTTTATAGCTATATGAATACAAATAACCTTCATTCACACCGTGCACGTACAACCAGAGGAGATTCTGGAATGGGTCTCTGTCTGTATCATTGCACTACCTCCATAAATCTCAAATTACTAATTAATCTCTTCAGGAGGCGTCGCTCATATGGACAACCCGTAGCGACGATAAATAAACGTAAAGCACACACACACATAGAAGCAAAATCGACAAAAAATAATGTTAAAACGGTGTTATTTTTAGAGAACAAAGGAACGAATTTATCAGATGGATAAATAATATCACGAATCTAAATACCTCAAATGAAATGCGAATTTTATAATGCATTGAATTTCACAAATTGGCCATATATAATACCCTGCGTTAATTCTTCCTATGCGAATTTTATAATTCATTGAATTTTACAAATTGGCCATATATAATACCCTGCGTTAATTCTTCCTACGCAATATTGACATGTATCATGACGTTGCATAGATTATAATGATGGGGTATATACTTCGTTTTAACGGGGTATAGTGTTGTAGTAATCCAGGAATCGCAGGTTCGATCCCCCGTCTGACCCTAATAAAATTAACAGTCTTTCAGATGGGACGTTAAACCGAGGTCTCGTGTCGGTGCTTTACACCGTGCACGTAAAAGAACCAGAGGAGACTCTGGAATGGGTCTCTGTCTCTATCATTGCACTATCCTCCAACAATCTAAAATGACTAATATCTTCAGGAGGCGTCGCTCATATGGGCAACCGGTAGCGATAACGATAAATAAACGTAAAACACACAATTTGATTAGCGCAGTTTCAATGAAACCCTGGTTCGATCATCCGACCGGGAAGTATGTGAGATGATACGGTGGTCGTTAGATCGGACAGGTGGGTACTACTGATTCCTTCCATATGAATGGCCACATACACGCTTTCAACCGCGCCAACGAGAGTGGATAATTTAAGTTGTTAAAACTGGTCTCACAATCGTATTAGACAAAATAAAGTGAAAGTAAAATAAAGTGAAAATAAAATAAATAAAGTGAAAATAAAATAAATAAAGTAAATTAAAATAAATAAAGTGAAAGTAAAATAAATAATGTAAATTAAAATAAATAAAGTGAAAGTAAAATAAATAAAGTGAAAATAAAATAAAGTGAAAGTAAAATAAATAAAGTTAAAATAAAATAAATAAATTGAAAATAAAATAAATAAAGTGATTATAGACTTCATAGATAACGAATCTATTTAAAATAGACAATTTATTAGTAATCTACGTAGCTTAAAATTGGCAAATGTTTTGACGAACTTTGTCATGGTGTTTTTAATGTTGAGGTTAAGGGGGTGGGGGTAAGTCACATGAACAGCATTGGCGGAGGACAATCCTGCCCCTTAGAACGGTATGCCAGGCACGCACCGACACCCATGTATAACAACCGATCCTTCGCAAGCCGGCTGAATGGACTCGTGGAAGTCGTGATAGCGCCGTGGATGCGCAATCGCTTCAGGTGCGAAAGGTCCGGAGTTCGAGCCCCACTGGAGCCGTTACGATTGTGCTGTTAAGCAAGGCATTTAAATTGCACGTTGTCTCTTCTTTCCCCCTCGTGGCGATGGATTCCATCAGGAATGAGGTCTCGAGAGTGATTAATATAAGTTGAAATAACTACAGCTGGGCCTCTCACACTTGAAGCAAACGCGCTACCACGGCGCTACCACTGCGCTATCACTGCGCTACCAAGGCTCTATCACTGCGCTACCACGGCGCTACCACTCCGCTACACTGCGCTATCATTGCACTATCACTGCGCTATCATTGCACTACCACTGCGCTATCACTGCGCTACCACTGCGCTACCACTCCGCTATCACTGCGCTATCACTGCGCTACCACTGCGCTACCACACCGCTATCACAGCGCTATCATTGCGCTACCACTGCGCTACCACTGCGCTACCACGGCGCTACCACGGTGCTACCACTGCGCTATCACTGCGCTACCACGGCGCTATCGTTGCACTATGACTGCGCTATCATTGCACTATCACTGCGCTATCACTGCACTACCACTGCGCTATCACTGCACTACCACTGCGCTATCATTGCACTATCACTGCGCTACAACTCCGCTATCACTGCACTACCACTGCGCTATCATTACACTATCACTGCGCTACCACTGCGCTATCACTGCACTACCACTGCGCTATCATTGCACTATCACTACGCTACCACTCCGCTATCACTGCGCTACCACTCCGCTATCACTGTGCTACCACACCGCTATCACTGTGCTACCACTCCGCTATCACTGCGCTACCACTGTGCTACCACTGCGCTACCACTGCGCTATCACTGCGCTACCACTCCGCTATCACTGTGCTACCACTCCGCTATCACTACGCTACCACTCCGCTATCACTGCGCTACCACTCCGCTATCACTGCGCTACCATTCCGCTATCACTGCGCTACCACACCGCTATCACTGCGCTAACACTCCGCTATCACTGTGCTACCACTCCGCTATCACTGCGCTACCACTCTGCTACCACTGCGCTACCACTCCGCTATCACTGCGCTACCACTGCGCTACCACTGCCTTACCACTGCGCTACCACTGCGCTATCACTGCGCTACCACTCCGCTACCACTCCGCTATCACTGTGCTACCACTCCGCTATCACTGCGCTACCACTCCGCTATCACTGCGCTACCACTCCGCTATCACTGCGCTACCATTCCGCTATCACTGCGCTACCACTCCGCTATCACTGCTCTACCACTCCGCTATCACTGCGCTACCACTCCGCTATCACTGTGCTACCACTCCGCTATCACTGCGCTACCACTCCGCTATCACTGCGCTACCACTCCGCTATCACTGCACTACCATTCCGCTATCACTGCGCTACCACTCCACTATCACTGCGCTACCACTCCGCTATCACTGCGCTACCACTCCGCTATCACTGTGCTACCACTCCGGTATCACTGCGCTACCACTCCGCTACCACTCCGCTATCACTGTGCTACCACTCCGCTATCACTGCGCTACCACTCCGCTATCACTGCGCTACCACTGCGCTATCACTGCGCTACCACTCCGCTACCACTCCGCTATCACTGTGCTACCACTCCGCTATCACTGCGCTACCACTCCGCTATCACTGCGCTACCACTCCGCTATCACTGCGCTACCATTCCGCTATCACTGCGCTACCACTCCGCTATCACTGCGCTACCACTCCGCTATCACTGCGCTACCACTCCGCTATCACTGCGCTACCACTCCGCTACCACTGCGCTACCACTCCGCTATCACTGCGCTACCACTGCGCGACCACTGCCTTACTACTGCGCTACCACTGCGCTACCACTGCGCTTCGACTGCTCTACCACTTCGCTATCACTGCGCTACCACTCCGCTACCTCGGCGCTATCGTTGCACTATCACTGCGCTATCACTCCGCTATCACTGGACTACCACTGCGCAATCACTCCGCTACCACTGCGCTATCATTGCACTACCACTGCGCTACCACTCCGCACAGGCGCGTGTCTAGGCATAAGCACGTGCATACACTTGATTGGAAAAGTCAAACATAAATTATAAAAAACGCGAAATATGCCGTAAAACTCGATCCCTTACCTGGGTACGATCTCCACATTATGTGTTAATAATTTCTTCGAAAATAGTGTTGGAAATAGCATAGAATGCACCACAGGACGTCTAGATTTCAAATATGTTCTGGTGGGGCATGCCCCTAGACCCCGAGCAGGTTCACAACTGCGGTGCTCAATGCTGTGCGTATAACCAAAAATGGCCTAGGTACGCCCCTGAGTGGGATATTATTTTACACAACACAATCTACCGTCGATTTCAAATATTTTCTGGAGGGGCATGCACCTAGACGCCCGAGCAGGTTCACAACTGCGGTGCTCAATGCTGTGCGTATAACCAAAAATGGCCTAGGTACGCCCCTGAGTAAGATATTATTATACACTACACAATCTACCCTTTCTAGAAGTCATACGTCATATTTCGTTCATCCACACAAAACATCCCGGATATATGACACATACATACCTCGTTAAAGGCCTGCAGTTTGACCCCATCCATTGTAAAGATTTATACTTTACTACCTGTTCCATGTGATTAGTGGCTTGTATCAACAATGTAGCAGTACATTCAGTATAATTTGGCGTATGTAGGTATTTTCTAACGGTTAATATGCACGATCACTCTGTGAGCTGAGAATTAGTCAAAATGAGGCCCTGACAATTTAAGTAAACGTATATTATTGATTGTAAAGAAAATTGATAGTTATGAGTATTCAAACTACATAATCCAGATCAGCCCAGGGACATAGATTACATGTTATGTAGGTGCCTCATCAGCCGTAGCGTAATCACTGATACTGATAATTTGTATGCATGTATAATGTGCGCTATGGTTGTGATCTGTGCAATCTAATTCAAAATTCAGTTCATGTGTTAACCTAATCAAATATGTATGTATATAATATGTATGTATTTATATGAATAAACTATATGTGTTCGTTATATGGTAACCTTCATACTTCATTTAATTATATATCTACAGTATTATTCGCAAGTTTTCTGTTATATTTTAAATATTTCTCTGTGTCAGTGTGTGTTTACCGATATTGATGCTACATAATAATCACAGTGAATGCTATGAGTACATGTATAATATTATAATTATAATCTCTTGAACATACGAGTATTACACATATTCTGCCGATTTCTACAAGATGCCATTGAGTAAAATAACAATGTATGTAACTGATGAGCAGAGAAAAGAATTGCTGACTTTCTTGCAAAATAAGAACTGGGACGTAGAGATGGAAATAGAAGAAACAGCCACCACCATGCCCGTTGCAGAGGCTGCTTACGTACCTCCCCCTATGCCTCAGCATGCTGAAGGTGTTGCTGAGTGTCCACTGTGCTTGTGTTCCCCTTGCATAATAAATGAACAGAACAAACAACTTTGGTGGCCTGCTAATAATCGTCCACCGCATAATCTAAATTCACATGAGAGAAAGCTTCTATACAGGAGGTTTTGGGCAATGCTATATAATTGTGGCGCATGGAAAGATGTCAGATATATAGAGAGAAAGTAGCGGCTAGAAGAGGAGACTGTACTTGGCATAAGAGGGAACTGATGCCTGAATGTGTGGTACAGCAATGCAGGAACTGGCTGTCTAACCCGCGCAACCAGCCTTATTTGGGCCATAAGTGGAGTTGAATTGTTTATACCAGTTGTAAGTACTATAAAAATACAGAACTTCAATTTCAGCAATTTATAACCTCTGATATGTACGTGGGTCATAATAGATATAAGTGGTGCTCATGTATTAGATGTATACCATGCAGGGCCTCGCATGTGGCAAATACGATGTGCGTCGACCGTCAGATTTGTACCGCTATTCCTCGTGTGTTTAGTGCGTCGACCGTCAGATTTGTACCGCTATTCCTCGTGTGTTTACGGTCAAATATAGGTCAACCTGCAGGCCTTTAAAGGCCTGCAGTTTGACCCCGTCCAATTGTAAAGATTTATACTTTACTACCTGTTCCATGTGATTAGTGGCTTGTATCAACAATGTAGCAGTACATTCAGTATAATTTGGCGTATGTATGTATTTTCTAACGGTTAATATGCACGATCACTCTGTGAGCTGAGAATTAGTCAAAATGAGGCCCTGACAATTTAAGTAAACGTATATTATTGATTGTAAAGAAAATTGATAGTTATGAGTATTCAAACTACATAATCCAGATCAGCCCAGGGACATAGATTACATGTTATGTAGGTGCCTCATCAGCCGTAGCGTAATCACTGAGACTGATAATTTGTATGCATGTATATAATATATGTGTATTTATATGAATAAACTATATGTGTTCGTTATATGGTAACCTTCATACTTCATTTAATTATATATCTACAGTATTATTCGCAAGTTTTCTGTTATATTTTAAATATTTCTCTGTGTCAGTGTGTGTTTACCGATATTGATGCTACATAATAATCACAGTGAATGCTATGAGTACATGTATAATATTATAATTATAATCTCTTGAATATACGAGTATTACACATATTCTGCCGATTTCTACAAGATGCCATTGAGTAAAATAACAATGTATGTAACTGATGAGCAGAGAAAAGAATTGCTGACTTTCTTGCAAAATAAGAACTGGGACGTAGAGATGGAAATAGAAGAAACAGCCACCGCCATGCCCGTTGCAGAGGCTGCTTACGTACCTCCCCCTATGCCTCAGCATGCTGAAGGTGTTGCTGAGTGTCCACTGTGCTTGTGTTCCCCTTCCATAATAAATGAACAGAACAAACAACTTTGGTGGCCTGCTAATAATCGTCCACCGCATAATCTAAATTCACATGAGAGAAAGCTTCTATACAGGAGGTTTTGGGCAATGCTATATAATTGTGGCGCATGGAAAGATGTCAGATATATAGAGAGAAAAGTAGCGGCTAGAAGAGGAGACTGTACTTGGCATAAGAGGGAACTGATGCCTGCATGTGTGGTACAGCAATGCAGGAACTGGCTGCCTAACCCGCGCAACCAGCCTTATTTGGGCCATAAGTGGAGTTGAATTGTTTATACCAGTTGTAAGTACTATAAAAATACAGAACTTCAATTTCAGCAATTTATAACCTCTGATATGTACGTGGGTCATAATAGATATAAGTGGTGCTCATGTATTAGATGTATACCATGCAGGGCCTCGCATGTGGCAAATACGATGTGCGTCGACCGTCAGATTTGTACCGCTATTCCTCGTGTGTTTAGTGCGTCGACCGTCAGATTTGTACCGCTATTCCTCGTGTATTTAAGGTCAAATATAGGTCAACCTGCAGGCCTTTAAGCGCACCGGAGTTTCAATTATGGCCTAGAAACTATTGGTTACCATTGTGACGGATGCTTGCTCATCGAAGTGTAGCCTATATAACTCTGACGAGATCTGTTGATAGCATAACCTATAAATTATAGGATGACGAAGCACGCCCGGTCGATCTCCTCACGACGTGCACGCCGTGACCGGGGCACATCCCGCAGCTGCAGCGTAGGATTCTGGGATCTTCTGGTCGTCGATCTTGCGAAGGGGGAAGCTTGCCAGCATGGCACATCAGGACAGATCTGCTGTCTCTTCTATATAGTGTTTGAGGTGAATACTGTCTTCACTGGTGGATAGACGAGATGGCAGACCTGAGGCAGCGGCAACGGTCGTGGCATCCACACTCACCCGAGTTACATTTGAGTGAGTGGCCCCAACGTGGATTCGTTTGCGACAATCGACGACCATATGTCTAAGTGTCAGATCCGTATAAATGCTGCTGCGGGATGACTAACAGTGAGGAGGGTGGCCCTACGAGGGACCCCTTCGAAAGAAGATACAGGACTTGTCACCATGCGAAGAAAGAAGATGCCTTCCCAGCTGTCTACATAAACGACTTAGATATCTTTATAAACATCTTAGCGCAACCAGTCGCCCATGTGCCTCGGCGGAGGCGACTATAAAGAACACTACTACAACAACGACGAGGCACGTCTATGCGAGCGAGTTCGATGTGTAACCCCGTTCGTGATTGTGCGTGCCCGGAGTTCGTGCACGGCTGTTGCCGTTAAGATTGTGCCATTTGACAGAGCACTAAGTTTCCACATTGCCACTTCTCTCTCCGTCATGGCGATACGTGACTAATGTTGAAAGAACTTGCTTCGCAATGAAGCTAAATTCAATTTGTATAAGCTAACTATAACCGTCCGAGCACGAGGTATAACCGCGGTCCAAGCACGAGGTATAACCGCGGTCCAAGCACGAGGTATAACCGCGGTCCAAGCACGAGGTATAACCGCGGTCCAAGCACGAGGTATAACCGCGGTCCAAGCACGAGGTATAACCGCTGTCCAAGCACGAGGTATAACCGTGGTCCAAGCACGAGGTATAACCGCGGTCCAAGCACGAGGTATAACCGCTGTCCAAGCACGAGGTATAACCGTGGTCCAAGCACGAGGTATAACCGCTGTCCAAGCACGAGGTATAACCTAGGTCCAACCTTGAATCCTATGCTTGTATGCCAGGCGCCAGGCTGGTAGGCAATCGGTAACCATTATTTAACTAGCTGGCGGCTCATCAACCGGCCATATCAGAACGAACCCCTGACGAGATTCGAACCTTCGACCTCCCACTCCGTAGGCGGACGCCTTAACCACTGGGTCACGGAGTAATATATGTGTACTGTATACACATAATATAGCATACATACGGATCTGTAGTCCAGTGGTAACACGCCGGACTGGTAATCCAGGGATCACTGATTCGATCCCCGTCTGATCCTAATAAAATTAACAGATGGGACGTTAAACCGAGGTCTCGTGTCGGTGCTGTACACAGTACACCGTGCACGTAAAAGAACCAGAGAAGACTCTTGAATGGGTCTCTGTCTGTATCATTGCAGTATCCTCCAAAAATCAAAAATGACTAATCTCTGCACGAGGCGTCGCTCATATGGGCAACCGGTAGCGACGATAAATAAACGTAAAAAACCAATAAAAAGTTGGTGAAAAATAATTCGATCATACACGGAAACAAACAAGAGGACATAGATAACGCACACTTCGGATACGTGTGTTTTACATGAAAAATAATAACTATATAAATACATAGTTTTAAACATTTTGAAATATATTTAGTTGTTCAGTTTGTGTTAATGATGTGGTATATATTTGATGGAATCTTTCGTATTTCGTTTTCATGTAATAATACTCATATATTGTAGGTGTGCGGTTTCTATGTCCTGTAGTATAAAAATAAATTTAAAAATGTACTTTTATGAGACGAATTACGTGAGGTTTTGAACGTTCATAAACATAGACATGTTGACTGAGGTATAAAAAAAATGTTTCAATAGATAAAAATCAAATTATAATTACATATATATATGTATATATAGGTTATACACTTATAGATCTGGATAGTACGTAAATGGGCTATCAGCACGACTTAGTACGTAAATGGGCTATCAGCACGACTTAGTACGTAAATGGGCTATCAGCACGACTTAGTACGTAAATGGGCTATCAGCACGACTTAGTACGTAAATGGGCTATCAGCACGACTTAGTACGTAAATGGGCTATCAGCACGACTTAGTACGTAAATGGGCTATCAGCACGACTTAGTACGTAAATGGGCTATCAGCACGACTTAGTACGTAAATGGGCTATCAGCATGACTTAGTACGTAAATGGGCTATCAGCATGACTTAGTACGTAAATGGGCTATCAACACGACTTAGTACGTAAATGGGCTATCAGCACGACTTAGTACGTAAATGGGCTATCAGCACGACTTAGTACGTAAATGGGCTATCAGCATGACTTAGTACGTAAATGGGCTATCAACACGACTTAGTACGTAAATGGGCTATCAGCACGACTTAGTACGTACATGGGCTATCAGCACGACTTAGTACGTAAATGGGCTATCAGCAAGATTTAGTACGTAAATGGGCTATCAGCATACTGAAAAATTGGAAAACTTAAAGCGATACTACATCGGTGAAATGAAATGAAATTTGCTATTATATGGTATAATGTTTTCCAAATATATGCCTCAAAATCTGAATATTTCAACAAATAAACAATCGTCGAATACGCGGTTTGTTGGCATAGCAAAATAATGTAAATAGGGTCGACATTCATGCGTAATACAATGCGCTTATCCTGAATAACACGAGATAGGGTACACATTTACCGTTATATCTCACATTTGTGACTATTCATATTTATTTGTAGACTAATCTTAGTTAAATTATCTGTACACGAAAGTATCGTGTGTTTAGTATTGACTGCAATGACAAACACACATCAATTCAGTAGCGTGGATGACCGTTATATGAAATCCTACTTTCACTTGTGTAAGTTTGTAAACCACAAAAAGAATGTGTAGTAGCAATGCATTTATACGTGAAAATATGCTTTTTGCGATGTAATGTCGCTTTAAACTTCATGAACATTCCTGTATGCATTTCCGGTCATTTTGACGGTTGTATCGGCCCTTTTGTGAATGCAAAATTTCCTTAAAATTAGTAACATACACACAAAAAAAACAAAAAAATGTATATATCTCAAAATAATTATTTTATGATTTGATGGCTTGACTGATTTTAAAATATCACGTACAGAAGTGACATGTTTCCACCCTTTGAAGTAATTTGAACCGTGACTAATGGTGACCGGCGTTAATCACATTCACCTTTATATGTAGGATTTTACACCAGTGCTGATCAACATCGATATATTTTATGTTTGCACTGTTCACTAACTGTATATAATATGTATGTATGTCCTCATGGGCTTGAAAGCCTACTGGAATTTAATAAACTATGTATATGTATATAATGTATGCATTATGTGTGCACTGTTCGCTAACTGTATATAAGATGTATGTATGTCCTCATGGGCTTGAAAGCCTACTGGAATTTAATAAACTATGTCTATGTATATAATGTATGCATTATGCTTGCACTGTTCGTTAACTGTATATAATATGTATGTATGTCCTCATGGGCTTGAAAGCCTACTGGAATTTAATAAACTATGTATAGAATGTATGCATTATGTTTGCACTGTTCGCTAACTGTATATAAGATGTATGTATGACCTCATGGGCTTGAAAGCCTACTGGAATTTAATAAACTATGTCTATGTCTATTTTATTAAACGAGTTATGGAATGTTGCTACATAGCGAGAGCCTTTTTGTGAGCTTAATAGTAAGCTTCCACCACGAGTGTCTGATCCTTTTTATCACGTTACCATATTGGATTTTAATAACATCTTTGAACAAAACAACGTTGCTACTTTCATTTTGGGACCAACTGTCAGCGCAAATTGTCATGACGTCATTAAAGTATCATGACGTCACTACGCAAAGCAGCGTTGTATTTATGTTTTAAACCGAGTTTTTAATTGCGTCAAAACTTCTTTTAAAGCGTAGTTTGTTTACCATTAACGTTATGTATCAATTCAAATCGAAATATGCATACATTAAAGTTTAATTTACAAATTATAAGGATTATTTTCTCAAAACGATCATAATCCTTCCGGTGTTATTAAACGTGTGTACATATAAGAAATTATGATATGGTGTTATTACACCCACTACAAGCAAAGTTATGTTCCTGATAATAATAGTTTTAAATTAATTAGTTTTTTTGTTGATGAGTTATCCGCTGTCTACAGTCTACATCCGTTATGTCGAATTCCGTCGGACCGAACAAAATACTTCGACATAACCGAAGTTTGACGTAACAAAATTCGACATAAACAGATCCAGTTGTATGTAAAATGATAGTGTCTGAAACGGGACATTCATCCGACTTCGAGATAACCGGAGAATTCGACATAACCGACTTTGACATAACGGATATATACTGTACATACATAGCTCAATAATAGTCGATATCATGAAAAAGCAAAATTAAATGGACAACACATTCCAACAATAAACACAGCTCTTCCCTTTGGAAAAAATAACATTGTTTGTGGGGGTCGATCCATTTTGGGCTAGGTTATAAACGATGCTAGCCGAAACATTTTCTGGAATGTGTGTGTTTTGCGTTTTTGTTATCGTCGCTACCGGTTTACCATGTGAGCTACGCCTCCTGAAGAGATTGGGCATTTTAGATTTCTGAGGATAGTGCAATGATACAGACAGAGACCCATTCCAGAATATAGTGTAGGATAGAGCAATGTTTGTGATACAAACAGGGTACCATTCATGCAGAGTATCTTCTGGTTCTTTAACGTGCACGGTGTAAGGCACCGACATGAGACCTCGGTTTAAAGTTACCCCTGACATACTGTTAATTGTCTGGAACATTAGGTCCAAGGAATACAACACATTCATCAGATCTTAATCTCGAGTCGTCCAAGGGAATGATTCGTTGATTCAGAGATTTACAATCAGCTGAACCAATCAGAGGCTTGATACTGCCTTTTTTATACTTACATGCAAACTTATACAAACAATACATTTTCTGGGCAGGCTCCAGCGGTTAACCAGTACTTGGTCCACCAACCTCCATATGAAACTGTCAACTTTTTCATAATAAAGAGACACGGTCTGAGCGGGGCTCGGACCCGTGACCATCACTGGTTACAGTGGTATATTAACAACTCGACAACGGAGGCGGTTTGATACAGAAGAAATCGTTTAGTTATAAGTATACATATATTACATAGTCATAATTATATGCATATAATACATACTATTTACACGTGATCAATGTAATACATATAGTACATAGTCATAATTATATGCATATAATACATACTATTTACACGTGATCAATGTAATACATATAGTACATAGTCATAATTATATACATACTATTTACACGTGATCAATGTAATACATATAGTACATAGTCATAATTATATACATACTATTTACACGTGATCAATGTAATACATATAGTACATAGTCATAATTATATACATACTATTTACACGTGATCAATGTATTACATATAGTACATAGTCATAATTATATGCATATAATACATACTATTTACACGTGATCAATGTATTACATATAGTACATGTCATAATTATATGCATATAATACATACTATTTACACGTGATCAATGTATTACATATAGTACATAGTCATAATTATATGCATATAATACATACTATTTACACGTGATCAATGTATTACATATAGTACATAGTCATAATTATATGCATATAATACATACTATTTACACGTGATCAATGTATTACATATAGTACATAGTCATAATTATATGCATATAATACATACTATTTATACGTGATCAATGTATTACATATAGTACATAGTCATAATTATATACATATAATACATACTATTTACACGTGATCAATGTATTACATATAGTACATAGTCATAATTATATGCATATAATACATACTATTTACACGTGATCAATGTATTACATATAGTACATAGTCATAATTATATGCATATATAATACATACTATTTACACGTGATCAATGTATTACATATAGTACATAGTCATAATTATATGCATATAATACATACTATTTACACGTGATCAATGTAATACATATAGTACATAGTCATAATTATATGCATATAATACATACTATTTACACGTGATCATGTAATA
>CM026388.1:17538876-17563662 GCA_014843695.1 Archivesica marissinica
TTTCATCATTTCAATAGTACACACATTCACTATTTCATCATTTCAATAGTACACACATTCACTATTTCATCATTTCAATAGTACACACATTCACTATTTCATCATTTCAATAGTACACACATTCACTATTTCATCATTTCAATAGTACACACATTCACTATTTCATCATTTCAATAGTACACACATTCACTATTTCATCATTTCAATAGTACACACATTCACTATTTCATCATTTCAATAGTACACACATTCACTATTTCATCATTTCAATAGTACACACATTCACTATTTCATCATTTCAATAGTACACACATTCACTATTTCATCATTTCAATAGTACACACATTCACTATTTCATCATTTCAATAGTACACACATTCACTATTTCATCATTTCAATAGTACACACATTCACTATTTCATCATTTCAATAGTACACACATTCACTATTTCATCATTTCAATAGTACACACATTCACTATTTCATCATTTCAATAGTACACACATTCACTATTTCATCATTTCAATAGTACACACATTCACTATTTCATCATTTCAATAGTACACACATTCACTATTGCATCATTTCAATAGTACACACATTCACTATTTCATCATTTCAATAGTACACACATTCACTATTTCAACTTTACGATTTACGATGTAATCTCCACAAATTCACGATTTGAATTTCACGAATTCACAATTTCAACTTCATGATTTCACGAATTCTTGAAAGTTTTCCAAATATCATACAAGTTTATGATATACAAAACTAGTACATGTAATTAATCCAGTTTTGTAGTAACGAGACTGTGTTCTGAAACAGTTCGTCAACTTACGTAGTATTAACAGTTGAGTTCCTGTTTACACCTTAATATTCTTTTCGGTCCATCCATCCATCTCCATCCATAAATCCCATCCATCCATCCATCCATCCCATCCCATCCCATCCCATCCCATCCCACCCCACCCCACCCTCCCTTCAATACACCCACCCACCCACATTTACATCGATATTGCATTTCCTCCAATGAATTATAGAGTAATATTTACATCGCTATTGCAGTTCCTTCGATAAACGTAGGTGCCTTGATTGTCTACATTTTCGTATGAGGGTTCCCAACTAATGCTATGCAGCTGACATGCGCACTCGAAGTTACGGACATGCGCACTCGCAGATTTAGGCAGCGTTCGTCGCGAGAAAAATCGTGTCTTATATAGTACGCTGTTTAAAGGATGATCTATTTACTTGTTCCAACACACGTTAAGTTGCAAATCTGGACTAAAAACATTTTAAGTGTTATATTTTCTCTTTGTGTTATTGTACAGAATAATAAATGTAAATATAAGTAATGAATCGCCCACCATAGCCACGCCCACTGTAGTTCAAACCCCGATGGAAACTATTAACCCGCGATTCATTCCTTAATTTAGGACGCAATAACAACAAGTGATGGTGTTTGACAAACATTCTATAGAAACGTCTCAATTCTGGTGCGACTGTCAATCTTGAACAGATAAGCCATGACACATTTTAAATGCAAAGTTTTAATGTAACATAAGTAATGAAGCGCGGGTAAATAGTTTCCATCGGGTATGAACAACAGTGGGCGTGTTTAAATGTAGTTTTGGATTTCTTCGGCCTCCACACCCTTTAACCACGCCCAATGTAGTTCATACCCCGATTAGAAACCCCGCGCTTCATTCCTTAAATAAATTGTACGAGAACCTGCTAGTCTCTACATACGGATATGTAGTCCAGTGGTAACATGCTGGACTGGTAATCCAGGGATCGCAGGTTCGATAAGTCATGAAACAGTATTTGTTGGTCAGAAACAACAACTTACTCTCTAAGACTTCAGTAGCCTACTATTCTACTGTGGGCTATCCTACCTTCATGCGTATACTTTGCGTGTGTGTTTTACGTTTATTTATCGTCGCTACCGGTTGCCCATATGAGCGACGCATCCTGAAGAGATTAGTCATTTTAGATTTTTGGACGATAGTGCAATGATACAGACAGAGGCCCATTCCAGAGTCTCCTCTGGTTCTTTTACGTGCACGGTGTAAAGCACCGACACGAGACCTCGGTTTAACGTCCCATCTGAAAGACTGTTAATTTTATTAGGGTCAGATGGGGGATCGAACCTGCGATCCCTGGATTACCGATCCGTCTGTAATATTTGTTCAAGAACTGCCTGTATATTAAACTCGCTTCTCACCAATGCAACCCGGGTTAAATACTCGGAAGGGGAAGTATGTGAGCTGGTACGGTGGTCGCCAGATCGGACAGGTGAGTTTTCTCCGGGTACTCCGGTTTCCTCCCACACGAATGACTACATATACGCTATCATGCACGCCAACGAGAGTGATTAATATAAGTTGTTAGAATTTGCTTCGCAATCGTTGTCAAATAAATAAAGTTTAAACTTTAAGTAAACGCGTAATGGGGCTTGAATTGTATGTATGCGTTTCATTACCTTAGTGTTTACATTATTTTGCTATTTCAAGGCTACTAGTTGCCATTTGTTTATTAGTTGAAATAATCACAGTATGTTGCTAATAGTTGGAGTTTGTGGAAGTCGTGATAGCGCAGTAGATGCGCGTTCGCTTCAGGTGTCAACGGTCCGGAGTTCGAGCCCCGCTGGAGCCGTTACGATTGTGCCCTTAGCATTGCCAGCACCTAATCTTCATAAGTGAAGGAGTGCTGTATACACTAAGAAGAAGGCATTTAAATTCCACGTTGCCTCTTCTCTCTCCCTCGTGGCGATGGATTCCATCAGGAATGAGGTCTCGAGAGTGATTAATATAAGTTGTAAGAACTGTTTCGCAATCGAGCTAAAATAAATTTGTATAAACTAATAGTTGGAGCGAGAACAATTATATGATAGGAAATTATATTCTGTATTTTTCACCGATGTAGTGTTGTTGTAAGTATGTATCGATGCACCCGACTGTTAATATTTGTATTTTATAATATAAACACTAACCTCGATAGTCCTGTCGCACAGTCAGGCATATGTGTGTACAGGATTTCACTTTGTTTGTTTGTTATTTTACGTTTATTTATCGTCGCTACCGGTTGCCCATATGAGCGACGCCTCCTGAAGATATTAGTCATTTTAGATGTTTGGAGGATAGTGCAATGATACAGAGAGAGACCCATTCCAGAGTCTCCTCTGGTTCTTTTACGTGCACGGTGTAAAGCACCGACACGAGACCTCGGTTTAACGTCCCATCTGAAAGACTGTTAAATGTATTAGGGTCAGACGGGGGATCGAACCTGCGATCCCTGGATTACCAGTCCAGCGTGTTACCACTGGGCTACAGATCCGTCTGTCAGGACTTCACGGCAGTTGTCAATAGTTATATATTGACAGGTAGTTATATATTGACAGGTCCTCCGTATCAATTAAAGACTGATCTGTAGTCCAGTGGTTAACACGATGGACTTGTAATCCAGGGATCGCATGTTCGAGGATCGAACCCGGGTTGCATTGGCGAGAAGCGTGCGCTAACCACATCATAAGCTATGAAGATATCTGTAGATAGTACATGCATAAGGACGTTCTTCTGTATGGCAATGCTGATGCGAAACACAAGCTAACCCATTATTGCAGAATTGATATATATTCTTAGCAACGTTATTCTGTATGGCAATGCTGATGCGAAACACAAGCTAACCCATTATTGCAGGATTGATATATATTCATAGCAACGTTATTCTGTATGGCAATGCTGATGCGAAACACAAGCTAACCCATTATTGCAGAATTGATATATATTCTTAGCAACGTTATTCTGTATGACAATGCTGATGCGAAACACAAGCTAACCCATTATTGCAGAATTGATATATATTCTTAGCAACGTTATTCTGTATGGCAATGCTGATGCGAAACACAAGCTAACCCATTATTGCAGAATTGATATATATTCTTAGCAACGTTATTCTGTATGACAATGCTGATGCGAAACACAAGCTAACCCATTATTGCAGAATTGATATATATTCTTAGCAACGTTATTCTGTATGGCAATGCTGATGCGAAACACAAGCTAACCCATTATTGCAGAATTGATATATATTCTTAGCAACGTTATTCTGTATGGCAATGCTGATGCGAAACACAAGCTAACCCATTATTACAGAATTGATATATATTCTTAGCAACGTTATTCTGTATGGTTACGGATGGATTACAGACCGCATGCTTGCATAAACATTAAACCAATGTATTGTAACACTATAATATATAGATATTTTATATTTTAGTACATATACATATCCAAAATACAATCAATCATTCAATAAACGAGCACATCCGTTAACCGCGACGTAGTAATTGATAGTACCACGTAAATCAAAAAACTCGTGCGAACGTTTTTCTACTTCATTGAAGAAAAAGGCGATCTAAAGATAACGACCTTTATACTACTGGTAGTATTTAACTGATAGTACTACTTTCCTCTAAAATCTCGTGCAAAAAATACTTTAATCATTGAGGCTCATGAATGAAATTACACAATGACCTACTGACGACATGTTTCATAAAGTTTGATTTTTCATACATATGAATGAGCTAGCATGAGAAATACTCATATATCATTCATTTATTTGCTTTCAAATTATCCTTTTCAAAGTTCATACGTACACGCTTCTCCGAAACTACTCCATTATAAACCATGTTTTCACTTTACAATACATGTATATGTATTTTATCTGTATAATTATGCTATAAGCATCAGCTGATGTCTTAATGCAATACATGTTGTTGTTGTTGTTGTTGTTGTTGTTGCATAGTTCACATTTAAACGGACGTTCTCCTGAATTTGTGTGAAAAAAGTGAAGCATTACAAAATGCAGTATTGCGGATTTTACTTACATAACGACGTTCTCCAGTAGAAATATGCTCATGTGGCAGCAGATTTGAACCATCACCGAAAGCATTGCAGAATTTACATTCATATGGGCATACTCCTGTATGAATACGTAGATGCTGGCAAGATGGGAAGCTGTGGCAAAGATCAGCACGTGAACTATCATCAGCGAATAATCAAGTAGTACTTATGAGGGCTTAGGCAATGTCATTAACATAAACAAGAAATAAAAGCGGCCCGAGATCCGACCCTTGAGGTACTCGAGACTAGCAGTAATTATTTTGTAAATTGAAAACGATTTTCTTACAAATATTCTTTGTGCGTTGTTATGATTATGTAATAATCTGTCATCCAGCTAAACAAATTAAACTAAACTATTCTCCTAGTAGTATGCAGCATATCGCCCACATTTTCCATCTACTTATAAATAGGATTCACAGAATGCGTCCGCATTTTAATATGATTGCATGGTTCATGATCACAACCTCATTGGAGAATATGACCAGGAACACGTGTATAAGATTAAGAGACGATGGTGATACATACATACCAGCAGGTAATTACCTAAATGTTCGCTTTTCCCAAATTGCTGAGAGCAAATGGCGTGTTCTAGCTAAGGGAGATAACAACCACAGTCATCCGGCGCTTACCTTGTACATCATCGCCTTAGGGATACAACATCTCAGAGCCAGACATTGTAGCATCAATCAAATATCATTTCTAGTGAATAAAAACATCCGAATGGTGTATTTTTCTAAGTTACGAGTTTGCAATATGAAGATGTTCTCATCTATGATTGCGATAATGCGCAACAAGACAGTGAAACTAATCCGTCGTGCAGATTTCACATTCATAGGGGGTTCTCCTGAATGAAGACGTTGATGGCTACGAACATTTGAAGCATCATTATACGCATTATTACATATATGCTGTCCGATTAGCGCAGTGGTTAGCGCACTCGCTTCTCTGCAATGCAACACGAGTTCGATCCTCGGACCGGGAAGTATGTGAGATGGTACGGTGGTCGCTAGATCGGACAGGTTGGTTTTCTCCGGGTACCCCGGTTTCCTCCCACACGAATGACCACATTTATGCTTTCATCCGCGCCAATAAGAGTGATTAATATAAGTTGTTAAAACTTGCTTAACAATCGTTGTAAAATAAATAAAGTTTAAATTACATATTTCACATTTAAAGAGACGTTCTCCGGTATGAAGACAAGAATATTTGAAGATTGATTAAGTGTCTTCTTGCAGATTTGACATTCGTAGGTACGTTATACTGTATGTATTCGCTGATGTGCCATAATATTTGAAGATTGATTAAGTGTCTTCTTGCAGATTTGACATTCGTAGGTACGTTATACTGTATGTATTCGCTGATGTGCCATAATATTTGAAGATTGATTAAGTGTCTTCTTGCAGATTTGACATTCGTACTGACGTTATATTGTATGTATTCGCTGATGTGCCATAATATTTGAAGATTGATTAAGTGTCTTCTTGCAGATTTGACATTCGTAGGTACGTTATACTGTATGTATTCACTGATGTGCCATACGATTTGAATATTGAATAAGTGTCTTCTTGCAGATTTGACATTCGTAGGTACGTTATACTGTATGTATTCGCTGATGTGCCATAATATTTGAAGATTGATTAAGTGTCTTCTTGCAGATTTGACATTCGTACTGACGTTATACTGTATGTATTCGCTGATGTGCCATAATATTTGAAGATTGATTAAGTGTCTTCTTGCAGATTTGACATTCGTACTGACGTTATACTGTATGTATTCGCTGATGTGCCATAAGATTTGAATATTGATTAAGTGTCTTCTTGCAGATTCCCCTATATGGATACTCAGATGTCTATTTAGATTCAACAAACGTATTATCGCAGGTTTTGCATTGGCATGGACGTTCCCCAATATGGATACTCAGATGTCTATTTAGATTCAACAAACGTATTATCGCAGGTTTTGCATTGGCATGGACGTTCCCCTATATGGATACTCAGATATCTATTTAGATTCAACAAACGTATTATCGCAGGTTTTGCATTGGCATGGACGTTCCCCTATATGGATACTCAGATGTCTATTTAGATTCAACAAACGTATTATCGCAGGTTGTTTTGCATTGATATGGACACTCTCCTGTATGGATACATTGATGTACCTGGACATTCGAAAGCTTTCTTGCTAAATTTACATTCGCATGGACGCTCGATACCTCATAAGTTTTGAAGCTGTAGAAAACGCTTTCTGGCAGACTTCACATTTGTACGGACGTTCTCCTGTTTGAATAAGCTCATGTCGCTGAAACACGGACACATCAGCAAGCGCCTTATTGCAGATTTCGCATTTATACGGACGCACTCGTGTTTTAATACGTCCAAGCACATCAACGTTCTCCTGTGCGAATAAACACCTTGTTCGTGCCTCCACACCTTGCACGTCGGGAACAAGGCACAGCTCACAGCAGGAAATTGGATCACCATTCCGAAGTGACCAATCCACGCCGCTGACGCATACAGACGAGGACCCGCATCGACTCTTTTGAGTGTCTACACTTACCTAGATCAGCGACAGCTAATACTGGGGCGCTGAAGAGGCGACGAGTGACTGGGTAGGAGAAGACGGCAGTCGTTTCGCGTGGATGGCGCACTCGTCGCCTCGAACTCTTTTATCTGTCTCCAACTACGGACGAACGGTTGGAGACGGAGGGATGCGACCTCGACCCCGGATGCGTCAACGGGGTGGACAACAACGGAACAACCGAACTATTTTGCTGCTGTGAGCCGACTAATCGTGGAGGATGTGGCCCTAAAAAGGACCGAGAAAATAACCACCTTGGACATGATGGCGGAGAGACACCAGTACCATAATCACCAGCACCATAATCTTCTAGACCATAATCATCTTAGACTTAAACAACTTAGACACAACCAACAAATAATAATTATCGAGCAACCTAATCATCTTGGACCGAAATCTTCACGGGAACCTACAATCTACACCACTCTACAAGACACCGACGACACAACGCTTCATCGAATAATCGACGGTGCGAAAGCACGTTTGCTCGCCCATATGGTTTACCGGCGGCGAGGGTAAATACATGGAATCATCATCATCGAATAAGCACGAAAACATCAGCAAACGACCTATTACAAATTCCACATTCGTATGGACGCACTACTGTGTGAATACGTCCAAACACTGAAGCATAAACGAATTATTGCAGATTTCATATTTATAGGGACGTTCTCCTGTATGGATACTCTGATGCCGTAAAATATTTGTAGATATGTAGTCCAGTGTGTAACACGCTGGACTGGTAATCCAGGGATCGCAGGTTCGATCCCCCGTCTGACCCTAATAAAATTAACAGTCTTTCAGATGGGACTTTAAACCGAGGTCTCGTGTCGGTGCTTTACACCGTGCACGTAAAAGAACCAGAGGAGACTCTGGAATGGGTCTCTGTCTGTATCATTGCACTATCCTCCATAAATCTCCTCAGCAGGCGTCGCTCATATGGGCAACCGGTAGCGACGATAAATAAACGTAAAACACACTCGGTAGAACAGGGACGCATGACGTGCTGTCATATTGGCTATGGCGATATGATATATAACTGGGTGTTCTTTCGGGGGCAAGGATCGAGTTGGGTGGAATGCGTTGAGCTAGGATCGAGTTGGTTGGAATGCGTTGAGCTAGGATCGAGTTTGGTGGAATGCGTTGAGCTAGGATCGAGTTGGATGGAATGCGTTGAGCTAGGATCGAGTTGAGTGGAATGCGTTGAGCTAGGATCGAGTTGGATGGAATGCGTTGAACTAGGTTCGAGTTGGGTGGAATGCGTTGAACTAGGATCGAGTTGGGTGGAATGCGTTGAGCTAGGATCGAGTTGAATGGAATGCGTTGAGCTAGGATTGAGTTGGGTGGAATGCGTTGAGCTAGGATTCAGTTGGTTGGAAAGCGTTGAGCTAAGATCGAGTTGGTTGGAATGCGTTGAGCTAGGATAGAGTTGGGTGGAATGCGTTGAGCTAGGATCGAGTTGGGTGGAATGCGTTGAGCAAGGATCGAGTTGGGTGGAATGCGTTGAGCAAGGATCGAGTTGGGTGGAATGCGTTGAGCTAGGACGGAGTTGGGTGGAATGCGTTGAGCAAGGATCGAGTTGGGTGGAATGCGTTGAGCAAGGATCGAGTTGGGTGGTATACGTTGAGCTAGGATAGAGTTGGGTGGAATGCGTTGAGCAAGGATAGAGTTGGGTGGAATGCGTTGAGCTAGGATCGAGTTGGGTGGTATACGTTGAGCTAGGATACAGCAAATTGTCGTGCTCTAAGGTAGGGAGATGAACAATGTCAGGACTTTGGCCCGACTTCGAGATAATCGGAGAATTTGACATAACCGACTTTGACATAACGGATATACACTGTACCTATGTTTCACCTTTAACAAATTAACATCCAATTGTGACATTGACCTTGAAGCAATTGTGACCTTGACCTTGAAGCAATTGTGACCTCGACCTTGAAGCAATTGTGACCTTGACCTTGAAGTTAAGGACCTGGGTCTTGTATACGATACATACGGCGAACAGTGCATATCTGAAAACAGTCAAAGGTATATTTGTGACAAAAGGAATTATTATGATCATAATTATAATACTAGACCTAATAATTTATAAACTAGAAAATATTCTATTCGACGTTCTCCTGTATGGATACGTTGATGTCTCAGAAGAAGTGATGGCCTAGTAAACGCCTTCTTGCAGATTTCACATTCATAGGGACGTTCTCCTGTATGAATACGTTGATGCGACAGAAGATTTGATGATTCAGTAAACGCCTTCTTGCAGAATGCACATTCATGTTGTCGGCCTAGTTTCCATTCGATAGACATACTGTTGACGACACACCTGAGAATTATAATGCAGAACTGTGTTCCAAACCGTAAGGTAATCTGTAGGCGTAGAGTTGGTACATTGTAAGTATTGCGTTGCTATCAGTAGTGCAGTAGTGAACTGCACATTTGATAGCTACGTTCTATAAATTCCATTAGAGGTGTGTGTGTTTTACGTTTATTTATCGTCGCTATCGGTTACCCATATGAGATATGTAGAATTTACAGTCTTTCAGATGGAACGTTAAACCGAGGTATCGTGTCTATGCTTTATATCGTTCACGTAAAAGAACAAAAAAGGTAAAAAATGTCAACATGCAATTCAGGCAGAATTCCATTAGTTATAATCGGACATATCAGCTCATTACTTTATATAACTAAAGGTCTGGAAATGTACCTAGCATCTATGCATAATTATTCATGTGAAATTTGGGGATTTTCGAAAGCTGAACAATTGGAAATTGTTGCACACTTTAAAAATGTCAATCAACATAGATCTGTCTGTCTGTCTGTCTGTCTGTCTGTCTGTCTGTCTGTCTGTCTGTCTGTCTGTCTGTCTGTCTGTCTGTCTGTCTGTCTGTCTGTCTGTCTGTCTGTCTGTCTGTCTGTCTGTCTGTCTGTCTGTCTGTCTGTCTGTCTGTCTGTCTGTCTGTCTGTCTGTCTGTCTGTCTGTCTGTCTGTCTGTCTGTCTGTCTGTCTGTCTGTCTGTCTGTCTGTCTGTCTGTCTGTCTGTCTGTCTGTCTGTCTGTCTGTCTGTCTGTCTTCTGTCTGTCTGTCTGTCTGTCTGTCTGTCTGTCTGTCTGTCTGTCTGTCTGTCTGTCTGTCTGTCTGTCTGTCTGTCTGTCTGTCTGTCTGTCTGTCTGTCTGTCTGTCTGTCTGTCTGTCTGTCTGTCTGTCTGTCTGTCTGTCTGTCTGTCTGTCTGTCTGTCTGTCTGTCTGTCTGTCTGTCTGTCTGTCTGTCTGTCTGTCTGTCTGTCTGTCTGTCTGTCTGTCTGTCTGTCTGTCTGTCTGTCTGTCTGTCTGTCTGTCTGTCTGTCTGTCTGTCTGTCTGTCTGTCTGTCTGTCTGTCTGTCTGTCTGTCTGTCTGTCTGTCTGTCTGTCTGTCTGTCTGTCTGTCTGTCTGTCTGTCTGTCTGTCTGTCTGTCTGTCTGTCTGTCTGTCTGTCTGTCTGTCTGTCTGTCTGTCTGTCTGTCTGTCTGTCTGTCTGTCTGTCTGTCTGTCTGTCTGTCTGTCTGTCTGTCTGTCTGTCTGTCTGTCTGTCTGTCTGTCTGTCTGTCTGTCTGTCTGTCTGTCTGTCTGTCTGTCTGTCTGTCTGTCTGTCTGTCTGTCTGTCTGTCCTTCTATCTATCTATCTATCTATCTATCTATCTATCTATCTATCTATCTATCTATCTATCTATCTATCTATCTATCTATCTATCTATCCGCGAGGGGTTCGACAGCTAGATAGATATATAGATATATAGATAGATAGATAGATAGATAGATACTAAGATATATACTTTTATTTCCTCCAAATTCGGAGAGCACAATTCAGCATTTTACGGAGAAACTCGAACATTATTTGTAATCAGTCATATCAGAATCGTTTAGTATTTCTTGAAGCTACAGATGGAAAAAAGCTGAAATTTTCTGTTATCAACTGTTTGAGAAAATCTAATAATTATCTAAATGATCCCGGTTGAGGGCAAATGGCGTTTTGTAACTAAGGGAGATAAACTACTATAATTATCTGTAACAAATATTCATTGATTATTAAACATACATTAAATGCCTTCATTATCATTGTTGTGCATGTATTGTATTCGAATGTGAGCAGTGCTTTTTCCACAGGCGCCGATACAAGAGCATTCTGGCAGGAAACGGCATTTGTCCGATCTGTTGACCATCGTACTGGTCATCTCACATACTCCGCGGTCCGAAGATTGAACCATTGTTGCAATAGTGAGAAGTGAGCATGCTAACCACTGTGTCTATCTAGCTGTCGTCGTCCGTGAACATGTTCAAAATAGGTGGGGATTACAAAATCGTTAAAATCATGTCATTACGTAATCCAAGATGGCCGCTGTCTAATACCTATTACTAGCACACATTCTTAACAAATCATCTTCTCACGAACCACCAGTCGAATATTGACGGACCTTTGTATGAATGATCGATGTACAAAGTTGTTCCCCAGGATCAAACCTTAACTAGCTATGACATCACTATCTGAGTCTATTCTGTATTTTAATAGTCAAATAGTCAGATTAAAATTGTTTGTGTATGATATTGCTATGATGACACGCGACATATCTAATCATTTCTACATTTTAGTTTCACGATGGTTGTATTTTACAGTAATGTACAAGGGTGTCCCTGAATAAAGTTGGCTGTCCGATTAGCGCAGTGGTTAGCGCGCTCGCTTCTCAACAATGGAACCCGTGTTCGATCCTCGGATGGGTAAGTATGTCAGATGGTATGGTGGTCGCCATATCTGACAGGTGGGTTTCCTACTGTTTCCTCCCACACGAATGACAACACTTATGCTTTCATCGGCACCAACGATAGTGATTAATATAATTTGTTAAAACTAGTTTCGCAATCGTTGCAAAATAAATAAACTTTAAGCATTGAAAAAAGTGTAGACATGACAGATGATACAGCAAAGAAAAAGGCATCCACAAACAAATTACTCGTAGAAGCAAAGCCAAACGCGATATGTAATAATGTGGATGGACTTGAAAGAAAAGTAAAATGAAAACAAATAGACAAAGTATAAGAAAGTGAACATCTACTGTACAGATATACTGGATAAAGTGAACATCTACTATACAGATATACTGGATAAAGTGAACATCTACTATACAGATATACTGGATAAAGTGAACATCTACTGTACAGATATACTGGATAAAGTGAACATCTACTATACAGATATACTGGATAAAGTGAACATCTACTGTACAGATATACTGGATAAAGTGAACATCTATTGTACATATATACTGGATAAAGTGAACATCTAATGTACATATATACCGGATAAAGTGAACATCTACAGTACAGATATACTGGATAAAGTGAACATCTACCATACAGATATACTGGATAAAGTGAACATCTACTGTACAGATATACTGGATAGAGTGAACATCTACTATACAGATATACTGGATAAAGTGAACATCTACTGTACAGATATACTGGATAAAGTGAACATCTACTATACAGATATACTGGATAAAGTGAATATCTACTGTACAGATATACTGGATAAAGTGAACATCTACTATACAGATATACTGGATAAAGTGAACATCTACTATACAGATATACTGGATAAAGTGAACATCTACTATACAGATATACTGGATAAAGTGAACATCTACTATACAGATATACTGGATAAAGTGAACATCTACTGTACAGATATACTGGATAAAGTGTACATCTACTATACATATATACTGGATAAAGTGAACATCTACTGTACAGATATACTAGATAAAGTGAACATCTATCATACAGATATACTGGATAAAGTGAACATATACTATACAGATATACTGGATAAAGTGTACATCTACTATACATATATACTGGATAAAGTGAACATATACTGTACATATATACTGGATAAAGTGAACATCTACTGTACAGATATACCAGATAAAGTGAACATCTACTGTACATATATACTGGATAAAGTGAACATCTACTGTACATATATACTGGATAAAGTGAACATCTACTGTACAGATATACTGGATAAAGTGAACATCTACTGTACAGATATACTGGATAAAGTGAACATCTACCATACAGATATACTGGATAAAGTGAACATCTACTGTACAGATATACTGGATAAAGTGAACATCTACTGTACAGATATACTGGATAAAGTGAACATCTACTGTACAGATATACTGGATAAAGTGACAATCTACAGTACAGATATACTGGATAAAGTGAACATCTTCTGTACAGATATACTGGATAAAGTGAACATCTACCATACATATGTACTGGATAAAGTGAACATCTACTGTACAGATATTCTGGATAAAGTGACCATCTATTATACAGATATACTGTATAAAGTGAACATCTACCATACAGATGTACTGGATAAAGTGAACATCTACTGTACAGATATACTGGATAAAGTGAACATCTACCATACAGATATACTGGATAAAGTGAACATATACTGTACAGATATACTGGATAAAGTGAACATCTACTGTACAGATATACTGGATAAAGTGAACATCTACTGTACATATATACTGGATAAAGTTAACATCTCCTGTACAGATATACTGGATAAAGTGACAATCTACAGTACAGATATACTGGATAAAGTGAACATCTTCTGTACAGATATACTGGATAAAGTGAACATCTACTGTACAGATATTCTGGATAAAGTGACCATCTATTATACAGATATACTGTATAAAGTGAACATCTACCATACAGATGTACTGGATAAAGTGAACATCTACTGTACAGATATACTGGATAAAGTGAACATCTACCATACAGATATACTGGATAAAGTGAACATATACTGTACAGATATACTGGATAAAGTGAACATCTACTGTACAGATATACTGGATAAAGTGAACATCTACTGTACATATATACTGGATAAAGTTAACATCTACTGTACAGATATACTGGATAAAGTGAACATCTACTGTACAGATATATTGGATAAAGTGAACATCTACTGTACAGAAATACTGGATAAAGTGAACATATACTGTACAGATATACTGGATAAAGTGAACATCTACTGTACAGATGCACTGGATAAAGTGAACATCTACTGTACATATATACTGGATAAAGTTAACATCTACTATACAGATATACTGGATAAAGTGAACATCTACTGTAAATATATACTGGATAAAGTAAACATCTACTGTACAGATATACTGGATAAAGTGCACATCTACTGTACATATATACTGGATAAAGTGAACATCTACTGTACAGATATACTGGATAAAGTGAACATATACTGTACATATATGCTGGATAAAGTGCACATCTACTGTACCTATATACTGGATAAAGTAAACATCTACTGTACAGATATACTGGATAAAGTGAACATATACTGTACAGATATACTGGATAAAGTGAACATCTACTGTACATATATACTGGATAAAGTGGACATCTACTGTACAGATATACTGGATAAAGTGCACATCTACTGTACATATATACTGGATAAAGTGAACATCTACTGTACAGATATACTGGATAAAGTGAACATCTACTGTACATATATACTGGATAAAGTGCACATCTACTGTACATATATACTGGATAAAGTGCACATCTACTGTACAGATATACTGGATAAAGTGAACATCTACTGTACATATATACTGGATAAAGTGAACATCTACTGTACATATATACTGGATAAAGTGCACATCTACTGTACATATATACTGGATAAAGTGCACATCTACTGTACATATATACTGGATAAAGTGAACATCTACTGTACAGATATACTGGATAAAGTGAACATCTACTGTACATATATACTGGATAAAGTGAACATCTACTGTACAGATATACTGGATAAAGTGAACATCTACTGTACAGATATACTGTATAAAGTGAACATCTACTGTACATATACTACGGCACGTTTGGGTTCAATGTACTCTCAATTCGATAATCGTGAATATGTAGGTATTAAATTAATTGTAAATCTAATATCTGAACAATACTACTCTTTCTACATGACTCTCTGTTCGGCTTTACCATTTATCTATCCATTTTAATGTTACCCTAGACACAAATTGGCAGAGAAAAGGGAGACAACTGCCATTCAAACTACAGTCTACATTCGTTATGTCAAAGTCGGTTATGTCGAATTCTCCTGTTATCTCGAAGTCGGATCAAAGTCCCGTTTCAGACACT
Source organism: Archivesica marissinica (assembly GCA_014843695.1). Taxonomy (NCBI): domain Eukaryota; kingdom Metazoa; phylum Mollusca; class Bivalvia; order Venerida; family Vesicomyidae; genus Archivesica; species Archivesica marissinica. The sequence continues at coordinate 17,554,608 of CM026388.1, forward strand.
ATCATTTTACATATACAGTCAAATCTATGTTAGTGGTCACCTCTATTAAACAGCCAACCTATATTAAGCAGCCAACCTGTATTAAGCAGCCAACCTGTATTAAGCAGCCAACCTGTATTAAGCAGCCAACCTGTATTAAGCAGCCAACCTATATTAAGCAGCCAACCTGTATTAAGCAGCCAACCTATATTAAGCAGCCAACCTGTATTAAGCAGCCAACCTGTATTAAGCAGCCAACCTATATTAAGCAGCCAACCTGTATTAAGCAGCCAACCTGTATTAAGCAGCCAACCTATATTAAGCAGCCAACCTGTATTAAGCAGCCAACCTATATTAAGCAGCCAACCTATATTAAGCAGCCAACCTGTATTAAGCAGCCAACCTGCATTAAGCAACCTGTATTAAGCAGCCAACCTGTATTAAGCAGCCAACCTGTATTAAGCAGCCAACCTGTATTAAGCAGCCAACCTATATTAAGCAGCCAACCTGTATTAAGCAGCCAACCTGTATTAAGCAGCCAACCTATATTAAGCAGCCAATCTGTATTAAGCAGCCAACCTATATTAAGCAGCCAACCTGTATTAAGCAGCCAGTTTGCAGATTCCTAATATGCTAGTTTATTATACATTTGACCTCTATTAAGCAGCCACCTGTGCCAAACAGCCACTTTCTGATATTCCATTGGCTGGCTGCCTAAGACAGGTTTGACTGTAACTGGCTCCGTTTATATAGAATTGTGTTAAGTCAAACTTCGGTTACAGACGGATATGTAGTCCAGTGGTAACACGCTGGACTGGTAATCCAGGGATCGCAGGTTCGATCCCCCGTCTGACCCTAATACAAAGTAAAGTAAAGTAACGTGTTTGTTTATTATAGTGTCACCCCTATTTAAAGGGCCAGTCATTTCTGACTTATGAGACACCTCTTTTTTATGAACATAAGTACTTCCCGAATCCTATGCTTGTGTGCCAGACGTCAGGCTGGTAGGCAATCTGTAACCATTATTTAACTAGCTGGCGGCTCACCAACCGGCCATATCAGAACGAACCCCTGACGAGATTCGAACCTTCGACCTCCCGCTCCGTAGGCGGACGCCTTAACCACTAGGCCACGGAGACGGTCTTTCAGATGTGACGTTAAACCGAGGTCTCGTGTCGGTGCTTTAGACCGTGCACTTAAAAGAACCAGAGGAGATTCTGGAATGGGTCTCTGTCTGTATCATGCACTATCCTCCAAAAACTAAAATAACTAATCTCTTCAGGAGGCGTCGCTCATATGGGCAACTGGTAGCGACGATAAATAAACGTAAACAAACACAAACACTTCGGTTATGCCCAAACAAGAAGCGGTACATTTGAAGCTCTGCAATTAAATAATAGAACCGTAGGTAAACCAATTCTGTTTTGTGTGTGAATTATAACAGTTATATTAGTCGAGACCCCCCCCCCCCGTGTGATTCGAACCTGCAGTGGTGAGGGGGCGGGGAGTAATTTGAAATCAACGACCTTAACCACCCACCGGGCTGTTAATAATGTTGTTATAACTTGTAGCCCGACCCATTTGCTTTTTTTACATTTAATCGTTATATAAAATGTTATATCAGTATTACATAGATTTGTTGTTGTTGCATGCATGTATAAATGTAACTAGAAGATAAAAGCAATAAAATATTATTATTAACCACTCACCCACTCGTATGTGATCGTGTTCAGCGTGTGACGACGGATCCGGTTATATCCATTGTATAGGCTAGACATATCCAGATACTATATCGTCATGTACCCGGATAACAGACCAAATCTCTTTATCTAGTTACATATACCTTACAGTAACGTATACATTTACATGTTGATTTTAATTGTTTGCGGTTTTAAAGCAGGTGTTTGTTTACATTTTACCGGGATTTACAATTTACAGCAGAGTATAGTTATATTCTGTGCTCCGTCGTCAGTAAAACATGGACGTGGAACATGTGCGAGAAGTCGTGATAGCGCAGTGGATGCGCGTTCGCTTCAGGTGCGAAAGGTCCGGAGTTCGAGCCCCGCTGGAGCTGTTACGATTGTGCCCTTAGGCAAGGCATTTAAATTCCACGTTGTCCCTTCTCTCTCCCTCGTGGCGATGGATTACATCAAGAATGAGGTCTCGAGAGTGATTAGTATAAGTTGAAAGAACTTGTTTCGCAATCGAGCTAAAATAAATTTGTATATACATGTATAGTAAAACATGAAAGTGACATTATATCGCAAAAAGCAAATAAAATGCATGTTTTCACGTATAAATGCATTGATATTACAAATTCTTCTTACACATTCGAACACTAACATTGAATCAACCAATACACAGTGTTTCTGTGGTCTACAAACTTTCAACAGTGAAAGCAGGATTCCACAGTCCTGAAATGACGATAGTTTGTCATTAGAGTCAATACTAAACGCGCGATACCTTCGTTTAGAGGGGGGTAATTTAACTAAGATGGGTCTACAAATAAATATGCATAGGCACACATATGAGATATATAACGGTAAATCTGTATGATAAATCGTGTTATTCAGGATACACTCGTTGTATTAGGCATGAATGTCGACACTATTTACATTATTTTGTTATGTCAACAAACCGCGTATACGACGCTTGTTTATTTGTTGAAATACTCAGTTTTTGAGGTAAATATTGGAAAACAAATTATACCATATAATAGGAAATTACGTTCTCCAGACATTTGCGTTTTCACCAATGTTATGTCGCTTTAAAGTACGAGCATTCTGATTGGTTGACTGTTTTGTTTGATTAAATAAGGCAACAACACCTATAAACGTGCAGACGGATCTGTAGTCCAGTGGTTAACACGCTGGACTGGTAATCCAGGGATCGCAGGTTCGATCCCCCGTCTGACCCTAATAAAATGAACAGTCTTTCATATGGGACGTTAAACCGAGGTCTCGTGTCGGTGCTTTACACCGTGCAAGTAAAAGAACCAGAGGAGACTCTGTAATGGGTATATGTCTGTATCATTGCGCTATCCTCCAAAAATCTAAAATGACTAATCTCTTCAGGAGGCGTCGCTCATATGGGCAACCGGTAGCGACGATACACACGGAATACACACTCCGGGTACGGACGCGAGTATATAGTCATAGTTTATATCTGTGTGCTTGTATCCTGTGAGTATTGACGTGCATCCATACATGAAATACCTTATAGTGATAACAACATATTTTAATAGCAAGTTTACAAAAATGAGGTCATTTTAGTCCGCCTCCAAGGTCGAGTGGATACGGTCGCTGGCTTGTATACCACTGTAACCTATCATCACTAATGGTCATGGGTGCGGAGGTTGGTACACCAAGTACTGGTTAACCACTAGAGCCTGCCAAGGAAAGGTGTTGCTAGGTAAACTGCGTCTCTCATATGGGTAACTAGGTAGCCACGTTAAATAAACGTTAAAAGAAAACTATTTGATTTACTAGTGTACATATCTATAGCCTAACTTTAATTAATACATGCATGATATATCGTGAACCTATATATACCATAAACCTTAATTAATACATGCATGATATATCGTGAACCTATATATACAATAAACCTTAATTAATACATGCATGATATATCGTGAACCTATATATACCATAAACCTTAATTAATACATGCATGATATATCGTGAACCTATATACACAATAAACCTTAATTAATACATGCATGATATATCGTGAACCTATATATACCATAAACCTTAATTAATACATGCATGATATATCGTGAACCTATATATACCATAAACCTTAATTAATACATGCATGATATATCGTGAACCTATATATACCATAAACCTTAATTAATACATGCATGATATATCGTGAACCTATATATACCATAAACCTTAATTAATACATGCATGATATACCGTGAACCTATATATACCATAAACCTTAATTAATACATGCATGATATATCGTGAACCTATATATACAATAAACCTTAATTAATACATGCATGATATATCGTGAACCTATATATACCATAAACCTTAATTAATACATGCATGATATACCGTGAACCTATATATACCATAAACCTTAATTAATACATGCATGATATATCGTGAACCTATATATACCATAAACCTTAATTAATACATGCATGATATACCGTGAACCTATATATACCATAAACCTTAATTAATACATGCATGATATATCGTGAACCTATATATACCATAAACCTTAATTAATACATGCATGATATATCGTGAACCTATATATACCATAAACCTTAATTAATACATGCATGATATATCGAGTAACTTACAAATACAATTCTTATTTGCAAATCCAAACGTGCAATATCCGAGTATTAAGTTGCTGCAGTCGCTATCTCTTCATATTACATCAGAACGTTACCATAGCAACGTTTTTTACTATTTATAGACGAAATACGTTTAATGTGTCAGCATTACTGTATGGTACGATACAATTCATTTATTTTTATTTTTCCGCTCAATTTCCTAAATTGTATTTAAAATTAACAACTGATAAATAAAGCCTTAATATGTACTATAGTTATACAATTCATGAAGTGAGCGAGTGTTGATGGTACACGTAGAGAACACGTGAACAATAAGTTTATATAAATAATCAAAGCTGGTGTGATTTATTTTGGCATAATTACGTGGAGAGTAATCTGGTGAGTAGATTAAAATAATATTATTAATATAATAATTATTAGTTTCTAAGTGATTTAATAATTATCATATCTGGATTGGGTGTTATAAAACTGTACTATTGTATCAACCCCCTCCACAGACGGATCTGTCGCAGGTTCGATCCCCCTTCTGATCCTAATATTAATAACAGTCTTTCATGTGGGACGTTAAACCGAGGTCTCGTGTCGGTGCATTACACCGTGCACGTAACAGAACCAGAGGAGACTCTAGAATGGGTCTCTGTCTGTATCATGCACTATCCTCCAAAAATATAAAATGACTAATCTCTTCAGGAGGCGTCGCTCATATGGGCAACCGGTAGCGACGATAAATAAACGTAAAACACACACAGGATTATTATCATAGCTGGCCTGGGTGTTATAAAACTGTACACAAGTCTAGAAGCTGTTGCTATTAGAACGTTTAATTTGCTTGTAATACATTGATCACGTGTAAATAGTATGTATTATATGTATATAATTATGACTATGTACTATATGTAATACATTGATCACGTGTAAATAGTATGTATTATATGTATATAATTATGACTATGTACTATATGTAATACATTGATCACGTGTAAATAGTATGTATTATATGTATATAATTATGACTATGTACTGTATGTAATACATTGATCACGTGTAAATAGTATGTATTATATGCATATAATTATGACTATGTACTATATGTAATACATTGATCACGTGTAAATAGTATGTATTATATGCATATAATTATGACTATGTACTATATGTAATACATTGATCACGTGTAAATAGTATGTATTATATGCATATAATTATGACTATGTACTATATGTAATACATTGATCACGTGTAAATAGTATGTATTATATGCATATAATTATGACTATGTACTATATGTATTACATTGATCACGTGTAAATAGTATGTATTATATGCATATAATTATGACTATGTACTATATGTAATACATTGATCACGTGTAAATAGTATGTATTATATGCATATAATTATGACTATGTACTATATGTAATACATTGATCACGTGTAAATAGTATGTATTATATGCATATAATTATGACTATGTACTATATGTATTACATTGATCACGTGTAAATAGTATGTATTATATGCATATAATTATGACTATGTACTATATGTATGACATTGATCACGTGTAAATAGTATGTATTATATGCATATAATTATGACTATGTACTGTATGTATTACATTGATCACGTGTAAATAGTATGTATTATATGCATATAATTATGACTATGTACTATATGTATTACATTGATCACGTGTAAATAGTATGTATTATATGCATATAATTATGACTATGTACTATATGTAATACATTGCTCACGTGTAAATAGTATGTATTATATATGCATATAATTATGACTATGTACTATATGTAATACATTGATCACGTGTAAATAGTATGTATTATATGCATATAATTATGACTATGTACTATATGTAATACATTGATCACGTGTAAATAGTATGTATTATATGTATATAATTATGACTATGTACTATATGTAATACATTGATCACGTATAAATAGTATGTATTATATGCATATAATTATGACTATGTACTATATGTATTACATTGATCACGTGTAAATAGTATGTATTATATGCATATAATTATGACTATGTACTATATGTATGACATTGATCACGTGTAAATAGTATGTATTATATGCATATAATTATGACTATGTACTATATGTATTACATTGATCACGTGTAAATAGTATGTATTATATGCATATAATTATGACTGTGTACTATATGTATTACATTGATCACGTGTAAATAGTATGTATTATATGCATATAATTATGACTATGTACTATATGTATTACATTGATCACGTGTAAATAGTATGTATTATATGCATATAATTATGACTATGTACTATATGTAATACATTGATCACGTGTAAATAGTATGTATTATATATGCATATAATTATGACTATGTACTATATGTAATACATTGATCACGTGTAAATAGTATGTATTATATGCATATAATTATGACTATGTACTATATGTAATACATTGCTCACGTGTAAATAGTATGTATTATATGTATATAATTATGACTATGTACTATATGTAATACATTGATCACGTATAAATAGTATGTATTATATGCATATAATTATGACTATGTACTATATGTATTACATTGATCACGTGTAAATAGTATGTATTATATGCATATAATTATGACTATGTACTATATGTAATACATTGATCACGTGTAAATAGTATGTATTATATATGCATATAATTATGACTATGTACTATATGTATTACATTGATCACGTGTAAATAGTATGTATTATATGCATATAATTATGACTATGTACTATATGTATTACATTGATCACGTGTAAATAGTATGTATTATATGCATATAATTATGACTATGTACTATATGTAATACATTGATCACGTGTAAATAGTATGTATTATATATGCATATAATTATGACTATGTACTATATGTAATACATTGATCACGTGTAAATAGTATGTATTATATGCATATAATTATGACTATGTACTATATGTAATACATTGCTCACGTGTAAATAGTATGTATTATATGTATATAATTATGACTATGTACTATATGTAATACATTGATCACGTATAAATAGTATGTATTATATGCATATAATTATGACTATGTACTATATGTATTACATTGATCACGTGTAAATAGTATGTATTATATGCATATAATTATGACTATGTACTATATGTAATACATTGATCACGTGTAAATAGTATGTATTATATGCATATAATTATGACTATGTACTATATGTAATACATTGATCACGTGTAAATAGTATGTATAATATGCATATAATTATGACTATGTACTATATGTAATACATTGATCACGTGTAAATAGTATGTATAATATGCATATAATTATGACTATGTACTATATGTATTACATTGATCACGTGTAAATAGTATGTATAATATGTATATAATTATGACTATGTACTATATGTATTACATTGATCACGTGTAAATAGTATGTATAATATGTATATAATTATGACTATGTACTATATGTATTACATTGATCACGTGTAAATAGTATGTATTATATGCATATAATTATGACTATGTACTATATGTATTACATTGATCACGTGTAAATAGTATGTATTATATGCATATAATTATGACTATGTAATATATGTATACTTATAACTAAACGATTTCTTCTGTATCAAACCGCCTCCGTTGTCGAGTTGTTAATATACCACTGTAACCAGTGATGGTCACGGGTCCGAGCCCCGCTCAGACCGTGTCTCTTTATTATGAAAAAGTTGACAGTTTCATATGGAGGTTGGTGGACCAAGTACTGGTTAACCGCTGGAGCCTGCCCAGAAAATGTATTGTTTGTATAAGTTTGCATGTAAGTATAAAAAAGGCAGTATCAAGCCTCTGATTGGTTCAGCTGATTGTAAATCTCTGAATCAACGAATCATTCCCTTGGACGACTCGAGATTAAGATCTGATGAATGTGTTGTATTCCTTGGACCTAATGTTCCAGACAATTAACAGTATGTCAGGGGTAACTTTAAACCGAGGTCTCATGTCGGTGCCTTACACCGTGCACGTTAAAGAACCAGAAGATACTCTGCATGAATGGTACCCTGTTTGTATCACAAACATTGCTCTATCCTACACTATATTCTGGAATGGGTCTCTGTCTGTATCATTGCACTATCCTCAGAAATCTAAAATGCCCAATCTCTTCAGGAGGCGTAGCTCACATGGTAAACCGGTAGCGACGATAACAAAAACGCAAAACACACACATTCCAGAAAATGTTTCGGCTAGCATCGTTTATAACCTAGCCCAAAATGGATCGACCCCCACAAACAATGTTATTTTTTCCAAAGGGAAGAGCTGTGTTTATTGTTGGAATGTGTTGTCCATTTAATTTTGCTTTTTCATGATATCGACTATTATTGAGCTATGTATGTACAGTATATATCCGTTATGTCAAAGTCGGTTATGTCGAATTCTCCGGTTATCTCGAAGTCGGATGAATGTCCCGTTTCAGACACTATCATTTTACATACAACTGGATCTGTTTATGTCGAATTTTGTTACGTCAAACTTCGGTTATGTCGAAGTATTTTGTTCGGTCCGACGGAATTCGACATAACGGATGTAGACTGTAGACAGCGGATAACTCATCAACAAAAAAACTAATTAATTTAAAACTATTATTATCAGGAACATAACTTTGCTTGTAGTGGGTGTAATAACACCATATCATAATTTCTTATATGTACACACGT
>CM026388.1:17564662-17632773 GCA_014843695.1 Archivesica marissinica
AGCAGCATTACATCGTAATAAAGGATGTTTACCTTAAAGCAGCATTACATCGTAATAAAGAATGTTTACCTTAAAGCAGCATTACATCGTAATAAAGGATGTTTACCTTAAAGCAGCATTACATCGTAATAAAGGATGTTTACCTTAAAGCAGCATTACATCGTAATAAAGGATGTTTACCTAAAGCAGCATTACATCGTAATAAAGGATTTACCTTAAAGCAGCATTACATCGTAATAAAGGATGTTACCTTAAAAGCAGCATACATCGTAATAAAGGATGTTACCTTAAAGCAGCATTACATCGTAATAAAGGATGTTTACCAAACAAACACAAAAAACCAAACACAACACAAAAACCAAACACAACACAAAAAACCCAAACACAACAAAAAAAAACCAACAACAACAAAAAAAACCAAACACAACACAAAAAAAACCAAACACAACACAAAAAAACTTAAAGCAGCATTACATCGTAATAAAGGATGTTTACCTTAAAGCAGCATTACATCGTAATAAAGGATGTTTACCTTAAAGCAGCATTACATCGTAGACACAATAAAGGATGTTTACCTTAAAGCAGCATTACATCGTAATAAAGGATGTTTACCTTAAAGCAGCATTACATCGTAATAAAGGATGTTTACCTTAAAGCAGCATTACATCGTAATAAAGGATGTTTACCTTAAAGCAGCATTACATCGTAATAAAGGATGTTTACCTTAAAGCAGCATTACATCGTAATAAAGGATGTTTACCTTAAAGCAGCATTACATCGTAATAAAGGATGTTTACCTTAAAGCAGCATTACATCGTAATAAAGGATGTTTACCTTAAAGCAGCATTACATCGTAATAAAGGATGTTTACCTTAAAGCAGCATTACATCGTAATAAAGGATGTTTACCTTAAAGCAGCATTACATCGTAATAAAGGATGTTTACCTTAAAGCAGCATTACATCGTAATAAAGGATGTTTACCTTAAAGCAGCATTACATCGTAATAAAGGATGTTTACCTTAAAGCAGCATTACATCGTAATAAAGGATGTTTACCTTAAAGCAGCATTACATCGTAATAAAGGATGTTTACCTTAAAGCGCATACATCGTAATAAAGGATGTTACCTTAAAGCAGCATTACATCGTAATAAGGATGTTTACCTTAAAGCAGCATTACATCGTAATAAAGGATGTTTACCTTAAAGCAGCAAACAAAAAACCAAACACATTACATCGTAAAAGGATGTTTACCTAAAGCAGCATTACATCGTAATAAAGGATGTACCTAAAGCAGCATTACATCGTAATAAAGGATGTTTACCTTAAAGCAGCATACATCGTAAACCAAAGCAGCATTACATCGTAATAAAGGATGTTTACCTTAAAGCAGCATTACATCGTAATAAAGGATGTTTACCTTAAAGCAGCATTACATCGTAATAAAGGATGTTTACCTTAAAGCAGCATTACATCGTAATAAAGGATGTTTACCTTAAAGCAGCATTACATCGTAATAAAGGATGTTTACCTTAAAGCAGCATTACATCGTAATAAAGGATGTTTACCTTAAAGCAGCATTACATCGTAATAAAGGATGTTTACCTTAAAGCAGCATTACATCGTAATAAAGGATGTGTTGGGTAAAATATAAATACTAATGTGTGTGTGTTTACAAAAATCGAAATAGTCGCTCAGAAACGATACAATTCCAATAAATTTAAACCGTCGTATACGCGAATTTGTTTATCAACACACGAAATATAAACACGCACAGCGCGCATGCGTGAAACAACAGAGGATGTAGAAAACAACGTATATAGTTTGAACATGAAAGACTATATATCTATCTTCCTCTAATGTCGAACCCCTCGCGGGGATGTAGAAATGTCCCTAAAAGACTTTGCTAACAGAGGTATGAATCAACATATCAAGTAATTTAATTAAAAAAGACAACGTGGGACAAATGGGGAAGATGCATTCCGAATGTAAACAAGTGCGGACGATGCTTTCGGTTGTAAACAAGTGAGTGACCGATCGACTCGGAAAATCCTACTTTCGGTTTCGAGTTTGTTTTATCGCAAAAAATCACTGTTTACCAAATGAACATAATCATACAAAGTATAATGTTAGAATGTGTAGCAGCATTGCTACCCATACGTAAAAATTGAATTTTTCAAATATCTTTTATTTTATACGATGTAATGCTGCTTTAATGTAGCATTAGATACTTAATGTCGGATCACGGTTGGTCGACACACACATTAATAACAAATACTGGAAACCGACATAATCTGCAATTTATGACGTGGCCCGTTTTGGCGTCCAATGACGTCCTGACATGAATATTGATATTCTATAGCTATTCGTTTGCTCCAAATACTGTAAAATGTCAGGTGACCAATTAGGAATTTTGTTTAGTGTAGATCATTTTTTTAGAAGAATTTATTTAGTTTTCGTTTATTTTGACATCTGGCAACAATGTCCTTTGTAGAAATTAGTCAAATTACCATAAAGCCAGGTACCATCTCAAACTTGCTGCTGTACGGGATGCAGTATGGGCGTGACCTCGCTGTCTGAATCGTCAATGCTTATCCGAACGTCGTGACACTGTCTAACCAGTCTGCATTTCTCACTGATATAACCATAGACGAATGTTAACGATGTCATTGTCGTCATGCAACCGGAAATCAAATACGCGTAAAACGAACTCGCGAAATAATAACAATGGCGGCTGCCAAAACATTCGTCTGCAAGTCTTACGATAATGAAGCAACAGACGAGGCTGAGAATACCTGTAAATTGTAAAGGATATATATATCAAGATCTATTATATTATATATATCATGGATTACACACGTGCATACACAGGGGAACTGAATATAGTAGCTAAGGAGTAAATTCAAAAGGATACAATATAATTGTTGGTGGTAATTATGATGCTGGTGCTGCTGATGATGATGGTGGTGAAGGTAATGATGGTGATGATGATGATGGTGGTGGTGATGGTAATGATGATGAGGGTGATGATGATGGTGATGATAATGCTGCTGATGATGATGATGGTGGTGGTGGATGGTAATGATGGTGATGGTGGTGGTGGTGGTAATGATGATGATGATGATGGTGATGATGATGATGATGATGATGATGCTGCTGATGATGCTGGTGGAAGGTAATGATGCTGCTGCTGCTGCTGCTGCTGCTGCTGCTGCTGCTGTGCTGCTGCTGCTGCTGCTGCTGCGCTGCTGCTGCTGCTGCTGCTGCTGCTGCTGCTGCTGCTGCGCTGCTGCTGCTGCTGCTGCTGCTGCTGCTGCTGCTGCTGCTGCTGCTGTGCTGATGATGATGGTAATGATGATGATGATGATGGTGATGATGATGATGGTGATGATGATGATGATGATGGTGATGATGATGATGATGATGATGATGATGATGGTGATGATGATGATGCTGATGATGATGTGTGATGATGATGATGATGATGGTATGATGATGATGATGATGATGATGATGATGTGATGATGATGATGATGATGATGATGATGATGATGATGATGATGATGTGATGATGATGATGATGATGATGATGATGATGATGATGATGATGATGGTGATGATGATGATGATGATGATGGATGATGATGATGATGATGATGATGATGATGATGATGATGATGATGATGATGATGATGATGGTAATGATGATGGTGGTGATGATGATGATGATGATGATGATGATGATGATGATGATGATGATGATGAAGAATACACACGAAATCTAACCTGGTATAATACTTAGCGATGGAAGAATACACACGAAATCTAACCTGGTATAATACTTAGCGATGGAAGAATACACACGAAATCTAACCTGGTATAATACTTAGCGATGGAAGAATACACACGAAATCTAACCTGGTATAATACTTAGCGATGGTAGAATACACAGGAAATCTAACCTGGTATAATACTTAGCGATGGAAGAATACACACGAAATCTAACCTGGTATAATACTTAGCGATGGAAGTATACACACGAAATACAAGCGGCATGCAGCTGTACCAAACTGTATATGATATGTCCGGACACATACACCGACGGCGATAATCAACAGATATAGATACAGGACAAAGGATGCAATGTTTATCCAAAAAATCAGACTGCAGTCCTCGAGACCTGAAATAAAAACAAAATCACACTATTAACCCATTCAACACCAAGTAACTGAAATGGACTGGTCCATGATCAGTTTTTAGACCAATAAATTAATACGACAATTACATTTGGACCATTTCATTTATCAACATGGGTAATGTTGTCTAAAATAGTAATATTACTGGCAAACAGTGCAGATCCTGATGAGACGGCTCGTGACGAGCTCATCTGGATCTACACTTTTTGTAAGCCTATTTAGAGGTATGTGGTGTTGAAAGGGTTAAAGCAGCCCTATATCGTATTAAATAAAAGATATTTGAAAAATTCAAATTTTACGTATGGGTAGCAATGCTGCTACGCATTCTTAAATTATGATTTGCATAATTATGTTTTAATTAGTAAATCGTGTTTATTGCGATAAAACAAACACGAAACCGAAAGTAGGACTTTCCGAGTCGGTCGGTCACGCACTTGTTTACAATCTGAATGCATCGTCCCCATTTGTCCCACGTTGTCTTATTTAATTGAATTACTTGAGATGCACCTCTGTTGTCTAAGTCTTTTAGGGACATGTGAGGGATTTGACATTAGAGTAAATCAGATAGATAGTATTTCATGTTCAAAATATGTTGACATTCCAACGTGCGTTTCTACATCCGATGTTGATTCACGCATGCGCGCTGTGCGTGTTTACATTTCGTGTGTTGATCAACACATTTCGTTTGCGAATATTTATTGGATTTTTATCGTTTCTGAGTGACTATTTCGATTTTTGTAAACACACATACATTAATTAGTATTTATATTTTACCAAAACACATCCAGTGCTGCTTTAACAGTTAAGAACATAAAAGTAAAGTGTTTGTGTTTTTTACGTTTATTTATCGTCGCTACCGGTTGCCCCTATGAGCGACGCCTCCTGAAGAGATTAGTAATTTTAGATTTTGGATGGTAGTGCAATGATACAGACAGAGACCCATTCCAGAGTCTCCTCTTGTTCTTTATGTGCACGGTGTAAAGCACCGACACGAGACCTCGGTTTAACGTCCCATCTGAAAGACTGTTAATTTTAATATATCGACGCCTGTTTCCAGGCTAGTTTGACCCACACGATGGCGGCGTGATGAAAATGATTAGATATTTTGTTACGCGATTGCATAGCATTTAGCGGTCTATCCTACTTTAAATTTATTTAACGTGGTTAGTGTGGTCCATTAATAATAATATGATTTCACAATGGACCCCCGTGGCCAAGTGGTTGCTGTCGTTCGTTTGGCCGCTGTAGTCACATGGGTGTTTGTTTGTTTTTTTACGTTTATTTATCGCCGCTACCGGTTGCCCATATGAGCTACGCCTCCTGAAGAGATTAGTCATTTTAGATTTTGGAGGATAGTGCAATGATACAGAGAGAGACCCATTCCAGAGTCTCCTCTAGTTCTTTTACGTACACGGTGTACAGCACCGACACGAGACCTCGGTTTAACGTCCCATCTGAAAGACTGTTAATTTTATTAGGGTCAGACGGGGGATCGAACCTGCGATTCCTGGATTACCAGCCCAGCGTGTTACCACTGGGCTATAGATCCGTCTGTCACATGGGTGTGTAGAATCGGTGTCAAATTAATTAATGTAGGGAGGCCATCCAACTGGCTTGCGGAAAGTCGGTGGTTTAAAAGTTTAAACTTTATTTTGTTTAAACTTTGATTAATATAATCGTTGTAAAATAAATAAAGTTTAAACTAAATAAAGTCTCTCGTTGGCGCGAAAGCGTGTAAGCCTGGAGAAAACCCACCTGGTTGATCTGGCTACCACCGCACCATGCTGTTTCCTATTCGGATCAGTTACGTTTCCAAGATGGCTGCTGAATAACTATTTCGCAAGGTAATCTCATACAGGTCGAGCTCCAACAACCAATCAGAATTCGACATTTTTTATACAGGCCGCGTAATTGTCATATAGGCCGTGCTAGCTCCATATTGGCCGAGCTAAGCATCGATACTGGTGACGTCACGCTCGTATTGGCCTATCAAATGACGCCAAGTTGTAGACAATGTTCAATAGTTAGTTCGTACTTACATATATCCACACATAGGTATTCGTGTTCGTCAATGAAAGTTGTCTTCAGAGTTGAATAAGCGAATACTTGCATACAGAGTTCTGTGAATTGTAGGCACGCCGAGGTAAACAAAACAAATAATACTACAAACGCTTGGCAAACTCCGGCTGATGATCCGGGAAATCCGGCACATGTACAGAATCGCTCGCGGATGTGTTTCAAGAGTTCTGACATAGTTCTTAGCAACACATTCATCCTGTTAAAATAGAGGAGCCTGTGTGAGTGTGTGTGTGTGTGTTTTACGTTTATTTATCGTCGCTACCGGTTGCCCATATGAGCGACGCCTCCTGAAGAGATTAGTCATTTTAGATTGTTGGAGGATAGTGAAATGATACAGACAGAGACCCATTCCAGAGTCTCCCTTTGTTCTTTTACGTGCACGGTGTACAGCACCGACGCGAGATCTCGGTTTAACGTCCCATCTGAAAGACGGTTAATTTTATTAGGGTCAGACGGGGGATGGAACCTGCGATCCCTGGAGTACCAGTCCAGTGTGTTACCACTGGACTACATACCCTGGAGCGACGATAAATAAACGTAAAACACACACATTCTAACGCCCCCCCCCCCCAATGTAAAACACACACGATAATTAAATGGCATACATGTTACATTATGAGGACATATACACTAATACCATAGGGAGAATGGTTTATTTTAATCGAAATAGTTAAATGCGATATACATCTTGTATCAGGAATAAGCAATGGCCCCCAATGCTGTCTCTTCTGTATTTAGGTTTATTTAACTTTTTCATATAAAGATTGAGTGTGGCTCGAACCCGTGACCATCCGTGATGATGAACTACAGTGGTATACAAGTCAGCGACCGCAACCACTCGACCAAGGTGTGTAACAATGTCATCTGATTTAAATTTCAAAACTCGTTCAATATTATGTTATATTTCGGGTTTTACGCCTGCATCAGCACCATTTCGGCCGGTGGGCAATTTACCTAACAACACCTTTCCTGGGCAGGCTCCAGCGGTTAACCAGTACTTGGTGCACCAACCTCCGTAAGAAACTGCCAACTATTTCATATAAAGAGGCACGGTCTGAGCGGGGCTCGAATCAGTGACCATCAGTGATGATATGTTACAGTGATATACAAGTCAGCGACCGTAATCACTCGAGCACGGAGGGGGAGTATGTATTGTACGTTTATTTATCGTCGCTACCGGTTGCCCATGTGTATTCATCCCCCCCCAACACACCTATCTGTATTTTCAATTACCATCAGTTTCCGCGATGTATATATATAATGTTCCTATAGAAACATACACAACATCCACTAACTAGTTCGTCTGCTGTCCTTAAATATTACGGAGCAGCGAGATCTCGTATCGGCGCTACACACCGTACATGTAAAAGTACAAGCGATGCTTGTGGGGGGGGGGGGGGAATTGGCGGTTGTGCATCATTCACTACCCAAGCACAACTATAATGACTAATGTTTTTCTGGGGGCATTGCCCCGATTAACGAGGTGATGACGAGAAATAAGCGTACTCAGAAACCTATATTTACCTAGTTTATTAGTCATTGTGGGGGTGTTCATCTTCTGTATCATTCACTACCCTCGCACAAATACAATGACTAATGTTTTTCTGGGGGGGGGGGGCATTGCCCCGCCTGTTAACGATGTGATGACGAGAAATATACGCACTCAGAAAACATATATTTACCTAGTTTTTGGTCATGACAAGTACCGGTATCCGGGTGGTATCCGGGTGGTATCCGGTTGTTCTTTGTATTCATTTTTACTAATAAAAGTATATATAACGTAAACACCAAAACACTACTCGCAATCTTTAAGATTATCACAAAAACCTACGTATTTATAAATTTAATAATGGATCGTGTAGATAGACAGCGTGTCATCTTATTTATCTAGATATAGTAACTACTAAATAAATGAAACTAACGTGTATGATAATAACCGCAAGCGACTATTGAAAACAAAAGATGCAATCGTTTTAGCTGTAAGACAATTGAACTCGAAATTTGAATAGAAATATGTAGATTTTATACACACTGCCGTTGGGTGATTTACTTATATATACATTCAAGTCAATATATATATAAGCCTAAAACTATCCAAGATGTGTGTGTGTGTGTTTTACGTTTATATCTGATGGATAACCTCCCCTTACATATATTATCTGATGGATAACCTTCCTTACATATAGTATCTGATGGATAACCTCCCTTACATATATTATCTGATGGATAACCTTCCTTACATATAGTATCTGATGGATAACCTCCCTTACATATAGTATCTGATGGATAACCTCCCATACATATAGTATCTGATGGATAACCTCCCTTACATGTAGTATCTGATGGATAACCTCCCATACATGTAGTATCTGATGGATAGCCTCCCTTACATATAGTATATGATGGATAACCTCCCATACATATAGTATATGATGGATAACCTCCCATACATATAGTATCTGATGGATAACCTCCCTTACATATAGTATCTGATGGATAACCTCCCATACATATAGTATCTGATGGATAACCTCCCTTACATGTAGTATCTGATGGATAACCTCCCATACATGTAGTATCTGATGGATAGCCTCCCTTACATATAGTATATGATGGATAACCTCCCATACATATAGTATCTGATGGATAACCTCCCATACATATAGTATCTGTGTTTTACGTTTATTTATCGTCGCTACCGGTTGCCCATATGAGCGACGCCTCCGGAAGAGGTTAGTTATTTTAGATTTTGGAGGATAGTGCAATGATACAGACAGAGACCCATTCCAGAATCTCCTCTGGTTCTTGTACGTGCACGGTGTAAAGCACCGACACGAGACCTCGGTTTAACGTCCCATCTGAAAGACTGTTAATTTTATTAGGGTCAGACGGGGGATCGAACCTGCGATCCCTGGATTACCAAGATGTGAGGCTTATATCTTACTTAAAACACACGCTTATACAACAAGATCTTACTAATTTTAAAAAATGTTAATTTCGTACATATATAATAGGATAATATACTCTGGCCTTTTGACAGCAGTCCAATATTAATATGTTATATTTGTTATATTTCGGGTTGTATGCCTGCATCAGCACCATTTTGGGCTATATCGCCGGCGGGCAGTTTACCTACCAACACCTTTCCTGGGCAGGCTCCAGCGGTTAACCAGTACTTGGGTGCACAAACCTCCGTAAGAAACTGCCAACTTTTTCATATAAATGAGACACGGCCAGAGCGTGGCTCGAACCCGTGACCATCAGTGATGATAGGTTATAGTGGTATACAAGTCAGCGACCTTAACCACTCGACCACGGAGGCGGACTTGTATGTTATTATACCAGTACAGGTCTTAAGAATGATATTGTGATTAAATGTTCATTACATTGTTTTCAAAATATGAAGAATTAATTTAGTATAGAGTGGTGGAAACTATGCTCGGCGTACAACACCAACATTCGTGATTCAAGGACCAAAAAACAAAGACACCCATGTCAAACGATGACAACAAAACACAACTGATGCACTGAAGAAAGAATGGGGAACTGACAAGTATGCTGGGAAAATAAATGAAAGAGCCATCAACTTTGTGGAGGGAAATACGTGTGTACAACTTAGAAGAAATGAAAACGGGACAGAAATAGATTCAACTTCAGTAAAGGAACTGCATTGTACCCAGGAAGAGGCTGATACAAGAATTGTTCTACACTGCTTACACATAAAGCCATAATATGCTAGATACCACCACTATCACTGTACGATCCCCGGACACACATGTGCTCACATTGCTGGCAAACTACCTGCCTGAAATACAGCGTCCTTTGCTGTTTGATACTGGAACAGGGAATAAACGCCGCCTAATAAATGTTAATAGAATCGTGCAGAGCAAGGGCGAACAGATTTGTTCGATTCTCCCCGCTTTCTATTGTCTGACTGGGTGCGACACAACCAGTGCGTTTGTCAGACAGGGTAAAGTGGTGCCTCTGAGAATGGTTGAGAAGAATCAGTAGTATCAGGATACATTGGAAACCCTTAGACAGGAACACAAATGCTCAACACATCATCTCAAAGAAATTGAAGCCCTTGTATGCGCAATGTATGGCTATAAAACATATTCCGACATCAACAAACTACGCTACGATATGTGCATATAGGGCAGCTTCAGACGGATTTAATAGTTATTGTTACATTGGAGTCATTATGTGCACAAGGAGATAAGAAAGGACTGGATACAGGACTTGAATTTAACGTTCAGTGATGTAAGGACATTGAACAACAAACCAACATTAGTGTGTGCTAACTTTGATGGTGCTTGTGTTATGCAGCGACTAAGGAGTGACAGGGTTCCGCATACCATTGGCTGCGAGTCAGAAACTACAGGACAACAGAGAATGAACCATCATGTGTATTATAAACAGCATTAGTTATAACACGTGTGCACGTGTATATGGGCATTAAAGAGTTTAATTGTATTGCAATCGGGTCTTCTCAGCATATAGATGCATGAAACCGCACACAACTGTCTATGTTAATTTAACCGAGACCGGCGAATAATAACTAGAATATTCACAATACACATAATGAATATACTGACCAAGCAATAATACGTTTGTAGTTGACATTAGATAAGTTCCGTCATTGCAAAATAGTTGTTTCTTACGTCTAGTATATATAATTCATATGGGCTCACGTACGAGTGTCTGTTGAATAGCACGTGCGACGGTTTCTACGGCATTTATGAGATGTTGGCAAAATGGAAGAAAACAGCTTTCTTTAATGATTTCCACAATCCATGCCATAAATCATTCAACATGAGTTATCGCGTCTAGAATAGCATTGACTTCCCGTCAGCCACTTTATCAAGGTACTATTAAGCTACCGTTTCAATAGTTCTAATAAACAATTGTCTAAATACGACATGCATCGTATATCCGCAATTAGCGTAACACAGTGAAACAAAAACGGACACTCATGAAAATGGTGACTTGAAGACAATGTGATCGTATGATTGTTAATCCATTGTATTTATCTGTATTATAAGCAGGCAAAATTGCTGGATATATATGCGTTAAATATACGTACGTTCACTATGCTCAGTCGTATTATTACAAATATAAGCG
The DNA here is from genome assembly GCA_014843695.1 of Archivesica marissinica. Classification (NCBI taxonomy): domain Eukaryota; kingdom Metazoa; phylum Mollusca; class Bivalvia; order Venerida; family Vesicomyidae; genus Archivesica; species Archivesica marissinica. The sequence goes on from CM026388.1 coordinate 17,576,058, forward strand.
CTGCAGTATCGTTTTACAAATTCATGAATCGATTTATATGATTACATATTTGTACACGTGTTATTTTGAATATACGAGATAATCTATTGAACTAATTCATTACATATTATTGTACATATTCATATTATTTTACGTAGTCGTTATATAGGCCTACATAGAAATGCATTGTCTACAAAGGCTATTTAATGTGACCAACATTATATGTACTATGAGAATGTTTTATCTTTTTACGAATGATTAACATTGGAATAATTCAATATCATGTTAAAGAAATTGTACGACTCGATAATTCCCGCATGCAATAGTATGATATGGAATTAATGCGGACTGTGCTCGTATCATTGTTAATCCATTTTATTTATCTGCCTTCTAAGCAGGCGACATTGCTGGATATATAGGTGTTAAATATACGTACGTTTACTATGCTCAGCCGTATTAAATATAAGCGCTGCAGTATTGTTTTATCGTGAATATACGAGATAATCTATTGTACTATTTCATTGCATATTATTGTACATATTCATATTATTTTACGTAGTCGTTATATAGACCTACATAGAAATACATTGTGTACAAAGGCTAGTTGATGCTAACTGTTCCGTCACATTTAATGCACCAACATTATATGTACTATGAGAATGATTTATCTTTTTACGAATGCATAACATTGGAATAATTCAATATCATGTTAAAGAAATTGTACGACTAGACAATTCCCGCATGCGATAGTACGATATGGAATTAATGCAGACATATCGTACGTTCTTTGTAAGCAGGTTTTATCTTCCGTAATATATATAATTTTATATATACGGGTGTGATACATATGCATGATATATCCGAATTACTATGACTCATCATATACGTGTTTATTGTGTGTTTAGGCTGTCCTTAAACTTTTCGTAAAAATTAAATTGTAAATTGGATCTTTTAATTATAGCCCGACCCACCCCGGTACCAAGCTAGTTCCCCAACTGACATACACATAATCGTAGACCCACACACAAAACGACAAATTAGCCGGGTCGGCAACAGGGTTCCCGCTGTCGGTCGCCAATGGCGCCAAAAAACAAATATTGGAGCTAATCTTTGTGAAACGTTTTTTTTTGTTTTTTTTGGCACATGTTTTGTCGAATACATGGCTTCAAATATTTATTTGTGAATTATATGGCTCTTAGTTGGCTCCCAAGTTTTTTAAATTGGCTCCAGTGTTTTTCAATTGGTGACAGAAGTGGCGCAGACAAACATTCAGACAGAGGGAACACTGGAGTGGCACCATGCAATTGATTCTTGATCATGCTAGCTAGCTGGACAGTACCTTCGCACTGTGTCGCCCATAAACTTGAACTTGCTGCATTAGATGCTGTGAAGCACAAGACACATTTGAAGAGCAGTTTGAAGACATAGTAAAAGGATTCTACAACGTCAGTCTCAGACGTAGGTAAATGAAGTTGCTGCTGTTCCACGTCAGTGAAATCAAACAGGTGTGCTGGCTGTCAAGCAAATCCAAGGCAGTGCAGGGCTTCCGAAAGAACATCAGCATTATCCGTTGCCATTTGGAACATGTAGCTGAGAGAGAGTCAACAGCTGAAGCAGCAAGAGAGAACGGTTATCTCCATGACAACAGTCAAATTCATGAAGATGTGGAACATCAGCAAGAGAGAACGGTTATCTCCGTGGCAACATTCAAATTCATGAAGATGTGGAACATCAGCAAGAGAGAACGGTTATCTCCGTGGCAACATTCAAATTCATGAAGATGTGGAACATCAGCAAGAGAGAACGGTTATCTCCGTGGCAACATTCAAATTCATGAAGATGTGGAACATCAGCAAGAGAGAACGGTTATCTCCGTGGCAACATTCAAATTCATGAAGATGTGGAACATCAGCAAGAGAGAACGGTTATCTCCGTGGCAACATTCAAATTCATGAAGATGTGGAACATCAGCAAGAGAGAACGGTTATCTCCGTGGCAACATTCAAATTCATGAAGATGTGGAACATCAGCAAGAGAGAACGGTTATCTCCGTGGCAACATTCAAATTCATGAAGATGTGGAACATCAGCAAGAGAGAACGGTTATCTCCGTGGCAACATTCAAATTCATGAAGATGTGGAACATCAGCAAGAGAGAACGGTTATCTCCGTGGCAACATTCAAATTCATGAAGATGTGGAACATCAGCAAGAGAGAACGGTTATCTCCGTGACAACAGTCAAATTCATGAAGATGTGGAACATCAGCAAGAGAGAACGGTTATCTCTAATCTCTCTAATCTAATTTTATTAGGGTCAGATGGTGTATCGAATCCTGCGATCCCTGGATTACCAGTCCAACGTGTTAACCACTGGACTACTGATCCGTCTGTATAAACCGAGGTCTCGTGTCGGTGCTGTAAATAGTGACAGTAAAAGAACCAGAGGAGACTCTGGAATGGGTCTCTGTCTGTATCATTGCACTATCCTCCAAACACATAAAATGGCTAATCACTACAGTATGCGTCGCTCATATTGGCAACCGGTAGTGACGATAAATAAACTTTAAACACCCAAAGAAATATATCCCTATTCAAGCTTGTCAAAAACACACAGAGAAATATATCCCTATTCAATGCTTGTCAAAAACACACACAGAAATATATCCCTATTCAATGCTTGTCAAAAACACTTCACCCGTAAATTGTCAATATTACAACAAAAGCAATGGTGATCCAGTTAATATTTATTTGTGTAAACTTTATTTATTTTACAACGGTTGTGAAACAAGCTTTAAGGTTGTAAAACAACAATTATGTTATATTTCGGGTTTTACGCCTGCATCAGCACCATTTTGGGCTATATCGCCGGCGATCAGTTTACCTAACAACACTTTTCCTGGGCAGGCTCCAGCGGTTAACCAGTACTTGGGTGCACCAACCTCCGTAAGAAACTGCCAACTTTTTCATATAAATGAGACACGGCCTGAGCGGGGCTCGAACCCGTGACAATCAGTGATGATAGGTACAGTGTATACAAGTCAGTGACCTTATCCACTCGACCACGGAGGCGGACTGTAAAACAACAAATAAATTGCCTATTAAATACATAGTAAAAACATACAATTGTTCATTTATATTTCCAATCTTTCATTTCTTCTGATATCACATCCACTGTGAAGAGGTATTCAAAGCAACCTGGAAAACAGCAAATATATCCCAAAATTAATGGTTTGGATAGTCAGTGCTCACCTGTGAATAACGTCACTGTGTTTACACACTGTATTCCTCCGCCAAATAATACAGTATACATGTACCAACCTAGCCTGGGTGCCAGTCTGTCGATTTTTCACTTTTTAATTTCTGGCAAAATGACATGTTGATATGATCAGAAACTCAATACAGCCCAATTTTTAATAGTCTCGGTGTTAAAATATATTTATTTGACTGACCAGGCAAAATATATCGACGCCTGTTCCCAGGCTAGTACCAACCTTCAATTTGCAAAGGCCTGAATTCTTATATACCACATCTTTTCTACACATCAACTAGTCTGAAGTCTTCTCAAGCCACATAATTTCTCAAAAAAACACAAAAACTGCCTGTCATGAAAATACATTTTTATCAAAAAGAAAAATGAACTATATTAGTTATTGGGACTACATTCGAGTTGACCTTGGTTGCACTTCTGCCTATTTACGTATATGTTATAGTAATGGGTTCGTATACATCTTGTCTTTATTTGGTATGCGATCGGAGTAGGTACGATATGATGATGATGATGATGATGATGATGATGATGATGATGATGATGATGATGATGATGATGATGATGATGATGATGATGATGACACTAAGCTGTAAGCCTCACTCTGAAAAGTACACAATAATATTCGTCATTAAATACACGATCACATCATCCCATTATATAATACCTACAACAATCAATCATACATACTATATATATATATATATATATAGCAATCATAGCACATCAACATTAAATACACGATCACATCATCCCATTATATAATACCTACAACAATCAATCATATATATATATATATATATATATATATATATAGCAATCATAGCACATCAACATTAAATACACGATCACATCATCCCATTATATAATACCTACAACAATCAATCATACATACATATATATATATATATATAGCAATCATAGCACATCAACATTAAATACACGATCACATCATCCCATTATATAATACCTACAACAATCAATCATACATACATACATATATATATATAGCAATCATAGCACATCAACAATTACATACATATTACTTAAAGTAAACATATTGTTACAGAACAGAACAGAACAGAAATTTTATTAAGACTTGTACATGGTACATCGTCAAATACATATATACAAATATATATGATGTAAATATATACAACAATTTTATCGTGGTCATGTGGCATATAGAATCTGATAATAATAATAAAATGCATCTAATTATGAGGATGAACAATAATTAGTGCTGATATAGGATTTATGTCATATTATTTAAAAGTGTTATTTTAATGTCAACTGCTTTATTATAGAATAAAGCTAAACTATATAGGATATTTCTTTTATTAGATTGCAACAATTCAATAAACTTAAGCATATTTGGTCTTACAAAATAATATTTCTTTATGTAAAGTTTTCTCAAATTATTATTATTATTATACCAGATTTCTTGAGCAAATCTCAAATCTGAATAGCACGGGCAAACAAGTATAAAATGATATTCGTCTTCTAGGTCGTGTGTATTGCAACACAAACAATAGCGTTCATTTTTGTTACATTCTAATAATCCAATCAGAACGCACGTTTCAACGCTCGTTTCCACGCGAATTGCGCCGCATTAGAAATGTTCAAAACAAATTGAAAAATGCTACGAAATCTCTTTCTGACGTACATTTTTGCCGAATAAACCTACACGTTAGTGGAAACACATTTATGTTATTCACAGTTATTCTCCCGTCGAAGATTTTTTTTTGTTGCTGACAGAACCCGTGTCCTAGTATGGAAATGTGACCTGCTATGGCCAATGTCTGTGGCAATTGTTTGCAAAGTATACATGCATGCAGCTTAAAGTTGTGCTTTATTTGAAGAACAATATAAAGACTCGGGATAGGCGTTATATTTGGACAGATTTGTAGACAATTGTTTCAGATAGGGCCATTTTACTGATCGATGCGAAATCTGACATCCCACAGAGTAGAATCCCTGTACTTAAATATATACTAGTACCCCCAAACGTGCTGAATCCCTGTGCTCTCATTGGCATGGTTGAAAGTGTAAGTGTGGTCATTCGTGTGGGAGGAAACCGGAGTACCCGGAGAAAACCCACCTGTCCGATCTGGCGACCACCGTACCATCTCACATACTTCCCGGTCCGAGGATCGAACCCGGGTTGCATTGGTGAGAAGCGAGCGCACTAACAACTGTGCTAATCGGACAGCCTGATTATTATTTATGACAGTCAAAAGGGCCATAAACAATATACAGATAAGTTTTGCCAATTGTTATTGTTATATTTCGGGTTTTACGCCTGCATCAGCACCATTTTGGGCTATATCGCCGACGGGCAGTTTACCTAACAACACCTTTCCTGGGCAGGCTTCAGCGGTTAACCAGTACTTGGGTGCACCAACATCCGTAAGAAACTGCCAACTTTTTCATATAAATGAGACACGGCCTGAGCGGGGGTCGAACCCGTGACCATCGGTTACAGTGGTATACAAGTCAGCAACCTTAACCACTCGACCACGGAGGCGGTCTTTTGCCAATTGTTTTTGCTCAATCATTTTATGTCCGTTGGTAAAAATGTGTGAATGGATAATACGCACAAACAGCTTAGGAGACGGATCTGTAGTCCAGTGGTAGCACGCTGGACTGGTAATCCAGGGATCGCAGGTTCGATCCCCCCCGTCTGACCCTAATAAAATTAACAGTCTTTCAGATGGGACGTTAAATCGAGGTCTCGTGTCGGTGCTTTACACCGTGCACGTAAATGAACCAGGGGAGATTCTGGAATGGGTCTCTGTCTGTATCATGCACTATCCTCCAAAATCTAAAATAACTAATCTCTTCAGGAGGCGTCGCTCATATGGGCAACCGGTAGCGACGATAAATAAACGTAAAAAAACAAAAACAAAAACAGCTTAGGTCATATGGCGACTCTCCGGCTGGTATAGAGGAAGACTCCAGACGTTTTGCTATCATCCTATAGGAATTTCATTAAAAAAAAGTAGCCAGTTTTGTGTACTATGCAAACATCTTGCGTGCTAGAGTTTAACAGGTATACTGTTCATATCTCTATATACAAGCATATATGTATACCTATATATATATATCTCCAACACTTGTGAATAAAGCTTATACATTCATACAAATATTACGACAACCTAATATTTCTACTTAGTAGTTGTGGCCTAACTAATACATTTTCGGCAGTAATATTGTACGATAAAATCTAGATTATTAATTATCGATTTCATAGTTGCATTTAAATTAGCTGGCAAATCGTACAAACCAACTTAACCCTTTCCATCATAGAAGCACCTCTTGATGCCATTACCAATACATGCATTGACAATGTAGTAGCCAAACCAATGTTCATAATAAAGGCCAGAATCTCGTGTAGTCCCAGTAATATCTATGGAAGTGGGATAGATATGGCGACTACTTATCCACTGCATGATAGCTAAATGGCTGTCGTTTGTATGGAGATATTATAGTATATTAACCTAAATCTCTATGAAGGAAAGGGTTAAATGGTTGTCGTTTGTATGGAGATATAATAGTATATTAACCTAAATCTCTATGAAGGAAAGGGTTAAATGGCTGTCGTTTGTATGGACATATAATAGTATATTAACCTAACTCTCTATGAAGGAAAGGGTTACAACAGTTCAGCATTGTGACACTCATAAACTTGCTTGAGGATGTGTGAAATATCGATAGCTGATTCGATTAGTCATAAGTTTGATTGACAGGTGTCGTGATTGATACCAATAGGCTGTTCCATCAATTGACCGCGTATTCTGTAAGTCATGGTTATACACACACACGTGCGTTTTTAAATCACTGGAAAATGGAGTCTCATTAGTAAACTTTATCTGCAGTCATTTATTTCTGTAAATAATTGAGAAATAAAATGTTTAAGCTAAAATGGAGGAAAGATTTTGTTATTGACTTTCAATTCTCACAGACTTACGATTCGTTTACCCGTTGCGTGCGCCCCCTGTAAATCGCAGCTAGCGAACTTTCAATTCTCACGACTTACGATTCTTTTACCCGTTGTGTGCGCCCCCGTAAATAGCAGCTAACGAACTTTCAATCCTCACAGAATTACGATTCTTTTACCCGTTGTGTGCGCCCCCGTAAATAGCAGCTAGCGAAATTTCAATTCTCACGTACTTATGGGGCTCACGTAACACCGGCAGCAATGCCTGAGAAATGACAGGCCTGGGTACACCATAGCAAATGTACATACATATACATTTAACAATACAACAGGCTTGGGTACAACACCATAGCACATGTACATACATATACATTTAACAATACAACATGCCTTGGGTAGAACACATGTACATACATATACATTTAACAATACAACAGGCTTGGGTAGAACACCATAGCACATGTACATACATATACATTTAACAATACAACAGGCTTGGGTAGAACACCATAGCACATGTACATACATATACATTTAACAATACAACAGACTTGGGTAGAACACCATAGCACATGTACATACATATACATTTAACAATACAACAGGCTTGGGTAGAACACATGTACATACATATACATTTAACAATACAACAGGCTTGGGTACAACACATGTACATACATATACATTTAACAATACAACAGGCCTGGATAGAACACATGTACATACATATACATTTAACAATACAACAGGCCTGGATAGAACACATGTACATACATATACATTTAACAATACAACAGGCTTGGGTACAACACCATAGCACATGTACATACATATACATTTAACAATACAACAGGCCTGGATAGAACACATGTACATACATATACATTTAACAATACAACAGGCCTGGATAGAACACATGTACATACATATACATTTAACAATACAACAGGCCTGGATAGAACACATGTACATACATATACATTTAACAATACAACAGGCTTGGGTACAACACCATAGCACATGTACATACATATACATTTAACAATACAACAGGCTTGGGTACAACACCATAGCACATGTACATACATATACATTTAACAATACAACAGGCTTGGGTACAACACCATAGCACATGTACATACATATACATTTAACAATACAACAGGCTTGGGTAGAACACATGTACATACATTAACAATACAACATTAGTTTATTACACCCCATGTAACGCCATACATTAACATTAGTTTATTACACCCCATGTAACACCATACATTAACATTAGTTTATTACACCCCATGTAACACCATACATTAACATTAGTTTATTACACCCCATGTAACGCCATACATTAACATTAGTTTATTACACCCCATGTAACACCATACATTAGTTTATTACACCCCATGTAACACCATACATTAACATTAGTTTATTACACCCCATGTAACACCATACATTAGTTTATTACACCCCATGTAACACCATACATTAACATTAGTTTATTACACCCCATGTAACGCCATACATTAGTTTATTACACCCCATGTAACGCCATACATTAACATTAGTTTATTACACCCCATGTAACACCATACATTAGTTTATTACACCCCATGTAACGCCATACATTAACATTAGTTTATTACACCCCATGTAACGCCATACATTAACATTAGTTTATTACACCCCATGTAACACCATACATTAACATTAGTTTATTACACCCCATGTAACACCATACATTAGTTTATTACACCCCATGTAACACCATACATTAACATTAGTTATTACACCCCATGTAACACCATACATTAACATTAGTTTATTACCCCCCATGTAACACCATACATTAACATTAGTTTATTACACCCCATGTAACACCATACATTAACATTAGTTTATTACACCCCATGTAACGCCATACATTAGTTTATTACACCCCATGTAACACCATACATTAACATTAGTTTATTACACCCCATGTAACACCATACATTAACATTAGTTTATTACACCCCATGTAACGCCATACATTAGTTTATTACACCCCATGTAACACCATACATTAACATTAGTTTATTACACCCCATGTAACGCCATACATTAGTTTATTACACCCCATGTAACACCATACATTAACATTAGTTTATTACACCCCATGTAACGCCATACATTAGTTTATTACACCCCATGTAACACCATACATTAACATTAGTTTATTACACCCCATGTAACACCATACATTAGTTTATTACACCCCATGTAACGCCATACATTAACATTAGTTTATTACACCCCATGTAACACCATACATTAACATTAGTTTATTACACCCCATGTAACGCCATACATTAACATTAGTGTATTACACCCCATGTAACACCATACATTAACATTAGTTTATTACCCCCCATGTAACACCATACATTAACATTAGTTTATTACACCCCATGTAACACCATACATTAACATTAGTTTATTACACCCCATGTAACACCATACATTAGTTTATTACACCCCATGTAACGCCATACATTAGTTTATTACACCCCATGTAACACCATACATTAACATTAGTTTATTACACCCCATGTAACACCATACATTAGTTTATGACACCCCATGTAACACCATACATTAGTTTATTACACCCCATGTAACACCATACATTAGTTTATTACACCCCATGTAACACCATACATTAGTTTATTACACCCCATGTAACACCATACATTAGTTTATTACACCCCATGTAACGCCATACATTAGTTTATTACACCCCATGTAACACCATACATTAACATTAGTTTATTACACCCCATGTAACGCCATACATTAGTTTATTACACCCCATGTAACACCATACATTAACATTAGTTTATTACACCCCATGTAACGCCATACATTAACATTAGTTTATTACACCCCATGTAACACCATACATTAGTTTATTACACCCCATGTAACACCATACATTAACATTAGTTTATTACACCCCATGTAACACCATACATTAACATTAGTTTATTACACCCCATGTAACGCCATACATTAACATTAGTTTATTACACCCCATGTAACACCATACATTAACATTAGTTTATTACACCCCATGTAACACCATACATTAGTTTATTACACCCCATGTAACGCCATACATTAACATTAGTTTATTACACCCCATGTAACACCATACATTAACATTAGTTTATTACACCCCATGTAACGCCATACATTAACATTAGTTTATTACACCCCATGTAACACCATACATTAACATTAGTTTATTACACCCCATGTAACACCATACATTAACATTAGTTTATTACACCCCATGTAACGCCATACATTAACATTAGTTTATTACACCCCATGTAACGCCATACATTAACATTAGTTTATTACACCCCATGTAACGCCATACATTAGTTTATTACACCCCATGTAACACCATACATTAACATTAGTTTATTACACCCCATGTAACGCCATACATTAGTTTATTACACCCCATGTAACACCATACATTAACATTAGTTTATTACACCCCATGTAACACCATACATTAACATTAGTTTATTACACCCCATGTAACACCATACATTAACATTAGTTTATTACACCCCATGTAACGCCATACATTAACATTAGTTTATTACACCCCATGTAACACCATACATAGTTTATTACACCCCATGTAACACCATACATTAACATTAGTTTATTACACCCCATGTAACACCATACATTAACATTAGTTTATTACACCCCATGTAACGCCATACATTAACATTAGTTTATTACACCCCATGTAACACCATACATTAGTTTATTACACCCCATGTAACACCATACATTAACATTAGTTTATTACACCCCATGTAACACCATACATTAGTTTATTACACCCCATGTAACACCATACATTAGTTTATTACACCCCATGTAACGCCATACATTAGTTTATTACACCCCATGTAACACCATACATTAACATTAGTTTATTACACCCCATGTAACACCATACATTAACATTAGTTTATTACACCCCATGTAACGCCATACATTAACATTAGTTTATTACACCCCATGTAACACCATACATTAACATTAGTTTATTACACCCCATGTAACACCATACATTAACATTAGTTTATTGCACCCCATGTAACACCATACATTAACATTAGTTTATTGCACCCCATGTAACACCATACATTAACATTAGTTTATTGCACCCCATGTAACACCATACATTAACATTAGTTTATTGCACCCCATGTAACACCATACATTAACATTAGTTTATTGCACCCCATGTAACACCATACATTAACATTAGTTTATTACACCCCATGTAACGCCATACATTAGTTTATTACACCCCATGTAACACCATACATTAACATTAGTTTATTACACCCCATGTAACGCCATACATTAGTTTATTACACCCCATGTAACACCATACATTAACATTAGTTTATTACACCCCATGTAACGCCATACATTAGTTTATTACACCCCATGTAACACCATACATTAACATTAGTTTATTGCACCCCATGTAACACCATACATTAGTTTATTACACCCCATGTAACGCCATACATTAGTTTATTACACCCCATGTAACGCCATACATTAGTTTATTACACCCCATGTAACACCATACATTAGTTTATTACACCCCATGTAACACCATACATTAGTTTATTACACCCCATGTAACACCATACATTAGTTTATTACACCCCATGTAACACCATACATTAACATTAGTTTATTACACCCCATGTAACACCATACATTAACATTAGTTTATTACACCCCATGTAACGCCATACATTAGTTTATTACACCCCATGTAACGCCATACATTAGTTTATTACACCCCATGTAACACCATACATTAACATTAGTTTATTACACCCCATGTAACACCATACATTAACATTAGTTTATTACACCCCATGTAACGCCATACATTAACATTAGTTTATTACACCCCATGTAACACCATACATTAACATTAGTTTATTACACCCCATGTAACGCCATACATTAATATTAGTTTATTACACCCCATGTAACGCCATACATTAACATTAGTTTATTACCCCCCATGTAACACCATACATTAGTTTATTACACCCCATGTAACGCCATACATTAACATTAGTTTATTACACCCCATGTAACGCCATACATTAGTTTATTACACCCCATGTAACACCATACATTAACATTAGTTTATTACACCCCATGTAACGCCATACATTAGTTTATTACACCCCATGTAACACATTGCGTTTTTTATTGAAGGTAAAATCCCACGATTTTTACCGAATGTTAGCCAACATCTTTCTTTTGAGAACGAGTCTGTGACGGGCCCATGTATGCATGGTTACAATTGTTCCATATCCTTGACATCAATGTATGGCAACATACACCAGTACGATACTGAAGTAAGAATTCCATTCATTATTTAATGTTCGGCAGTCACAACTGTCATAGAGTACATTGACAGTCAGGCGCGTGGCTGGGCTATTTCGTATGTGTATGCCACGGCAAGCGAACACCCTTATACAAAGGTTAACAAACTCCAACATTACTTTGAACAATCTTTGCACTTTCATTTATCAAGCTAACCTCTTAAAAAATGTAAGGTGGTAAAAATTGCTGTTATAGCATTGAAATATCCACTGGAATTATAATTATGGAAAAAATGTCATTCTGGACAGTACAGACAAATACAAATGTACACCATTGTAATAGGAACGTTTCTGAGAACTATCTGTGCGGAGGATGGCGTGTGGGAGGTTGTGGGTGAAAAACTGCGTCCACTTGCAACGCTTCCAAATAAGGTCAGGGAAATTATTATACCGTTATTGTGCGGCATATATATTCTACGGGGCTCCGAGTAGACGAGTATTGATAGTACTGCGCACAGATACTCCTCTGGGACTCGGAGTCCGAATGGTTGTCTGGAGACCCTGCACATAAATCATTTTATGAGACATAAAACATATTTATGTTCTTTGTTAAAAATCCATATCTTTGTGTTGATAATGTTTGTATTTGCTAGAAACATATCGTTTTGAAATTAGACACTACACCCATACTACCTCACCACCAATCCCATACTTGTTGTTGCTTTTTTCTGAGCAAGGTGTAGGCCCGGGCCATACTACCTCACCACCAATCCCATACTTGTTGTTGCTTTTTTCTGAGCAAGGTGTAGGCCCGGGCCATACTACCTCACCACCAATCCCATACTTTATCTTGCTTTTTTCTGAGCAAGGTGTAGGCATGGGCCATACTACCTCACCACCAATCCCATACTTGTTGTTGCTTTTTTCTGAGCAAGGTGTAGGCCCGGGCCATACTACCTCACCACCAATCCCATACTTTATCTTGCTTTTTTCTGAGCAAGGTGTAGGCCCGGGCCATACTACCTCACCACCAATCCCATACTTTATCTTGCTTTTTTCTGAGCAAGGTGTAGGCCCGGGCCATACTACCTCACCACCAATCCCATACTTGTTGTTGCTTTTTTCTGAGCAAGGTGTAGGCCCGGGCCATACTACCTCACCATCAATCCCATACTTGTTGTTGCTTTTTTCTGAGCAAGGTGTAGGCATGGGCCATACTACCTCACCACCAATCCCATACTTTATCTTGCTTTTTTCTGAGCAAGGTGTAGGCCCGGGCCATACTACCTCACCACCAATCCCATACTTTATCTTGCTTTTTTCTGAGCAAGGTGTAGGCCCGGGCCATACTACCTCACCACCAATCCCATACTTGTTGTTGCTTTTTTCTGAGCAAGGTGTAGGCCCGGGCCATACTACCTCACCACCAATCCCATACTTTATCTTGCTTTTTTCTGAGGAAGCTGTAGGCACCGGCCACATTTTTCTAAGCGAGAAGTGCGCAATTGCATCCTTAAATGGTGTTATTTAAGATATTTCAACAAAATAGGATTAAAATACACAGTAATTATGACCATTAAATACAACATTCGGATAGATGCAGTGCTTTAATGGGCCAACATTTTGTTTGAAAATTGTAAAACAAAATAATATTTTTTTACGGAGGAGTGAGGTCCCCAGGGGACAGAAGTCAGGGTCCCCAGGGCGACGATTTGTACCCAAGTCGCCCTCTAGAATACGCCCTGGGCCTACAAGGCCACTAGGTAGCTTTCCTGGCCTTAACTTTTAGTTATTCATCAGCAACATTTAAACAATTATTTACAAATTATCACATAAATGTGTTTGTATAATACAGATTAATACATAAAGCCATCACATATTTTCTTGTATTTACACATATGTAATACCACTTGGAAGGATTCTGATTGGTTGATAGAAAAAAAAATCTGAATAATTTGTAAATGCCACTTAAAGCAGCATTACATCGTATGAAATAAAAGATATTTGAAAAATTCAAATTTTACGTATGGGTAGCAATGCTGCTTACACATTCTAACATTATACTTTGTATGCTTATGTTCATTTTTTTTTGCGATAAAACAAACTCGAAACCGAAAGTAGGACTTTCCGAGTCGATCGGTCACGCACTTGTTTACAACCGGAACGCATCGTCCGCACTTGTTTACATTCGGAATGCATCGTCCCCATTTGTCCCATGTTGTCTCTTTAATTATATTACTTGATATGGTGATTCATTTCTGTTAACTAAGTCGTTTAGGGACACTTCTACATCCCCGCGAGGGGTTCGACATTAGAGGAAGATAGATAGATAGTATTTCATGTTCAAAATATATACGGTGTTTTCTACATCCTCTGTTGTTTCACGCATGCGTGCTGTGCGTGTTTACAGTTCGTGTGTTGATAAACAAATTCGCATATACGATTTCTATTTGAATGAGAAGACAAACAACTATTTAAAATAGGTCTAGACGTAATTCTAAAGCTGTTTAAAACATAAATATAACACTGAGTTGCATAGTGACGTCATGAAGAGCGCAGTGGTTAGCACGCTCGCTTCTAACCAATGCAACCCGGGTTCGATCCTCGGACCGTGGGAAGTATGTGATATGGTACGGGGTCGCCAAATCGGGCAGGTGGGTTTTCTCCAGGTACTCCGGTTTCCTGATGATGATTGAGCTTATTTACCCTCGCCTCCGGCGAACCATATGAGCGAGCGGTTTCCTCCCACACGAATGACCATCCTCGCCAACGAGAGTGATTAACATAAGTTGTTACAGCTTGTTTCGCATTCGTTTAAACTTTACACTATTTGACATTTTGACAATTATATAATAATAATAATAAAGATTGTATTTAACGAGAGAACCCATTTGAACAATTAAGTCAATCTATCATGAGGCCCTCGAAAATAATAATAGTTATCCGATTTTGAATATGTTTACATGTATATAATAAAGCTGGGAACGGTATACCCTGTAATATGAAATAATACGCACTTACATTATAGTGAAATAAGCTGATGCGGGCCGTTGTCTAATCTTGTTAAAACCTGTGGCCCAAACCAGTTGTATGGTCATGCTAGTATTGTACCTTTGTGTCTATGACATAATAATTATTTATTATTGATTTGCAATAAAATATTATTAAATAAAAAAGATTGATCATTCTAGAGGACGATGTGGGCGAAATTGTCGCATTAGGGACCCTGACTTCGCCCTCTGTGGGCCCCACTTCCCTAAAAAAAAAAAAGTTTTAATTTATTTTTGGATTTTTACGATTTTCAAACAAAATTGTGTATACACTGGCCCATTATAAAGCACTCCTATTAAAATGTTGTATTTAATGGTCATACTGTGTATTTTAACCCTATTAAAGAACACCATTTAAGGAAGCGATCACGCGCTTTCTCACTTCTCCCAAAAATGCTGACCTAGAATGAACCCTGGCGTCTTGCTAAAAATATGTTTTTATAATTATAGAAAAAGTCTGAAAAGATTTTAAATATTTTATTTCCCTTCTTTTCGCTTATGCGTCTACGTATTTCCTTTTATCTTAAAGCGACATTACATCGCAAAAAGAATAATAATGCATATTTTATATATATATACATACATAGCACTTCTACTACAAATTCTTCCGAACTTATTCGAACACTAACTTTCAATCAATAAACAATGTTCTTGCGGTGTATAAAATCTCAAAAGTGAAAGTAGAATTTCATATTCATTATTGGAGTATATGCTACGCGTGACACTGTTGATAAAGAGAATTTAAATCTGAATATCCAGACACAACCGTGGAATATAGCGGTAAATATGTACCATTAAATGTTTTTTTATTTAGGATAAAGGCATTGTAGAACGCATGGCTGTTGACCCCCCTTCACATTATTGTGTTATGTCAACAAACGTCGTATACGTCACTGAGTTGAAATACTCAGTTTCTATGACAAATATTTGGAAAAGAATTATAACACATAATAGGAAACTCGGAAAAGACGACGATTTATGACGATTTATGATAGACGACGATTTATGATAGATGACGATTTATGAAAGACGACGATTTATGATAGACGACCATTTATTTGTGATAGACGACGATTTATTTATGATAAGAGGACTATTTATGATAAGACGACGATTTATGATAGACGATTTATTTATGATAGACGACGATTTATTTATGATAGACGACGATTTATGATAGACGACGATTTATGATAGACGTATGATAGATGACGATTTATGATAGACGACGATTTATGATAGACGTATGATAGATGACGATTTATGATAGACGACGATTTATGATAGACGACGATTTATGATAGACGACGATTTATGACGATTTATGATAGACGACGATTTATGATAGACGACGATTTATGATAGACGTATGATAGACGACGATTTATGACGATTTATGATAGACGACGATTTATGATAGACGACGATTTATGACGATTTATGATAGACGACGATTTATGATAGACGACGATTTATGACGATTTATGATAGACGACGATTTATGACGATTTATGATAGACGACGATTTATGATAGACGACGATTTATTTAGGGTACATAGTTTAAGGATAAACAATTGTGTTTGTGTTAGAAATTATGCAAATAATACACTAATTTCTGATTAATAATACACAAACTTTTCTCAAAATATATGATGATGTAATTTGGATTTATTGTAACCACCCTGTTTATGGCGGTGGACATATTGTATGTTTATACCAAATCAAATATATTGAATTGAATTGTATGTACTCATTAATATTCAGGGTTCGACATTAGCGCACGTCCGATGGATATGTCTAGTAAGAAATGTCGATCGGACGCGGTCAATTCACCAGATGGTTGCCTGATCGGTCGTGTTGATATTTTGATAAAATTGTTGCATTCAATAAATATCTATATCTAATGTGAATTCATTCAGAAGTTTGAACGTCTGCGGCTCGGCAAACATGGTACCCGTAAGTTGTGCGCACACAGCCATTTTCTAAATCTTGGAAATCCTGGATCTATAATTAGACATGACCTAAATAAATAAATTATGTAAATTGACTTTAAATAAATGCATTTATGCGTTGGTGACTTTAACCCTTTCAACACCACATACCTCTATATAGGCTTACACAAAGTGTAGATCCAGATGAGCCGGCTCGTAACGAGCCGTCTCATCAGGATCTGCACTTTTTGCAAGTAGTATTACTAATTTTAGACAAAATTACCCATCTTGATAAATGAACTGGTCCGAATGTAATTTTCTTATTCATTTATTGGTCTAAGAATATCATGGACCAGTCCATGTCAGTTACTTGGTGTTGAAAGAGTTAAAGCGACATTACATCGCAAACAGCAAATAAAATGCATTTTATTCACGTATAAATATGCATTGTTACTACACATTCTTCAGAATACACTGAACACTAACATTGAATCAATTAAACAGCGTTTTTGTGGTATACAAACTTTCAAAAGTGAAAGTAGGATTTCATAAAACGGCCATCTATGCTCCTGAATTGACGTTTGTTGTCATAGAAGTCAATACTAAACCGTTGATACTTTCCAATAGAGATAATTTAATTAAGATTAGTCTACAAATAAATGTGCATAGGCACACATGGGAGATATCACGGTAAATATGTATAACTCGTGTTATACAGGATAAACGCTTTATATTACGCATGAATGTCGACCCTATTTACATTATTTTGTTATGTCAACAAACCGCGTATGCGACGTTTGTTTATTTGTTGAAATACTCCGTTTTTGAGGCAAATATTTGGAAAATAATTATACCATATAATTGCAAATTCCATTCTGCAGACATTTGCGTTTTCACCGATGTAGTGTCGCTTTAAATAAATGCATTTATGCGGTGGTGACTTTAAATAAATGCATTTAGTTTATACAAATTTATTTTAGCTCGATTGCGAAACAAGTTCTTATTACTCTCGAGACCTCATTCCTGATGGAATCTATCGCCACGAGGGAGAGAGAAGAGGCAACATGGAATATAAATGCATTGCATAAGAGCACAATCGTAACGGCTCCAGCGGGGCTCGAACTCCGGACCTTTCGCACCTAAAGCGAACGTGCATCCACTGCGTTATCAAGACTTCCATAAAAGCATTTATGAGGTGATGACTTTAAATAAAGGCATTTATGCGGTGGTGACTTTAAATATAGGCATTTATGCGGTGGTGACTTTAAATATAGGCATTTATGCGGTGATGCCTTTAAATAAAGGCATTTATGTGGTGGTGACTTTAAATAAAGGCATTTATGCGGTGGTGACTTTAAATATAGGCATTTATGCGGTGGTGACTTTAAATAAAGGCATTTATGCGGTGGTGACTTTAAATAAAGGCATTTATGTGGTGGTGACTTTAAATATAGGCATTTATGAGGTGGTGACTTTAAATATAGGCATTTATGCGGTGATGCCTTTAAATAAAGGCATTTATGCGGTGGTGACTTTAAATATAGGCATTTATGCGGTGGTGACTTTAAATATAGGCATTTATGCGGTGGTGACTTTAAATAAAGGCATTTATGCGGTGGTGACTTTAAATATAGGCATTTATGCGGTGATGCCTTTAAATAAAGGCATTTATGCGGTGGTGACTTTAAATATAGGCATTTATGCGGTGGTGACTTTAAATATAGGCATTTATGCGGTGGTGACTTTAAATAAAGGCATTTATGCGGTGGTGACTTTAAATATAGGCATTTATGCGGTGGTGACTTTAAATAAATGCATTTATGCGGTGGTGACTTTAAATATAGGCATTTATGCGGTGGTGACTTTAAATAAATGCATTTATGCGGTGGTGACTTTAAATATAGGCATTTATGCGGTGGTGACTTTAAATAAATGCATTTATGCGGTGGTGACTTTAAATATAGGCATTTATGCGGTGGTGACTTTAAATAAATGCATTTATGCGGTGGTGACTTTAAATATAGGCATTTATGCGGTGGTGACTTTAAATAAATGCATTTATGCGGTGGTGACTTTAAATATAGGCATTTATGCGGTGGTGACTTTAAATAAATGCATTTATGCGGTGGTGACTTTAAATATAGGCATTTATGCGGTGGTGACTTTAAATAAATGCATTTATGCGGTGATGACTTTAAATATAGGCATTTATGCGGTGATGCCTTTAAATAAAGGCATTTATGCGGTGATGACTTTAAATAAATGCATTTAGTTTATACAAATTTATTTATTATGTACATGTATATATACATGATACTGCCCAATACACTTATTATACAGTCACTACAACCTACCCTCTAAAGTGTTCCATCTAACGATGTATCGATAGCATTTTGCATTTTAATTCTTAACCTTTATTCTTTTATTCTTTATTCTAATTATAATTATGTACTTTTATTAATATTTTTGATGAACATTTTACATTTTTTTATTTTTATTATTTTATTATTATACTTTATTTTACTTTTTCCTACCAAATTGTTGTCCTTAAAGACCAATAAAATAGCTGGACCTTTCTAAGAGTATAAATGTGTACAGTATATATTAAACGCGATCGCAAGACCTCAGGTAACACTACACCTGCAGGTGCGCGGCTGATTACTTTCCCTTGTATTTAGACTGCTGTGATGCCACAAGCGAACGAGCCATATTGGATTCATTAATCTGTACGACTAATTGAACTGTTGGAATATGTACGACTAATTGAACTGGTGGTATATGTACGACTAGTTGAACTGTTGGAATATGTACGACTACTTGAACTGGTGGTATATGTACGACTAGTTGAACTGTTGGAATATGTACGACTACTTGAACTGGTGGAATATGTACGACTAATTGAACTGTTGGTATATGTACGACTAATTGAACTGGTGGTATATGTACGACTAATTGAACTGGTGGAATATGTACGACTAATTGAACTGTTGGTATATGTACGACTAATTGAACTGTTGGTATATGTACGACTAGTTGAACTGTTGGTATATGTACGACTAATTGAACTGGTGGTATATGTACGACTAGTTGAACTGGTGGTATATGTACGACTAGTTGAACTGGTGGTATATGTACGACTAGTTGAACTGGTGGTATATGTACGACTAGTTGAACTGGTGGTATATGTACGACTAGTTGAACTGGTGGTATATGTACGACTAGTTGAACTGGTGGTATATGTACGACTAGTTGAACTGGTGGAATATGTACGACTAATTGAACTGTTGGAATATGTACGACTAATTGAACTGTTGGAATATGTACGACTAATTGAACTGTTGGAATATGTACGACTAATTGAACTGTTGGAATATGTACGACTAATTGAACTGGTGGAATATGTACGACTAATTGAACTGTTGGAATATGTACGACTAATTGAACTGTTGGAATATGTACGACTAATTGAACTGTTGGTATATGTACGACTAATTGAACTGGTGGAATATGTACGACTAATTGAACTGGTGGTATATGTACGACTAATTGAACTGGTGGAATATGTACGACTAATTGAACTGTTGGTATATGTACGACTAGTTGAACTGTTGGTATATGTACGACTAGTTGAACTGGTGGTATATGTACGACTAGTTGAACAGGTGGAATATGTACGACTAGTTGAACTGTTGGTATATGTACGACTAGTTGAACTGTTGGTATATGTACGACTAATTGAACTGTTGGAATATGTACGACTAATTGAACTGTTGGAATATGTACGACTAGTTGAACTGGTGGTATATGTACGACTAGTTGAACTGTTGGTATATGTACGACTAATTGAACTGTTGGTATATGTACGACTAGTTGAACTGGTGGTATATGTACGACTAATTGAACTGGTGGTATATGTACGACTAATTGAACTGGTGGTATATGTACGACTAATTGAACTGGTGGTATATGTACGACTAGTTGAACTGGTGGTATATGTACGACTAATTGAACTGGTGGTATATGTACGACTAGTTGAACTGGTGGTATATGTACGACTAGTTGAACTGTTGGTATATGTACGACTAATTGAACTGTTGGAATATGTACGACTAATTGAACTGGTGGAATATGTACGACTAGTTGAACTGGTGGTATATGTACGACTAGTTGAACTGTTGGTATATGTACGACTAGTTGAACTGGTGGTATATGTACGACTAGTTGAACTGTTGGTATATGTACGACTAATTGAACTGTTGGAATATGTACGACTAATTGAACTGGTGGAATATGTACGACTAGTTGAACTGGTGGTATATGTACGACTAGTTGAACTGTTGGTATATGTACGACTAGTTGAACTGGTGGTATATGTACGACTAGTTGAACTGTTGGTATATGTACGACTAATTGAACTGTTGGAATATGTACGACTAATTGAACTGGTGGAATATGTACGACTAGTTGAACTGGTGGTATATGTACGACTAGTTGAACTGGTGGTATATGTACGACTAATTGAACTGGTGGTATATGTACGACTAGTTGAACTGGTGGTATATGTACGACTAATTGAACTGTTGGTATATGTACGACTAGTTGAACTGGTGGTATATGTACGACTAATTGAACTGTTGGTATATGTACGACTAGTTGAACTGGTGGTATATGTATGACTAGTTGAACTGTTGGTATATGTATGACTAGTTGAACTGTTGGTATATGTATGACTAGTTGAACTGTTGGTATATGTACGACTAGTTGAACTGTTGGTATATGTACGACTAGTTGAACTGTTGGTATATGTACGACTAGTTGAACTGGTGGTATATGTACGACTAGTTGAACTGGTGGAATATGTACGACTAGTTGAACTGTTGGTATATGTACGACTAGTTGAACTGTTGGTATATGTACGACTAATTGAACTGTTGGAATATGTACGACTAATTGAACTGTTGGAATATGTACGACTAGTTGAACTGGTGGTATATGTACGACTAGTTGAACTGTTGGTATATGTACGACTAATTGAACTGTTGGTATATGTACGACTAATTGAACTGGTGGTATATGTACGACTACTTGAACTGGTGGTATATGTACGACTAATTGAACTGGTGGTATGTACGACTATTGAACTGTGGTATATGTACGACTAGTTGAACTGGGGTATATGTACGACTAGAACTGTTGGTATATGTACGACTAGTTGAACTGGTGGTATATGTACGACTAGTTGAACTGTTGGTATATGTACGACTAATTGAACTGGTGGAATATGTACGACTAGTTGAACTGGTGGAATATGTACGACTAGTTGAACTGGTGGTATATGTACGACTAATTGAACTGGTGGAATATGTACGACTAGTTGAACTGGTGGTATATGTACGACTAGTTGAACTGTTGGTATATGTACGACTAATTGAACTGGTGGAATATGTACGACTAATTGAACTGGTGGAATATGTACGACTAGTTGAACTGGTGGTATATGTACGACTAGTTGAACTGTTGGTATATGTACGACTAATTGAACTGTTGGTATATGTACGACTAATTGAACTGTTGGTATATGTACGACTAATTGAACTGGTGGTATATGTACGACTAATTGAACTGGTGGATATGTACGACTAGTTGAACTGGTGGTATGTACGACTAGTTGAACTGTGGTATATGTACGACTAGTTGAACTGGTGGTATATGTACGACTAGTTGAACTGTTGGTATATGTACGACTAATTGAACTGGTGGAATATGTACGACTAGTTGAACTGGTGGAATATGTACGACTAGTTGAACTGGTGGTATATGTACGACTAGTTGAACTGGTGGTATATGTACGACTAATTGAACTGGTGGTATATGTATGACTAGTTGAACTGGTGGTATATGTACGACTAATTGAACTGTTGGTATATGTACGACTAGTTGAACTGGTGGTATATGTACGACTAATTGAACTGTTGGTATATGTACGACTAGTTGAACTGGTGGTATATGTATGACTAGTTGAACTGTTGGTATATGTATGACTAGTTGAACTGTTGGTATATGTATGACTAGTTGAACTGTTGGTATATGTACGACTAGTTGAACTGTTGGTATATGTACGACTAGTTGAACTGTTGGTATATGTACGACTAGTTGAACTGGTGGTATATGTACGACTAGTTGAACTGGTGGAATATGTACGACTAGTTGAACTGTTGGTATATGTACGACTAGTTGAACTGTTGGTATATGTACGACTAATTGAACTGTTGGAATATGTACGACTAATTGAACTGTTGGAATATGTACGACTAGTTGAACTGGTGGTATATGTACGACTAGTTGAACTGTTGGTATATGTACGACTAATTGAACTGTTGGTATATGTACGACTAATTGAACTGGTGGTATATGTACGACTACTTGAACTGGTGGTATATGTACGACTAATTGAACTGGTGGTATATGTACGACTAATTGAACTGTTGGTATATGTACGACTAGTTGAACTGGTGGTATATGTACGACTAGTTGAACTGTTGGTATATGTACGACTAGTTGAACTGGTGGTATATGTACGACTAGTTGAACTGTTGGTATATGTACGACTAATTGAACTGGTGGAATATGTACGACTAGTTGAACTGGTGGAATATGTACGACTAGTTGAACTGGTGGTATATGTACGACTAATTGAACTGGTGGAATATGTACGACTAGTTAAACTGGTGGTATATGTACGACTAGTTGAACTGTTGGTATATGTACGACTAATTGAACTGGTGGAATATGTACGACTAATTGAACTGTTGGAATATGTACGACTAGTTGAACTGGTGGTATATGTACGACTAGTTGAACTGTTGGTATATGTACGACTAATTGAACTGTTGGTATATGTACGACTAATTGAACTGGTGGTATATGTACGACTACTTGAACTGGTGGTATATGTACGACTAATTGAACTGGTGGTATATGTACGACTAATTAAATGTTGGTATATGTACGACTAGTTGAACTGGTGGTATATGTACGACTAGTTGAACTGTTGTATATGTACGACTAGTTGAACTGGTGGTATATGTACGACTAGTTGAACTGTTGGTATATGTACGACTAATTGAACTGGTGGAATATGTACGACTAGTTGAACTGGTGGAATATGTACGACTAGTTGAACTGGTGGTATATGTACGACTAGTTGAACTGGTGGTATATGTACGACTAGTTGAACTGTTGGTATATGTACGACTAGTTGAACTGTTGGTATATGTACGACTAATTGAACTGTTGGTATATGTACGACTAATTGAACTGGTGGAATATGTACGACTAGTTGAACTGGTGGAATATGTACGACTAGTTGAACTGGTGGTATATGTACGACTAATTGAACTGGTGGAATATGTACGACTAGTTGAACTGGTGGTATATGTATGACTAGTTGAACTGTTGGTATATGTACGACTAGTTGAACTGGTGGTATATGTACGACTAGTTGAACTGTTGGTATATGTACGACTAATTGAACTGGTGGAATATGTATGACTAATTGAACTGTTGGAATATGTACGACTAATTGAACTGGTGGAATATGTACGACTAGTTGAACTGGTGGAATATGTACGACTAGTTGAACTGGTGGTATATGTACGACTAGTTGAACTGTTGGTATATGTACGACTAGTTGAACTGTTGGTATATGTACGACTAATTGAACTGTTGGAATATGTACGACTAATTGAACTGGTGGAATATGTACGACTAGTTGAACTGGTGGTATATGTACGACTAGTTGAACTGTTGGTATATGTACGACTAGTTGAACTGGTGGTATATGTACGACTAGTTGAACTGTTGGTATATGTACGACTAATTGAACTGGTGGAATATGTACGACTAGTTGAACTGTTGGTATATGTACGACTAGTTGAACTGGTGGAATATGTACGACTAGTTGAACTGGTGGTATATGTACGACTAATTGAACTGGTGGAATATGTACGACTAGTTAAACTGGTGGTATATGTACGACTAGTTGAACTGTTGGTATATGTACGACTAATTGAACTATTGGAATATGTACGACTAGTTGAACTGGTGGAATATGTACGACTAATTGAACTGTTGGAATATGTAAGACTAATTGAACTGTTGGAATATGTACGACTAGTTGAACTGGTGGAATATGTACGACTAGTTGAACTGGTGGTATATGTACGACTAATTGAACTGGTGGAATATGTACGACTAGTTGAACTGGTGGTATATGTACGACTAGTTGAACTGGTGGTATATGTACGACTAGTTGAACTGTTGGTATATGTACGACTAATTGAACTGTTGGAATATGTACGACTAATTGAACTGGTGGAATATGTACGACTAGTTGAACTGGTGGTATATGTACGACTAGTTGAACTGTTGGTATATGTACGACTAGTTGAACTGGTGGTATATGTACGACTAGTTGAACTGTTGGTATATGTACGACTAATTGAACTGGTGGAATATGTACGACTAGTTGAACTGGTGGAATATGTACGACTAGTTGAACTGGTGGTATATGTACGACTAATTGAACTGGTGGAATATGTACGACTAGTTAAACTGGTGGTATATGTACGACTAGTTGAACTGTTGGTATATGTACGACTAATTGAACTGGTGGAATATGTACGACTAGTTGAACTGGTGGTATATGTATGACTAGTTGAACTGTTGGTATATGTACGACTAGTTGAACTGGTGGTATATGTACGACTAGTTGAACTGTTGGTATATGTACGACTAATTGAACTGGTGGAATATGTATGACTAATTGAACTGTTGGAATATGTACGACTAATTGAACTGGTGGAATATGTACGACTAGTTGAACTGGTGGAATATGTACGACTAGTTGAACTGGTGGTATATGTACGACTAGTTGAACTGTTGGTATATGTACGACTAGTTGAACTGGTGGTATATGTACGACTAGTTGAACTGTTGGTATATGTACGACTAATTGAACTGTTGGAATATGTACGACTAATTGAACTGGTGGAATATGTACGACTAGTTGAACTGGTGGTATATGTACGACTAGTTGAACTGTTGGTATATGTACGACTAGTTGAACTGGTGGTATATGTACGACTAGTTGAACTGTTGGTATATGTACGACTAATTGAACTGGTGGAATATGTACGACTAGTTGAACTGTTGGTATATGTACGACTAGTTGAACTGGTGGAATATGTACGACTAGTTGAACTGGTGGTATATGTACGACTAATTGAACTGGTGGAATATGTACGACTAGTTAAACTGGTGGTATATGTACGACTAGTTGAACTGTTGGTATATGTACGACTAATTGAACTATTGGAATATGTACGACTAGTTGAACTGGTGGAATATGTACGACTAATTGAACTGTTGGAATATGTAAGACTAATTGAACTGTTGGAATATGTACGACTAGTTGAACTGGTGGAATATGTACGACTAGTTGAACTGGTGGTATATGTACGACTAATTGAACTGGTGGAATATGTACGACTAGTTGAACTGGTGGTATATGTACGACTAGTTGAACTGGTGGTATATGTACGACTAGTTGAACTGTTGGTATATGTACGACTAATTGAACTGGTGGAATATGTACGACTAATTGAACATGTATTGGAACATCAATACATAATTTACAGCCTATATTATGCAAATTAGCCATGTAGTATGTACAAGTGTACCAATTCCATAATTAACCCTTTCAACACCATATGCCTCTAAATGGGCTTTAACAAAGTTTAGATCCAGATGAGCCGGCTCATGACGAGCCAGGTTCTGCACTTTTTGCCAGTAATATTACTATTGTTCGAAAAAAATACCCATTTTGATAGATGAACTGGTCTAAATGTAATTTTCTTTATTACATTACATTATTATTGGTCTAAACATATCATGGACCAATTCACCAAGCACATACTTGTGTATTTACGTTTATTTATCGTCGCTACCGGTTGCCCATATGAGCGCGTCCGCCTCCTGAAGAGATTAGTAATTTTAGATTTTGGAGGATAGTGCATTGATACAGACAGAGACCCATTCCAGAATCTCCTCTGGTTCTTTTACGTGCACGGTGTAAAGCACCGACACGAGACCTCGGTTTAACATCCCATCTGACAGACTGTTAATTGTATTAGGGTCAGACGGGGGATCGAACCTGCAATCCCTGGATTACCAGTCCAGTGTGTTACCACTGGACTACAGATCCGTCTGCGCCAAGCACATACTTGGTGTTGAATGGGTTAAATACTCATTAACCATCCATAGAATTAATCTGATAATCATCCTATGATGTCATAAACCCATTCAACACCAAGTAACTGAAATGGACTGGTCCATGATCAGTTTTTAGACCAATAAATTAATACGAAAATTACAGTTGGACCAGTTCATTTATCAAAATGGGTAATTTTGTCTAAAATAGTAATATTACTGGCAAAAAGTTCAGATCCTGATGAGACGGCTCGTCACGAGCCGGCTCATCTGGATCTACACTTTTTGTAAGCCTATTTAGAGGTATGTGGTGTTGAAAGGGTTAATGGTCCAATGGACTGTATTAGTTTATACAGATTTATTTTAGCTTGATTGTGAAACAAGTTCTGTCCGATTAGCGCAGTGGTTAGCGCGCTCGCTTCCCACCAATGCAACCCAGGCTCGATCCTTGGACCGGGAAGTATGTGAGATGGTACGGTGGTCGTCAGATCGGACAGATGGGTTTTCTCTGGGTACTCCGGTTTCCTCCCACATGAATGACCACATATACGCTTTCATCCGCGAGAGTGATTAACATAAGTTGTTAAAACTTGCTTCGCACTAAGCTTTAAAAGGAACATAAGCCACCAAGCATATATTACAAGGCACAAACAATCCAGTACCTGTATTCTAGGGCACCCCTCATTTTTATATATACTGAGTCAAAAAAGAAACGATACCTGGTGTTTATGTGTCTATAATTTCAACATTTATTAAGAAAATTCTTTGAAAATTCATAAGATGATAGTCCAACATGTTTGAAAGAGGAGCACATAAAGCATAATGAGCCTCCGAAACTGTCTGCTGCGTGATGACGTAATTCGTCGGACAGGGGTCTAATGGAGTTTTCACACAGACGTCAATACCGAGTATGGGCACCATTTGCATCTCTCACTGCAATGCACCGCCATCGCATCGAACGGAAGAGTATCTGAATCTCTTGCTGGTCAATATTTGTCCACTCCTGACGCAAAACATCCCTCAGTTGGTTTAACGTTACCGGCTGACGTCGTCTGACGCGGCGGTCTAACGTATCCCACAAATGTTCTATGGGTGACAAGTCTGGTGACAAAGCAGGCCACGACAGGGTTTCAATATTGTTCTGCTCCAATAATGTGGTGGAAATCCGAGCAGTATGACACCTGGCGTTGTCCTGTTGGAACAGTGTGACGTTTCTGTTGGCGTTAAATAACGGCACAACAACTGGCGCAAGGATCTCATCACAGTACCGCTGGGCGTTTAGGTTCCCGTCCACCACTAACAGTTCAGTGCGACTACCGAAGGTGATACCGCCCCACTCCATAACGCTTCCGCCCCCGAACAGATCGACCTGACGTACACATGCGTCGGCGTAACGTTCACCGCGTCTGCGATATACCCGCTCTCTGCCATCCGCTCGACGCAAACAGAACCGCGATTCATCACTAAACATCACCGAATTCCACTGTAACCGAGTCCAGCGAGCACGTTCCGTCGTCCATTCCCGCCGTACGTCACGGTGACGTCGTGTCAGGATGGGTCCAACGTATGGCCGATAGGCACGAATGCCACGTTCACCGAGCCGGTTCCTGACTGTTTGTGCACTGATGCGATTGTTGGTCATCCCAGGAGTAACGGCAGCTGTGTGCGTAGCAGGTAGGAACCGGTCACGTAAATGTGACGTCCGAATGTGACGGTCCTGTTCACGCGTCGTCACACGTGGTCGACCAGATCTTGGACGGTCGTCCACCGATCCATGTGTTCGATAACGTCGAAGTAGACGTGTTATCGTGATCCGCGTAACCCCGAGTCGATTTGCCACGTCACGCTGACGTAAACCGCCGTCAATCATGCCAATGGCACGCATTCTCTGATTGCGGTTTAGCCTAGGCATTTTGTTAGAGGTAACAATGGGTATGTAAGGTGTTTTTCCTCGATGATAATGCAATACCAGTACAATAAACCGGTTTTCCGATTTGTACATGTGTAGGAAGTTGTCTTTGTTGAGGAGCACGTGCACATCGGAAATTCGGCGTTCCAGGATTATCGGGTGTTTATTTACCTGTGTTTATGGTTGGCTGACGTTGCAATAAGATACCCGGTACTGATACGTAATAATATATTAAACCTTTCTATGGTTTTATCCGTTTTACGTCATTTTTAGTTTGGTATCGTTTCTTTTTTGACTCAGTATATATAGAGGGTATATCCTAGGATAGAGATTCTCTCACCCACATGGTTCGCTGGCGGCGAGGGTAAATACGCTCAATCATCAACGGATAGAGATACAGGGTTATTGGTGCTATATGAATAAAATTGCTGAGGATATTGTATCGTGTTGGGTCGTTTCGCTCTAATTACATGTTCGCACCGGGTCGTTTCTCACCGGGTCGTTTCTCACTGGGTCGTTTTGCCCTAGTAGTAGGTAACGGTAGTATTGTAGGTATGATTGTCTATTTTATGTACATAGATGAGTATATTGATTGTCTGATGATGATTGAACTTAACCCATTCAACACCAAGTAACTGACATGGACTGGTCCATGATATTTTTAGACCAATAAATTAATAACAAAATTACATTTGGATCAGTTCATTTATCAAAATGGGTAATTATTCTCTGATAATGAGAGGTCTGTGGTGTTGAAAGGGTTAATTACCCTCGCTGCCGGCGATATTGATTGTATACTATTAACGTGTAAGACAAGTAAGCAAACTGAAGAGGGGATAAGGACATACTCCCCCATGTTTTTTAACACAGGACAAAATCACCCGGTCTAAAAATACAGGTAGGACATCCCCCCCCCCCCCGTGGAAATGCGGCCTAGGACATAATCCTCCCCTACTGTACGCAAAAACATGTGTAAATCTGCACAATTTATGGTGACCAGTGTAGACCCAGATCTGATCATTTTTGTCTATATGTTACGGTCACTTTGATCTTAATTGTTTGAATAATTGATTCTTTGATTTATTTTCAAAGTGAAATGTCTAATCCTAGTGTGCTTACTTGATTAGTCAACTGATGTTTTGAACATTGATATTCCTTAAATGGATAATTGATTTGTTTTCAAAGTGAAATGTCTAATCCTGAGCATGGCAACATAAATCTCGGACGAGGGGGATTATGTCCTAGGCTGCAATTCCATGGGGGAGATTATGTGTGTGTGTGTGTGCGTGCGTGCGTGCGTGCGTGCGTGCGTGCGTGCGTGCGTGCGTGCGTGCGTGCGTGTTTACAAAAATCGAAATAGTCGCTCAAAAACGATAAAATTCAAATAAATATAAACCGTCGTATACGAGTACAAGTCGTGTGCCGGTCTAGATGATCGAGTACAAGTCGTGTGCCGGTCTAGATGTTCGAGTACAAGTCGTGTGCCGGTCTAGATATTCGAGTACAAGTCGTGTGCCGGTCTAGATGATCGAGTACAAGTCGTGTGCCGGTCTAGATGATCGAGTACAAGTCGTGTGCCGGTCTAGATGTTCGAGTACAAGTCGTGTGCCGGTCTAGATATTCGAGTACAAGTCGTGTGCCGGTCTAGATGATCGAGTACAAGTCGTGTGCCGGTCTAGATGATCGAGTACAAGTCGTGTGCCGGTCTAGATGTTCGAGTACAAGTCGTGTGCCGGTCTAGATGTTCGAATACAAGTCGTGTGCCGTTCTATATGATCTAGTACAGGTCATGTGTTGGTCTATTCGATCGAGTACAAGTCGTATGCCGGTCTATATGTTCGAGTACAAGTCGTGTGCCGGTCTAGATGTTCGAATACAAGTCGTGTGCCGTTCTATAGGATCTAGTACAGGTCATGTGTTGGTCTATACGATCGAGTACAAGTCGTGTGCCGGTCTAGATGTTCGTGTACAAGTCGTGTGCCGGTCTAGATGTTCGAGTACAAGTCGTGTGCCGTTCTATAGGATCTAGTACAGGTCATGTGTTGGTCTATACGATCGAGTACAAGTCATGTGTTGGTCTAGATGTTCGAGTACAAGTCATGTACAGGTCTAGATGTTCGAGTACAAGTCGTGTGCCGGTCTAGATGTTCGAGTACAAGTCATGTGTTGGTCAATACGATCGAGTACAAGTCATGTGTTGGTCTATACGATCGAGTACAAGTCGTGTGCCGGTCTAGATGTTCGAGTACAAGTCGTGTGCCGGTCTAGATATTCGATTACAAGTCGTGTGCCGGTCTAGATGATCTAGTACAAGTCGTGTGCCGGTCTAGATGATCGAGTACAAGTCGTGTGCCTGTCTAGATGTTCGAGTACAAGTCATGTGTTGGTCTATATGTTCGAGTACAAGTCGTGTGCCGGTTTAGATGATCGAGTACAAGTCGTGTGCCGGTCTAGATGATCGAGTACAAGTCGTGTGCCGGTCTAGATGTTCGAGTACAAGTCGTGTGCCGGTCTAGATGTTCGAGTACAAGTCGTGTGCCGGTCTAGATGATCGAGTACAAGTCGCGTGCCGGTCAATAGGATCTAGTACAAGTCGTGTGCCGGTCTAGATGTTCGAGTACAAGTCGTGTGCCGGTCTATAGGATCTAGTACAGGTCATGTGTTGGTCTATACGATCGAGTACAAGTCGTGTGCCGGTCTAGATGTTCGAGTACAAGTCGTGTGCCGGTCTAGATGATCGAGTACAAGTCGTGTGCCGGTCTAGATGTTCGAGTACAAGTCGTGTGCCGGTCTAGATGTTCGAGTACAAGTCGTGTGCCGGTCTATAGGATCTAGTACAGGTCATGTGTTGGTCTATACGATCGAGTACAAGTCGTGTGCCGGTCTAGATGATCGAGTACAAGTCGTGTGCCGGTCTAGATGATCGAGTACAAGTCGTGTGCCGGTCTAGATGTTCGAGTACAAGTCGTGTGCCGGTCTAGATGATCGAGTACAAGTCGTGTGCCGGTCTAGATGTTCGAGTACAAGTCGTGTGCCGGTCTAGATGATCGAGTACAAGTCGTGTGCCGGTCTATAGGATCTAGTACAAGTCGTGTGCCGGTCTAGATGTTCGAGTACAAGTCATGTGTTGGTCAATACGATCTAGTACAGGTCATGTGTCGGTCTATACGATCGAGTACAAGTCGTGTGCCGGTCAAGATGTTCGAGTACAAGTCGTGTGCCGTTCTATAGGATCAAGTACAGGTCATGTGTTGGTCTAGATGTTCGAGTACAAGTCGTGTGCCGGTCTAGATGTTCGAGTACAAGTCGTGTGCCGGTCTAGATGTTCGAGTACAAGTCAGGTGTTGGTCTATACGATCGAGTACAAGTCGTGTGCCGGTCTAGATGATCGAGTACAAGTCGTGTGCCGGTCTAGATGATCGAGTACAAGTCGTGTGCCGGTCTAGATGTTCGAGTACAAGTCGTGTGCCGGTCTAGATGTTCGAGTACAAGTCGTGTGCCGGTCTAGATGATCGAGTACAAGTCGTGTGCCGGTCTAGATGATCGAGTACAAGTCGTGTGCCGGTCTAGATGTTCGAGTACAAGTCGTGTGCCGGTCTAGATGATCGAGTACAAGTCGTGTGCCGGTCTAGATGTTCGAGTACAAGTCGTGTGCCGGTCTAGATGATCGAGTACAAGTTGTGTGCCGGTCTATTGAATCTAGTACATGTCGTGTGCCGGTCTAGATGTTCGAGTACAAGTCGTGTGCCGGTCTATAGGATCTAGTACAGGTCATGTGTTGGTCTATACGATCGAGTACAAGTCGTGTGCCGGTCTAGATGTTCGAGTACAAGTCGTGTGCCGGTCTAGATGATCGAGTACAAGTCGTGTGCCGGTCTAGATGTTCGAGTACAAGTCGTGTGCCGGTCTAGATGTTCGAGTACAAGTCGTGTGCCGGTCTATAGGATCTAGTACAGGTCATGTGTTGGTCTATACGATCGAGTACAAGTCGTGTGCCGGTCTAGATGTTCGAGTACAAGTCGTGTGCCGGTCTAGATGTTCGAGTACAAGTCGTGTGCCGGTCTATAGGATCTAGTACAGGTCATGTGTTGGTCTATACGATCGAGTACAAGTCGTGTGCCGGTCTAGATGTTCGAGTACAAGTCGTGTGCCGGTCTAGATGTTCGAGTACAAGTCATGTGTTGGTCTATACGATCGAGTACAAGTCGTGTGCCGGTCTAGATGTTCGAGTACAAGTCATGTGTTAGTCTATACGATCTAGTACAGGTCATGTGTTGGTCTATACGATCGAGTACAAGTCGTGTGCCGGTCTAGATGTTCGAGTACAAGTCGTGTGCCGTTCTATAGGATCTAGTACAGGTCATGTGTTGGTCTAGATGTTCGAGTACAAGTCGTGTGCCGGTCTAGATGTTCGAGTACAAGTCGTGTGCCGGTCTAGATGATCGAGTACAAGTCGTGTGCCGGTCTAGATGTTCGAGTACAAGTCGTGTGCCGTTCTATAGGATCTAGTACAGGTCATGTGTTTGTCTATACGATCGAGTACAAGTCGTGTGCCGGTCTAGATGTTCGAGTACAAGTCGTGTGCCGGTCTAGATGTTCGAGTACAAGTCGTGTGCCGGTCTAGCTGTTCGAGTACAAGTCGTGTGCCGGTCTAGATGTTCGCGTACAAGTCGTGTGCCTGTCTAGATGTTCGAGTACAAGTCATGTGTTGGTCTATATGTTCGAGTACAAGTCGTGTGCCGGTCTAGATGTTCGAGTACAAGTTGTGTGCCGGTCTAGATGTTCGAGTACAGGTCGTGTGCCGGTCTAGATGTTCGAGTACAAGTCGTGTGCCGGTCTAGATGTTCGAGTACAAGTCGTGTGCCGGTCTAGATGATCGAGTACAAGTCGCGTGCCGGTCAATAGGATCTAGTACAAGTCGTGTGCCGGTCTAGATGTTCGAGTACAAGTCGTGTGCCGGTCTATAGGATCTAGTACAGGTCATGTGTTGGTCTATACGATCGAGTACAAGTCGTGTGCCGGTCTAGATGTTCGAGTACAAGTCGTGTGCCGGTCTAGATGATCGAGTACAAGTCGTGTGCCGGTCTAGATGTTCGAGTACAAGTCGTGTGCCGGTCTAGATGTTCGAGTACAAGTCGTGTGCCGGTCTATAGGATCTAGTACAGGTCATGTGTTGGTCTATACGATCGAGTACAAGTCGTGTGCCGGTCTAGATGATCGAGTACAAGTCGTGTGCCGGTCTAGATGATCGAGTACAAGTCGTGTGCCGGTCTAGATGTTCGAGTACAAGTCGTGTGCCGGTCTAGATGATCGAGTACAAGTCGTGTGCCGGTCTAGATGTTCGAGTACAAGTCGTGTGCCGGTCTAGATGATCGAGTACAAGTCGTGTGCCGGTCTATAGGATCTAGTACAAGTCGTGTGCCGGTCTAGATGTTCGAGTACAAGTCATGTGTTGGTCAATACGATCTAGTACAGGTCATGTGTCGGTCTATACGATCGAGTACAAGTCGTGTGCCGGTCAAGATGTTCGAGTACAAGTCGTGTGCCGTTCTATAGGATCAAGTACAGGTCATGTGTTGGTCTAGATGTTCGAGTACAAGTCGTGTGCCGGTCTAGATGTTCGAGTACAAGTCGTGTGCCGGTCTAGATGTTCGAGTACAAGTCAGGTGTTGGTCTATACGATCGAGTACAAGTCGTGTGCCGGTCTAGATGATCGAGTACAAGTCGTGTGCCGGTCTAGATGATCGAGTACAAGTCGTGTGCCGGTCTAGATGTTCGAGTACAAGTCGTGTGCCGGTCTAGATGTTCGAGTACAAGTCGTGTGCCGGTCTAGATGATCGAGTACAAGTCGTGTGCCGGTCTAGATGATCGAGTACAAGTCGTGTGCCGGTCTAGATGTTCGAGTACAAGTCGTGTGCCGGTCTAGATGATCGAGTACAAGTCGTGTGCCGGTCTAGATGTTCGAGTACAAGTCGTGTGCCGGTCTAGATGATCGAGTACAAGTTGTGTGCCGGTCTATTGAATCTAGTACATGTCGTGTGCCGGTCTAGATGTTCGAGTACAAGTCGTGTGCCGGTCTATAGGATCTAGTACAGGTCATGTGTTGGTCTATACGATCGAGTACAAGTCGTGTGCCGGTCTAGATGTTCGAGTACAAGTCGTGTGCCGGTCTAGATGATCGAGTACAAGTCGTGTGCCGGTCTAGATGTTCGAGTACAAGTCGTGTGCCGGTCTAGATGTTCGAGTACAAGTCGTGTGCCGGTCTATAGGATCTAGTACAGGTCATGTGTTGGTCTATACGATCGAGTACAAGTCGTGTGCCGGTCTAGATGTTCGAGTACAAGTCGTGTGCCGGTCTAGATGTTCGAGTACAAGTCGTGTGCCGGTCTATAGGATCTAGTACAGGTCATGTGTTGGTCTATACGATCGAGTACAAGTCGTGTGCCGGTCTAGATGTTCGAGTACAAGTCGTGTGCCGGTCTAGATGTTCGAGTACAAGTCATGTGTTGGTCTATACGATCGAGTACAAGTCGTGTGCCGGTCTAGATGTTCGAGTACAAGTCATGTGTTAGTCTATACGATCTAGTACAGGTCATGTGTTGGTCTATACGATCGAGTACAAGTCGTGTGCCGGTCTAGATGTTCGAGTACAAGTCGTGTGCCGTTCTATAGGATCTAGTACAGGTCATGTGTTGGTCTAGATGTTCGAGTACAAGTCGTGTGCCGGTCTAGATGTTCGAGTACAAGTCGTGTGCCGGTCTAGATGATCGAGTACAAGTCGTGTGCCGGTCTAGATGTTCGAGTACAAGTCGTGTGCCGTTCTATAGGATCTAGTACAGGTCATGTGTTTGTCTATACGATCGAGTACAAGTCGTGTGCCGGTCTAGATGTTCGAGTACAAGTCGTGTGCCGGTCTAGATGTTCGAGTACAAGTCGTGTGCCGGTCTAGCTGTTCGAGTACAAGTCGTGTGCCGGTCTAGATGTTCGCGTACAAGTCGTGTGCCGGTCTAGATGTTCGAGTACAAGTCGTGTGCCGGTCTATATGATCGAGTACAAGTCGTGTGCCGGTCTAGATGTTCGAGTACAAGTCGTGTGCCGGTCTAGATGTTCGAGTACAGGTCGTGTGCCGGTCTAGATGTTCGAGTACAAGTCGTGTGCCGGTCTAGATGATCGAGTACAAGTCGTGTGCCGGTCTATAGGATCTAGTACAGGTCATGTGTTGGTCTAGATGTTCGAGTACAAGTCGTGTGCCGGTCTAGATGTTCGAGTACAAGTCGTGTGCCGGTCTAGATGATCGAGTACAAGTCGTGTGCCGGTCTAGATGTTCGAGTACAAGTCGTGTGCCGGTCTAGATGATCGAGTACAAGTCGTGTGCCTGTCTAGATGTTCGAGTACAAGTCGTGTGCCGGTCTAGATTTTCGAGTACAAGTCGTGTGCCGGTCTAGATGTTCGAGTACAAGTCGTGTGCCGGTCTATAGGATCTAGTACATGTCATTTGCCGTTCGAAGTCAAATTTACAGCCTGAATATACCATTGACTTATATTTGGGGGAAAATGGAAGAAGAAGGATCACGCTGGGTGTGTCGAATTATTTCGTGTGAGGAAGCTATTCAGCTGGCTTGCTGAAGGTCCGTGGTTCTACCCTGGTGCCCGTCGTTAGCACCTGGAATACGGGCCCTCCTTCATTAATATCGTACCGGAAATACGGGGCCCTCCTTCATTAATATCGTACCGGAAATACGGGGCCCTCCTTCATTAATATCGTACCGGAAATACGGGGCCCTCCTTCATTAATATCGTACCTGAAGTACGGGGCCCTCCTTCATTAATAATGAACTAAGCCTGAAATACGGGGCCCTCCTTCATTAATAATGAACTAAGCCTGAAACACGGGGCCCGCCTTCATTAATAATGAACTAAGCCTGAAATACGGGGCCCTCCTTCATTAATAATGAACTAAGCTGTTGATGGTCGTACCTGAAATACGGGGTCTTCCTTCATTAATAATGAACTAAGCTGTTGATGGTCGTACCTGAAATACGGGGCCCGCCTTCCTTAATAATGAACTAAGCTGTTGATGGTCGTACCTGAAATACGGGGCATTCCTTCATTAATAATGAACTAAGCTGTTGATGGTCGTACCGGAAATACGGGGCCTTCCTTCATTAATAATGAACTAAGCTGTTGATGGTCGTATATGAAATACGGGGCCCTCCTTCATTAATAATGAACTACGCTGTTGATGGTCGTACTTGAAATACGGGACCCTCCTTTATTAATAATGGACTAAACTGTGGATGCGAATTTATATCCCCAAAAGCAAAGTACATGTACAAAACATTTGTTTGTTGATTTAGCAAACAATATATCTCACCATTTATCTATCCGTAATTTGAATATACACGTACCATTATAAGCTGTTTGAATAAATTTAAGGTAAAATAAATCATTAACGTGAGACTTGTTTGAGTGCTATGTATGATTGTTATTGATAATACATGAGGCCCGTAGATATAGACTAACCTTGCAGCTATTTATGGCGAATTAGGGCGTGTCCCCATGAACATAATTAGAAAGATACATATAATTAAATACTGGATTAAAATTTTAAAAAGTAAATAATTCCTCATTAGTAAAGAAAACGTATTTATTTTTAAAACAGGACAGCGATTCCGGTCGTAGCTATAGAGGAAGTAATTGGGCTTCGCAGGTGAAAGTAATATTGAACGAAACCAGATTGTCTAATATTTGGAATCAGCAACTAGAGATAGATATTCCTTTCCCTATTATAAAACAACGTATTCTTGATACGTATCTACAGAGTTGGTATTCTACCATTAATAATTCACCACGTTTAGAATCTTACTGCATTTTTAAACACGATTTTGAACTAGAAAACTATTTAAAATATCCCATTGATAAAAAGTATAGAAATGCGCTCTCCAGGTTTAGAACTTCTTCTCATAATTTACTAGTAGAAACATGTAGATATGAAAACATACCACGTAACCAACGAATCTGCAAATCATGTAATATGAATCTTACGGTAAATGAATTTCATTTTTTGCTTGTGTGCCCTAAATTCCGAGAACTATGAACACGATATTTTAGACCTTATTATTGTCATTGGCCAATACTACATACATTTCAATATCTATTAGAATCTCGGTCAAGAAAAGTTTTATATAATCTATCAAAGTTTATATATCTTGCCAACATATTGCGTACGCCGTAATTAAAACCAAACTAGTGCTTATATGAACAAACCCATAGTGTTTCAACTTACCCCTGTTCAACTGTTATGCTCAACACATCTTATACCCTAGTTTAGATCTCTTCAGAAAATTATAACATGTTGTTCTCACTATATCACAGTTTGTATTTTGCTATAAAACATTGTATATGTTTTCATGCAATAAAATGTTTTGTATTGTATTTGAAAGAAGGCTGTCCGATTAGCGCAGTGGTTAGCGCGTTAGCTTCTCACCAATGCAACCCAGGCTCGATCCTTGGACCAGGACGTATGTGAGATGGTACGGTTGTCGCCAGATCGGACAGGTTGGTGTTCACCGGGTACTCCGGTTTCCTCCCACACGAATGACCGCATAAGTATACGCTTTAACATCCGCGTCAACGAGAGTTATTAATATAAGTTGTTAGAACTTACTTCGCAATCGTTGTAAAATAAATAAAGTTTAAACTTTAAACTACTTTTTTAACGAACAAATCCAAAGAAAAATCAACAAGATTATTGTAAAATATATCATAACATATATTTTATTAGGCATTAAAATGGTACAAGACACATATATAGCCAACAAAATTAACATGGTGGAAGTCGTGATAGCGCAGTGGATGCGAGTTCGCTTCAGGTGCGAAAGGTTTGGAGTTCGAGCCCCGCTGGAGCCGTTACGATTGTGCCCTTAGGCAAGGCATTTAAATTCCACGTTGCCTCTTCTCTCTCCCTCGTGGCGATGGATTCCATCCGGAATGATATATCGAGAGTGATTACTATAAGTTGTAAGAACTTGTTTCGCAATCGAGCTAAAATAAATGTGTATAAACTATATATAGGATGTCCCTAATAGACTGAGATAACAGAAGTAATTCAATTAAATAAGACAACGTGGGACAAATGGGGACGATGCATTCCGAATGTAAACAAGTGCGGACGATGAGTTCCGATTGTAAACAAGTGCGTGACCGACCGACTCGGAAAGTCGTCCCACTTTCGGTTTCGATATTGTTTTATCGCAAAAATGTTGGTGCTCAATTTATTAGTCGGACCGTCAAATTCAAAACCGTTAGCTACGCCCCTGGTATTGCAATATATAAATGACGCTCGAATTCCGGAAGCACCCCGGTGCTTTTACATGCACGGTGAATAGCATCGGCACACGGCACCTCGATTATATAGTACCATCTGAAACACTTATAATTACGGTATTACGGTCCGACATGCACGGTATATAGCATCGACACATGGAACCTCGGTTCTACAGTAACATCTGAAAGACTTAATGTTACGGTATTATGGTCCGACATGCACGGTGAATAGCATCGACACATGGAACCTCGATTCTATAGTACCATCTGAAAGGCTTGATATTACGGTATTATGGTCCGACATGCACGGTATATAGCATCGACACATGGAACCTCGATTCTATAGTAACATCTGAAACACTTAATATTACGGTATTATGGTCCGACATGCACGGTGTATAGCATCGAAATATGGAACCTCGGTTCTATAGTAACATCTGAAAGGCTTAATATTACGGTATTATGGTCCGACATGCACGGTGTATAGCATCGACACATGGAACCTCGGTTCTACAGTAACATCTGAAATACTTAATATTACGGTATTATGGTCCGACATGCACGGTGTATAGCATGGTCACATGGAACCTCGGTTCTACAGTAACATCTGAAATACTTAATATTACGGTATTATGGTCCGACATGCACGGTGTATAGCATCGACACATGAAACCTCGGTTCTATAGTACCATCTGAAAGGCTTAATATTACGGTATTATGGTCCGACATGCACGGTATATAGCATCGACATATGGAACCTCGATTCTATAGTAACATCTGAAAGACTTGATATTACGGTATTATGGTCCGACATGCACGGTGCATAGCATCGACATATGGAACCTCGATTCTACAGTAACATCTGAAATACTTAATATTACGGTATTATGGTCCGACATGCACGGTGCATAGCATCGACATATGGAACCTCGATTCTATAGTACCATCTGAAAGGCTTAATATTACGGTATTATGGTCCGACATGCACGGTGTATAGCATCGACACATGGAACCTCGATTCTATAGTAACATCTGAAATACTTAATATTACGGTATTATGGTCCGACATGCACGGTGCATAGCATCGACATATGGAACCTCGATTCTATAGTACCATCTGAAAGGCTTAATATTACGGTATTATGGTCCGACATGCACGGTGCATAGCATCGTATTATGGAACCTCGGTTCTATAGTAACATCTGAAAGGCTTGATATTACGGTATTATGGTCCGACATATACGGTGTATAGCATCGACACATGGAACCTCGGTTCTATAGTAACATCTGAAACACTTAATATTACGGTATTATGGTCCGACATGCTCGGTGTATAGCATCGACACATGGAACCTCGGTTCTATAGTAACATCTGAAAGGCTTGATATTACGGTAGTATGGTCCGACATGCACTGTGCATAGCATCGACACATGAAACCTCGGTTCTATAGTGACATCTGAAAGACTTAATATTACGGTATTATGGTCCGACATGCACGGTGCATAGCATCGACACATGGAACCTCGGTTCTATAGTAACATCTGAAAGGCTTGATATTACGGTATTATGGTCCGACATGCACGGTGTATAGCATCGACATATGGAACCTCGGTTCTACAGTAACATCTGAAATACTTAATGCTACGGTATAATGGTCCGACATGCACGGTATATAGCATCGACATATGGAACCTCGATTCTATAGTACCATCTGAAAGGCTTAATATTACGGTATTATGGTCCGACATGCACGGTATATAGCATCGACATATGGAACCTCGGTTCTATAGTAACATCTGAAATACTTAATATTACGGTATTATGGTCCGACATGCACGGTGTATAGCATCGACACATGAAACCTCGGTTCTATAGTGACATCTGAAAGACTTAATATTACGGTATTATGGTCCGACATGCACGGTGTATAGCATCGACACATGGAACCTCGATTCTATAGTGACATCTGAAAGACTTAATATTACGGTATTGTGGTCCGACATGCACGGTGTATAGCATCGACACATGAAACTTCGGTTCTATAGTAACATCTGAAACACTTAATGTTACGGTAGTATGGTCCGACAT
Source organism: Archivesica marissinica (assembly GCA_014843695.1). Taxonomy (NCBI): domain Eukaryota; kingdom Metazoa; phylum Mollusca; class Bivalvia; order Venerida; family Vesicomyidae; genus Archivesica; species Archivesica marissinica. Next base: position 17,618,255 of record CM026388.1, read on the forward strand.
GCACGGTGTATAGCATGGACACATGAAACCTCGGTTCTATAGTGACATCTGAAACACTTAATGTTACGGTATTATGGTCCGACATGCACGGTATATAGCATCGACACATGGAACCTCGGTTCTATAGTAACATCTGAAATACTTAATATTACGGTATTATGGTCCGACATGCACGGTGTATAGCATGGTCACATGAAACCTCGGTTCTACAGTAACATCTGAAAGACTTAATATTACGGTATTATGGTCCGACATGCACGGTATATAGCATCGACACATGGAACCTCGGTTCTATAGTACCATCTGAAAGGCTTAATATTACGGTAGTATGGTCCGACATGCACGGTGTATAGCATGGTCACATGAAACCTCGGTTCTACAGTAACATCTGAAAGACTTAATATTACGGTATTATGGTCCGACATGCACGGTATATAGCATCGACACATGGAACCTCGGTTCTATAGTACCACCTGAAAGGCTTAATATTACGGTATTATGGTCCGACATGCACGGTGTATAGCATCGACATATGAAACCTCGGTTCTACAGTAACATCTGAAATACTTAATATTACGGTATTATGGTCCGACATGCACGGTATATAGCATCGACATATGGAACCTCGGTTCTATAGTAACATCCGGTATTAAATATTGTCCGACACTTAATCCACCCAGCGATCCCTGGAGTCGCAGTCCATTGTGTAAACCATTGGACCACTGCCAGTGCCCCGTCTGCGTAAGTGAAACAGCGCTCGGGCCTCCGTCTGCATCGAGACACAATCACGTGACTGTTGTGAGTATTAATATGAAATGAGCGGATCAAACTGTGTCTATCGCTCGACAATTTCCTCGGAACTATGGCAACGAAATGGATTTGGATTGCTGTTGCGAGTATTTGTGTGATGGGCGTATTGGTGGACGCTATAGATGAACCTAACATAGTTGAGGTTTTTATATATTTACTTTACTTTCATTTTATTTTGAGCAGGTTTATTTTTTCATATAAATATAATTAACAAATACACATGTAAACATAAAATACAAATTACGGTTACATTACGATAGTTTCTGGACCATAGAGCTTTGTGTATGTACAGTATACATCTGCTATGTCAAAGTCGGTTATGTCGAATTCTCCGGTTATCTCGAAGTCAGATCAAAGTCCAGTTTCAGACACTATCATTTAACATATAAGTAAGTAAGTAAGTAGGTAAGTAAGTAAGTAAGTAAGTATGTAAGTAAGTAAGTAAGTAAGTAAGTAAGTAAGTAAGTAAGTAAGTAGGTAAGTAAGTAAGTATGTAAGTGAGTGAGTAAGTAAGTAAGTAAGTAAGTAAGTAAGTAAGTAAGTAAGTATGTAAGTAAGTAAGTCAGTAAGTAAGTATGTAAGTAAGTATGTAAGTAAGTCAGTCAGTAAGTAAGTAAGTAAGTAAGTAAGTAAGTAAGTAAGTAAGTAAGTAAGTAAGTAAGTATGTAAGTAAGTCAGTGAGTGAGTGAGTGAGTGAGTGAGTGAGTGAGTGAGTGAGTGAGTGAGTGAGTGAGTGAGTGAGTGAGTGAGTAGTGAGTGAGTGAGTGAGTGAGTGAGTGAGTGAGGAGTGAGTGAGTGAGTGAGTGAGTGAGTGAGTGGTGAGTGAGTGAGTGAGTGAGTGAGTGAGTGAGTGAGTGAGTGAGTGAGTGAGTAAGTAAGTAAGTATGTAAGTCAGTAAGTCAGTAAGTCAGTAAGTAAGTAAGTAAGTAAGTAAGTAAGTGAGTGAGTAAGTGAGTGAGTGAGTGAGTGAGTGAGTAAGTAAGTAAGTAAGTAAGTAACTAAGTTTTTATTAAAGTGACATGTGCACATTTCAACAAATATATATAGCAAATATTAAACAACAAGAAGACGCACCTGGCCCCGTGGGCCTATAAGTCACCTAATAATATGCATTCAATAATAATTATATAGTGTGAACAGAAGCGATATGATCATTAGATAAATAAATTGAAAAATATGGCGCTATTCACAAATCATATGGGTTATCAATGTACAAAGTAATTAAGAACGTGTCCATAAGACACAGGTGCCCCCAGCTTCTTCTCTTATCTACAATGACAAGGTCCATATAAATAATCCAAATTGAATACATGTTTTGTTATTCTATTGTCGTCTAGTAATACTAGTCTATTCCATAATCTAACCATGTTAATCCACCGTCTATAGTTTGCAGGGATCCAGCCCATATCTCCTGTAATCGCTAAAATCGGTGTGAATCGATGTACCCCTAGGTGGTACCTCATCGCCCGGTGTTGGACTTTATCTATGCACTGAACATGTTTGTAACCCCAAACTCCCGAACAGTAATCCATGATTGGCACAACACAAGAATCGTAAAGTTTTTCAAACGTTTTACCACCAAATTCCTTCGTTGATCGTATCATCATATGATCTTTCCTAAGGCTCGTCCGGCGCTCTTAGCTAGTATGTCAGCATTCTGCGAGAAGACACCTTTGTAATGAAATGTAACGACCAAGTATTTGTAACTGTCAAGAATGTTATGACCGATCTCGAATGAAAGGTCTGTACAAGGTGTGCGGCTTCGCCGGCAGTGAATACATTTGGACCTTTCTGTGTTTATGAGTACTCGCCATTTTCGACACCAATCACGTACGGTATCTAGAATGCGTTGAAGGTCCTCTTCTGACTTCGCTATGCCCACTATATCGTCGGCATATAGAAGCATCGACAGTTTCCTACCGTCTGGGTCGAATCCAATGTCAAGGTCATTGACCTCTCTCACCAAACCGTTAGCGAACACGGAAAATAGTGTCGGTGACGCTGAATCCCCTTGTTTTACTCCAGCGGCACACGTAAACCAGTATGTTAGTTTATTGTTAAGCCGTACACACGCACTAGACTGTTTGTAAATGCTTCGTATAGATGTGTACACTTTCCCGTCCACTCCGTTCAACAGTAGTTTGTATAACATCATGTCTATATATATACAGTCTAAGCACTTTCGGAGGTCGATAAACGCGGCAACGACGTTTGAGTTGTTATGTATAATTCCATTTAACGTGAACACGTGGTCCTTACATGAACGGTTACGTCTAAATCCATTTTGCTCGTCCGCGAGTATTTCGTTTTCTTCTAAATGCTGGGTCAAACGTTTATTGATAAATCCAGTGTACAACTCACTGGCGTAGGACAATAGGCTTATACCTCTATAGTTCATTAGGATACGGCGGTCCGATGTAGGAATCTTTAAGGTGGAGGCACATAAAGCTCCTTCTAAATTCCAATAAAAGGGGCGACACTTAAGCACACAGTAAGGTCATGGCCACTAGCAGAGCGTGACTTTGCTTTCATCACAAGTTGACTGATTTCTGCTAACGTAATATTCCTGTTAAGCGTTACGTTTGGCGTATACAATGGATATAACATGTTTTCTAGTAACAGTGTGTGCAGTTGTGCTTGGTTGTAATATTCGCTGTTAAAATTCACTGCTGTTTTGCCAATGTATAAATTCTCAAAGTCTCGTTTCCATCTATCCAAAGCTTCCTGTTCATTTCGTACAACATTACCACAATCGTCTACGATTGTACAAGGAATGGCGTTACCATTTCCTGGACCAAGTGTATTGATCTTATTGACAAATAACTGGCTACGTTTATATCGAATTTCGTTAAGTTAAACTTCGGTTATGTCGAAGTATTTTGTTGGTCCGACGGAATTCGACATAACGGATGTAGTCTGTATGCACATGCATATACTCATTTTTACATATAAATAATGTGTGCGTTTTGCGTGTATTTATCGTCGCTACCTGTTGCCCATATGAACGTGGTTAGTGTAAAGCACCGACACGAGAACTCGGTTTAAAGTCCAATCTGAAAGACTGTTAATTTTATTAGGGTCAGAAGGGGGATCGAACCTACCATCCCTGGATTACCAGTCCAGCGTGTTAGCATTATTTGAAGTATGTATAGCCCTTATTTTACCCAGCATGCAAAGAGTCAAGCGCGTGAATAAAATAGACACTTTAACATAATTTCTTCAATTAGGACATATTTATTTTAATGAACATGATAGTTGTGTGCCGTGTTTATTCACGAATAAAACATATTTACCTGGAGTAGGAATTAACATAAGAACTTGAAATTTTATCCATAAGCCACCAAAGGTCTTCTACCTCAATCCTAGAACACCCCTCTATTATATTATTAATAGAGTGGGGTCCTAGGATAGAGGTACAAGACCGTTGGTGGCTTATGGATAAACTATTAATAATGGGGAGGGGGGTCCTAGGATAGAGGTACAAGACGGTTGGTGGCTTATGGATAAAATATTAATAATGGGGAGGGGGGTCCTAGGACAGAGGTACAAAACCTTTGGTGGTTTATGGATAAAATATTAATAATGGGGAGGGGGGTCCTAGGATAGAGGTACAAAACCTTTGGTGGCTTATGGATCAACTATTTAATAATGGGGGGGGGGTCCTAGGATAGAGGTACACAACCTTTGGTGGCTTATGGATCAACTATTTAATAATGGGGGGGTCCTAGGATAGAGGTACACAACCTTTGGTGGCTTATGGATCAACTATTTAATAATGGGGGGGGGTCCTAGGATAGAGGTACAAAACCTTTGGTGGCTTATGGATCAACTATTTAATAATGGGGGGGGGGTCCTAGGATAGAGGTACAAAACCTTTGGTGGCTTATAGATAAATATTAATAGAGGGGGGTCATAGAATAGAGGTACAAGACCTTTGGTGGCTTATAGATAAAATATTAATAGAGAGGGGGGGGGTCCTAGGATAGAGGTACAAAACCTTTGGTGGCTTATGGATAAAATATTAATAATGGGGGGGGGGTCCTAGGATAGAGGTACAAGACCATTGGTGGCTTATGGATAAACTATTAATAATGGGGGGGGTCCTAGGATAGAGGTACAAGACCATTGGTGGCTTATGGATAAAATTTCAAGTTCCTGTGGTATTAACCAAGCAGGTCGTGTGTTTAGGTGGTTAATTCCGGCGCTCAGAACGACAAGCCATGATTCATTCGATTATAAATAACGCAATTACATATTTTTTAAGCGTAAGTGACGTCACAAACTGCAAAAAATGACATCACAGTTGACATCACGCTCAAACCATGGTCCAGGGTTATAAAATGATCTGATTGGTTGCTTCTGAGTGTTACTGTCAGCTGAACCAATCAGATGCTTGAGACTTAGTTTTGAGATTGGAGAACAGTTTTATAACCTCCAGGCCATGTTTTTCTGCATTTTTAAACACGGTGAGGTCCTTCTTCCTCCTTCTAGACAAAATGTCGAGTCATGTTAGAATATAACATTCAAAACAGATACAATAACAAAGCATGATACACAGCATGATAAACAACATGATACACAACATGATACACAACATGATACATAGCATGATACATAGCATGATACACAACATGATACACAACATGATACACAACATGATACACAACATGATACACAACATGATACACAACATGATACATAGCATGATACACAACATGATACACAACATGGTACACAACATGATACACAACATGGTACACAACATGATACACAACATGATACACAACATGATACACAACATGATACACAACATGATACACAGCATGATACACACCATGATACACAACATGATACATAGCATGATACATAGCATGATACACAACATGATACACAACATGATACACAACATGGTACACAACATGATACACAACATGGTACACACCATGATACACAACATGATACACAACATGATACATAGCATGATACACAGCATGATACACACCATGATACACAACATGATACATAGCATGATACACAACATGATACACAACATGATACACAGCATGATACATAGCATGATACACAACATGATACATAGCATGATACACAACATGATACACAACATGATACACATCATGATACACAACATGATACACAACATGATACACAACATGGTACACACCATGATACACAACATGATACACAACATGGTACACACCATGATACACACCATGATACACAACATGATACATAGCATGATACACAACATGATACACAACATGATACACAACATGATACACAACATGGTACACAACATGATACACAACATGATACACAACATGATACACAACATGGTACACAACATGATACACAACATGATACACAACATGATACACAACATGATACACAACATGATACACAATATGATACACAACATGATACACAGTATGGTACACAACATGATATACAAGATGATACACAACATGATACACAACATGATACACACCATGATACACAACATGATACACAGCATGATACACAACATGATACACAACATGATACACAGCATGATATACATCATGATACACAACATGGTACACAACATGATACACAACATGATACACAGCATGATATACAGCATGATACACACCATGATACACAACATGATACACACCATGATACACAACATGATACATAGCATGATACACAACATGATACACAACATGATACACAACATGATAAACAACATGATACACACCATGATGCACAACATGATACACAATATGATACACAACATGATACACAACATGATACACAACATGATATACAGCATGATACACAACATGATACACAACATGATATACAACATGGCACACAACATGATACACAACATGGTACACAACATGATATACACGATAATACACAATACACAACATGATACACAACATGATACACAACATGATACACAACATGATACACAACATGATACACAACATGATACACAACATGATACACAACATGATACACAACATGATACACAACATGATATACAACATGGCACACAACATGATACACAACATGATAAACAACATGATAAACAACATGATACACAACATGGTACACAACATGATATACACGATAATACACAATACACAACATGATACACAACATGATACACAACATGATACACAACATGATATACAACATGATAATCAACATGATAATCAACATGATATACAACATGGTACACAACATGGTACACAACATGATATACAACATGATACACAACATGATACACACCATGATACACAACATGATACACAACATGATACACAACATGATACACAACATGATACACAACATGATATACAGCATGATACACAACATGATACACAACATGATACACAACATGATACACAACATGATACACAACATGATACACACCATGGTATACAACAGGATACACAACATGATACACAACATGATATACAACATGGTACACAACATGATACACAACATGATACACAACATGATATACAAATGAGTTATTATTATTTCTAGGTATATACCAAATTGGATGCAGTCGGGAAAGCAATAGATGGGTTGTTTAACAGGTTGGATGCAGTCGGGAAAGCAATAGATGGGTTAGACAACAGGTTGGATGATGTGTATGATGCACTAAACGACATTAAGTATGATTTCTACAAGATATTGCGTAAAATACTAACTTATGTATAGCATACTTAATGTAACTTGCGTCGACATATAAATAGTATCCGTCCCTCCGTCCGTGCGTGTCTATTATAGTCCATTGAAGGCATCTGCTAGACCGCCTGTTTGATTGTTAAGTTGGTGGATATATAAATAGTATCCGTCCGTCCGTGCATATTATAGTCCATTGAAGGCATCTGCTAGACCGCCGATTTGGTTGTTAAGTTTGGTGGACATATACATATTATCCGTCCGTCCGTCCGTCCGTCCGTCCGTCCGTCCGTCCGTCCGTGCATATTATAGTCCATTGAAGGCATCTGCTAAACCGCCGGTTTGGTTGTTAAGTTGGTGGACATATACATATTATCCGTCCGTCCGTCCGTCCGTCCGTCCGTCCGTGCATATTATAGTCCATTGAAGGCATCTGCTAGACCGCCGGTTTGGTTGTTAAGTTGGTGGACATATACATATTATCCGTCCGTCCGTCCGTCCGTCCGTCCGTCCGTCCGTCCGTCCGTCCGTCCGTCCGTCCGTCCGTCCGTCCGTCCGTCCGTCCGTGCATATTATAGTCCATTGAAGGCATCTGCTAGACCGCCGGTTTGGTTGTTAAGTTGGTGGACATATACATATTGTCCGTCCGTCCGTGCATATTATAGTCCATGGAGGGCATCTGCTAAACCGCCGGTTTGGTTGTTAAGTTGGTGGATATATAAATAGTATCCGTCCGTCCGTGCATATTATAGTCCATTGAAGGCATCTGCTAGACCGCCTGTTTGATTGTTAAGTTGGTGGATATATAAATAGTATCCGTCCGTCCGTGCATATTATAGTCCATTGAAGGCATCTGCTAAACCGCCGGTTTGGTTGTTAAGTTGGTGGACATATACATATTATCCGTCCGTCCGTCCGTCCGTCCGTCCGTCCGTCCGTCCGTCCGTCCGTCCGTCCGTGCATATTATAGTCCATTGAAGGCATCTGCTAAACCGCCGGTTTGGTTGTTAAGTTGGTGGACATATACATATTATCCGTCCGTCCGTCCGTCCGTCCGTCCGTCCGTCCGTCCGTCCGTCCGTCCGTCCGTGCATATTATAGTCCATTGAAGGCATCTGCTAGACCGCCGGTTTGGTTGTTAAGTTGGGTGATCATATAAATAGTATCCGTCCGTCCGTGCTTATTAGAGTTAAACCCCTGGCAAGATATCAACAATACTCGTGGAAGTCGTGAAGCGCAGTGGAAGTCGTGAAGCGCAATGGAAGTCGTGAAGTGCAGTGGAAGTCGTGAAGCGCAGTGGATGCACGTTTGCTTCATGTGTGAACTGCCCGGAGTTCAAGCCCCGCTGGAGCCGTTACGAGTGTGCCCTTAGGCAAGGCATTTAAATTCCACGTTGCCTCTTCTCTCTCCCTCGTGGCGATGGATTCCATCAGGAATGAGGTCTCGAGAGGGATTAATATAAGTTGTAAGAACTTGTTTCGCAATCGAGCTAAAATAAATTTGTATAAACTAACAATACCCGCAGAATATGACAAATTCCAGGCTTCTGTATTGCAGCGTTATACGTGCCGCTCTAGTCATAGTTGACACAGTTTCCATCATTTGAAAATGAACACAATCCAAACATGTATCGACATTTGTTATGCTAAATCCTGTCTGAATATCAACAATGGTTCTAGATATACCCTGTTTGAATTCCACCAATACTTGCCCCTAAACCCTGTTTGAATTCCACCAATACTTGCCTCTAAACCCTGCTTGAATTCCACCAATACTTGCCGCTAAGCCCTGTTTGAATTCCACCAATACTTGCCGCTAAGCACTGTTTGAATTCCACCAACACTTGCCTCTAAACCCTGTTTAAATTCCACCAATACTTGCCTCTAAGCCCTGTTTGAATTCCACCAATACTTGCCTATAAACCCTGTTTGAATTCCACCAATACTTTCCTCTAAGCCCTGTTTGAATTCCACCAACACTTGCCTCTAAACCCTGTTTGAATTCCACCAATACTTGCCTCTAAGACCTGTTTGAATTCCACCAATACGTGCCTATAAACCCTGTTTGAATTCCACCAATACTTGCCTCTAAACCCTGTTTGAATTCCACCAATACTTTCCTCTAAACCCTGTTTGAATTCCACCAACACTTGCCTCTAAACCCTGTTTGAATTCCACCAATACTTGCCTCTAAGACCTGTTTGAATTCCACCAATACGTGCCTGTAAACCCTGTTTAAATTCCACAAATACATCTTGAGGTTTCGTGAACTAAGACCAGGACATACGTTATGTTATTCCGTTAATATTTGAATCAAGTTAAGTGCATCATAATCTAAAGCTCATATTTTACTTCGGAAATCGATTATTAACGAAGTAAGTTCACGGAATATGTAAATATCTCAGTTTAATGTTGTCAAATAATAACAATTATTCTTTCTTTATTAACTCAGATCTATGTATATACATGTATGTAACTAACGCAGCATGGAAAATATTGCAAAACAGCGTTATATTTAAGGTTTTACACTGTAATTTGTCTTACCATTAACATTATGTACCAAATCAAAACATAACGTTTACTTTACAAATTATATGGAATATTCTCTCAACCAATCAGAATCCGTGTAGGTGTTATTACACGTGTGTACATATATGAAATTATGTGATGGATGTATGAAGCTGGATACAGGCACAGGTATATGATAATACGCACTACTTAATGTGGTACTGCTTGTTATTGACTTTAATTGCTGATATAAAAATGCCCGTGTAAAACTGTTGTCCTTTTATATAGGTATACATGTACACTGCAATAATTCATTTAAAAACAATCCTAATCTACAATGTATCCAATCTTGATTTCAGAAAAAAGAAGAAGAAAAAGAATGTTACTGGTGAAAGCAAGAAGGGCAATTAAAGGAATAAGTAGACTAGAAGAACACAAGGAAACCAAAATGAAAGAATTAAGGAACATTAAATCATTCGGAAATAAATCAATCAATGTATCTGTTATTTTCTTTACACCACCGATCCCTTTAACCGTAGATCGTCTCCTATATGTCTAACAGATACAAAACCAAGCTGGAGTCCTTTTACACTACCTACCCCTTTAACCTTAGATCGTCTCCTATATGTCTAACAGATACAAAACCAAGCTGGAGTCCTTTTACACTACCTACCCCTTTAACCTTAGATCGTCTCCTATATTTCTAACAGATACAAAACCAAGCTGGAGTCCTTTTACACTACCTACCCCTTTAACCTTAGATAGTCTCCTATATTTCTAACAGATACAAAACCAAGCTGGAGTCCTTTTACACTACCTATCCATTTAACCTTAGATGGTCTCCTATACTCTAATAACAGAAACAAAAATCAATCAATTTATATAGATTTTTTTACACTACCTTCCCTTTAACTTTACATGGTCTCGTATACTTCGATGTTCTAACATATACAAAAATAAATCAAAGAATCTGTTATTTTACAGTACTTATCCCTTTAACCTTAGATGGTCTCGTATTCTTCGAAGTTCTAACAGATACAAAACTCATTCAATTTATCTGGATGTTGTTTACACTACCCATCCTTTTAACTTCGCATCGTCTCCTATGCTTCTATCAGATACAAAACTCATTCAATTTATCTGGATGTTGTTTACACCACCCTTCCTTTTAACCTCGCATCGTCTCCTATGCTTCTATCAGATACAAAACACAATCAATTTATTCTGGAGTTTTTACACTACCCTTCCTTTTAACCTCGCATCGTATTCTATGCTTCTATCAGATACAAAACACAATCAATTTATTCTGGAGTTTTTACACTACCCTTCCTTTTAACCTTGGATCGTCTCCTATGCTTCTATCAGATACAAAACACAATCAATTTATTCTGGAGTTTTTACACTACCCTTCCTTTTAACCTTGGATCGTCTCCTATGCTTCTATCAGATACAAAACACAATCAATTTATTCTGGAGTTTTTACACTACCCTTCCTTTTAACCTTGGATCGTCTCCTATGCTTCTATCAGATACAAAACACAATCAATTTATTCTGGAGTTTTTACACTACCCTTCCTTTTAACCTCGCATCGTCTCCTATGCTTCTATCAGATACAAAACACAATCAATTTATTCTGGAGTTTTTACACTACCCTTCCTTTTAACCTTGGATCGTCTCCTATGCTTCTATCAGATACAAAACACAATCAATTTATTCTGGAGTTTTTACACTACCCTTCCTTTTAACCTCGCATCGTCTCCTATGCTTCTATCAGATACAAAACACAATCAATTTATTCTGGAGTTTTTACACTACCTTCCCTTTAACTTTACATGGTCTCGTATACTTCGATGTTCTAACATATACAAAAATAAATCAAAGAATCTGTTATTTTACAGTACTTATCCCTTTAACCTTAGATGGTCTCGTATTCTTCGAAGTTCTAACAGATACAAAACTCATTCAATTTATCTGGATGTTGTTTACACTACCCTTCCTTTTAACCTCGCATCGTCTCCTATGCTTCTATCAGATACAAAACTCATTCAATTTATCTGGATGTTGTTTACACTACCCTTCCTTTTAACCTCGCATCGTCTCCTATGCTTCTATCAGATACAAAACACAATCAATTTATCTGGATGTTGTTTACACTACCCTTCCTTTTAACCTCGCATCGTCTCCTATGCTTCTATCAGATACAAAACACAATCAATTTATCTGGATGTTGTTTATACTACCCTTCCTTTTAACCTCGCATCGTCTCCTATACTTCTATCAAATACAAAACACAATCAATTTATCTGGATGTTGTTTACACTACCCTTCCTTTTAACCTTGGATCGTCTCCTATGCTTCTATCAGATACAAAACACAATCAATTTATTCTGGAGTTTTTACACTACCCTTCCTTTTAACCTTGGATCGTCTCCTATGCTTCTATCAGATACAAAACACAATCAATTTATTCTGGAGTTTTTACACTACCCTTCCTTTTAACCTCGCATCGTCTCCTATGCTTCTATCAGATACAAAACACAATCAATTTATTCTGGAGTTTTTACACTACCCTTCCTTTTAACCTTGGATCGTCTCCTATGCTTCTATCAGATACAAAACACAATCAATTTATTCTGGAGTTTTTACACTACCCTTCCTTTTAACCTCGCATCGTCTCCTATGCTTCTATCAGATACAAAACACAATCAATTTATTCTGGAGTTTTTACACTACCCTTCCTTTTAACCTTGGATCGTCTCCTATGCTTCTATCAGATACAAAACACAATCAATTTATTCTGGAGTTTTTACACTACCCTCCTTTTAACCTTGGATCGTCTCCTATGCTTCTATCAGATACAAAACACAATCAATTTATTCTGGAGTTTTTACACTACCCTTCCTTTTAACCTTGGATCGTCTCCTATGCTTCTATCAGATACAAAACACAATCAATTTATTCTGGAGTTTTTACACTACCCTTCCTTTTAACCTCGCATCGTCTCCTATGCTTCTATCAGATACAAAACACAATCAATTTATTCTGGAGTTTTTACACTACCCTTCCTTTTAACCTTGGATCGTCTCCTATGCTTCTATCAGATACAAAACACAATCAATTTATTCTGGAGTTTTTACACTACCCTTCCTTTTAACCTCGCATCGTCTCCTATGCTTCTATCAGATACAAAACACAATCAATTTATTCTGGAGTTTTTACACTACCCTTCCTTTTAACCTTGGATCGTCTCCTATGCTTCTATCAGATACAAAACACAATCAATTTATTCTGGAGTTTTTACACTACCCTTCCTTTTAACCTTGGATCGTCTCCTATGCTTCTATCAGATACAAAACACAATCAATTTATTCTGGAGTTTTTACACTACCCTTCCTTTTAACCTCGCATCGTCTCCTATGCTTCTATCAGATACAAAACACAATCAATTTATTCTGGAGTTTTTACACTACCCTTCCTTTTAACCTCGCATCGTCTCCTATGCTTCTATCAGATACAAAACACAATCAATTTATTCTGGAGTTTTTACACTACCCTTCCTTTTAACCTGGATCGTCTCCTATGCTTCTATCAGATACAAAACACAATCAATTTATTCTGGAGTTTTTACACTACCCTTCCTTTTAACCTTGGATCGTCTCCTATGCTTCTATCAGATACAAAACACAATCAATTTATTCTGGAGTTTTTACACTACCCTTCCTTTTAACCTCGCATCGTCTCCTATGCTTCTATCAGATACAAAACACAATCAATTTATTCTGGAGTTTTACACTACCCTTCCTTTTAACCTCGCATCGTCTCCTATGCTTCTATCAGATACAAAACACAATCAATTTATTCTGGAGTTTTTACACTACCCTTCCTTTTAACCTTGGATCGTCTCCTATGCTTCTATCAGATACAAAACACAATCAATTTTTCTGGAGTTTTACACTACCCTTCCTTTTAACCTCGCATCGTCTCCTATGCTTCTATCAGATACAAAACACAATCAATTTATTCTGGAGTTTTTACACTACCCTTCCTTTTAACCTCGCATCGTCTCCTATGCTTCTATCAGATACAAAACACAATCAATTTATTCTGGAGTTTTTACACTAAACCTCGGATCGTCTCCTATGCTTCTATCAGATACAAAACACAATCAATTTATTCTGGAGTTTTTACACTACCCTTCCTTTTAACCTTGGATCGTCTCCTATGCTTCTATCAGATACAAAACACAATCAATTTATTCTGGAGTTTTTACACTACCATTCCTTTTAACCTTGGATCGTCTCCTATGCTTCTATCAGATACAAAACACAATCAATTTATTCTGGAGTTTTTACACTACCCTTCCTTTTAACCTCGCATCGTCTCCTATGCTTCTATCAGATACAAAACACAATCAATTTATTCTGGAGTTTTTACACTAAACCTTGGATCGTCTCCTATGCTTCTATCAGATACAAAACACAATCAATTTATTCTGGAGT